>OZ026630.1:6299677-6899677 GCA_964020975.1 Hermodice carunculata
CCAAATGATTTGATGGCATCGGTAGATAATTTTAGCAACAGCTTGCAACAGGCCCTATATATTTTACAGCGTCTTATTTCCATGTGCAATATTAATATTGCTTGTATGTATTGTTTGTTACTTTAAAAATTATGCTTTGCGACAAATAAGTTACTTGTGGCCTTTTCAGTCAATAGAAAATATTCTATCTATCTATCTATCTATCTATCTATCTATCTATCTATCTATCTATCTATCTATCTATCTATCTATCTATCTATCTATCTATCTATCTATCTATCTATCTATCTATCTATCTATCTGTCTATCTATCTATCTGTCTATCTATCTATCTGTCTGTCTGTCTGTCCGTCCGTCCGTCCGTCCATCCATCCATCCGTCTGTCTGTCTGTCTGTCGGTGGGTCTGTCTGTCTGTCTGCCTGCCTCTCTGTCTGTCTGTCTACCTTTCTGTCCGTCTGTCTGTGCGTCTGTCTGTCTATCTATCTATCTATCTATCTATCTATCTATCTATCTATCTATCTATCTGTCTGTCTGGTGGGGGGGAGGGTCTTGTTCTCAGTTCCAGTGAAAAAATAGTGCTTGCAAGAATCACGATTCAAGCGTAATTTCATGATTCACGAGACAAAATTTGACTTGCACACTGCACGATGATTTGAAATACAATTTCACAGTTGGCGATTTTTTCTCAAAGATGATAAACGGTTCACGACAAAAAGTGCATTCAAGATTCATCATGAATATTGATTATCTAAAATCATAGTTCACTAAAAATGAAAACTGTCAATTACAAGTCACGAAAATACTCTTTCCTCCCAACATCTATCTATCTATCTATCTATCTATCTATCTATCTATCTATCTATCTATCTATCTATCTATCTGTCTGTCTGTCTGTCTGTCTGTCTGTCTGTCTGTCTGTCTGTCCGTAGCTTAAGTGATAGTCTACTAGACATTGACAAAATCAACATTAGGAATGGTGTCAAATCAATTCATACTTTTGATTTCTCAACATTGTATATAAAGATAAACTTGACAGACTGAAACAACGTGTTGATTTCAATGTTGGATAAAGCGTTCAAAGGTGGCACATGTCAGTATATTAAAATATCTGGTACTGAGGCTAAATTTGATAAAGGTAAGAACAAAGGAATATCTTACACGAAGCAAGAGTGTGCTCAAATGATAGAATACATTATCAACAATGCATACTTTTGCTTTGGATCCAGAGTCTATCAACAAATAGTAGGCATACCAATAGGAACAGATCCAGCCCCATATATTGCCAACCTTTATTTATATTTTTATGAATCAAAATGGATGGAGGAATTGGCAAAAACAAACTTATAGCTGCAAGAAGATCATATTCTCACACAAGAAGATTTATAGATGACCTGTGTGCTTTGAACAATGGAGATGATATAAAGGGGAATTGGAAAAACATATATCCCAAAGAACTAATATTAAATCTGGAAAATGAAAGTGATACAAAAGCTACTTTCCTTGATCTGGATATAGAAATAAAGAACAACCAACATGTAACAAAAATATTTGACAAGACAGACCAGTTCAAATTTGATATTATCTCCTACCCTGACCTGACAGGAAACATTCCAGAGAAACAAGCATATGGAGTTTGTATCAGACAAGTCATTTAGCGATTTTGTCAATAGGGTTAGAACTTTGTTGCATAAATTACAACACAAAGGTTATAAAAAACAACAACTACACAAAATTCTGTTGAAATGTTTCCAGAGATATGACAAAATACCTAATAAATACAACACTAACCCAAGAACATCAGTCAAATAGTGTCAAGATGGAGTTTGAAATGACAAAGTATAGTCCTCAAAGTGTTCAGAGTGGTAAGAGGGAAAGTACCTGGGGTTGGGGTAAAGTTTACTCAACCCACCTAGAGAATTTTCTCTAGTCCGTCTTAAGCCGGAAAACCATGATCATACTCACTTTTTGCAGGATTTCTTTCTTTTAATCTTTATCCAGTACAGTGGAAGAGGTGGCTTTCAGCTAATACCTTAGTACAGTTTACCAAACACCTCTAATCAACTTTATGGTGCTAAAATTGTATTACTATTTACCTGTTTATACAAGTGTCGGTATGGTTGAATAGTGTATGAAGCTTTTAAATTTCAAAGTAAACGTCCGTTCGTCTGTCTGTCTGACCCTTTCTCTCTCTCTCTCTCTCTCTCTCTCTATCTATCTATCTATCTATCTATCTATCTATCTATCTATCTATCTATCTATCTATTTATCTATCTATCTGTCTATCCATTGAAATAAAGTTCACTAAATACATGATTTTTTATTTTCCAAGATGAATTTTAAGTTTCAGGATCGTTGCAGTTTCCAGGCTGATTTAAGAGTTTTAAGAAGTGTTGAAACCACTACCTTGGGCTTATCGAATTGCTGGAACTCTTTCTTTCAGGTTCAGTCAGCTCTCTATAGATATCCTAGAGGAATTTAGGATTATACATAGAACTATGTCGTATATATGTATGTAGTTGTATTCTTACTTGTATGTATGTTTCATTATGTCTGGATGCCTACCCACACATTTATTTTTCCAAGAATTCAATTCTTTTCTTTCTTTCTTTCTTTCTTTCTTTCTTTCTTTCTTTCTTTCTTTCTTTCTTCCTTTCTCTTTCTTTCTTTCTTTCTTTCTTTCCTTCCTTATGTCTGGGTGCCAACCAAGACATGCTGCTTTTCCTCTGGTTCTTTATTTCTTTCCATGGCACACAAATTTTTCCGGAGTTTTTCTCGGACACTATTATTCCGAGAACCACCAAACTTGCCATGGTGACTGACCTACCAATGAAATTGTGCATATTGTTTGGAATGGTCATGATGTCTAAAATTATGCAAATGAGAGGCAATTAAAATTTTAAAAGCTCCATATCTTCCAAACTATTGCAGATAGACACAAAATTTCAATGTGCTTATATATGTTTGTGACACCTTCCAACACAATGGACAGTAATTGAAAGTTGTGGAATTTCAAATTAGGCGAATTAGGGGCATTGAAAAATTTAAAAGTTGAATATCTCCAACACTATCATAGATAGAGATGCCGTTCCAACTTCAAATTGTAGGCTTGTGACAAAGCCGCATCCAGTGAACCATGAACCCAAGTTGTAGACTTTTAATTTATGCAAATTAGGTGAATATGCAAAATTTAAACCCTGAATAGCTTTAAAACTACTGTAGATAGAAATGTCATTGAAACTTCAGTTCATAAGTTAGTGACATAGCCACATCCAAGAACCAAAGCTGTATCATTTTAATTTGTACAAATTAGGCTAATACATAAAATTTAGATTGTGTTGAACAATGTCAAAGTGTAGCATTTCCAACTGTTCTCATTTTGAAGGCACTCAGACAGATTTGCTGTGAAGTTAATCTTCTTTTCTAGTGTTTTATATATATTGCATCTTTTGTGGCATATTGATGTAACTCAGTGAAAGTGCAATAAAGATGTATTTGTATCCATCTACCCATGGCCGTATTACTGTCACTAAGTTTGATACATAGCCAGCATTGCATTTTTATGCTTGTCAGCTTTACACAAGTTTACAGTTTTTGTCAATCTGACTTACAGTCAGTGAAAGAAACCCAGACAAATAATGGGCCTTGGGTGATGTTCAAGAGTATATTGAGATTCATGATCTCTCTCAATCCCAACTGCAGTAATATCTTTTTAGTGCATGACTCTGTTGTGTGGTGGCGTACCAACAATTTCGAAATGAGGGCACACACTTTCATCATAAAATGGCTGCGCACTGATGAACCATGTGTTAAAATTTTTGCTTAAAAGTTACGTAGAAAGTTCCATGGGTTATCGCGATAATCATTTCTTTTTGTATTAAAGAGACACATTATATTCACTCAAAGGAAGGTAAGATTTTACTTTTTGTGACCTGATCGAACGAATTTCAGAATTCCACCGCGAATTCAGATGAAGACTTGTCATCTGTCCTGATGACGTTCAGTAACATGCCGATGGTAGCTGCACCGGTGCCATCACTGGCATCAGCTGTTGACTGAACACATAGTTCTGTAGTTGACTAAACAATGGATGCAAGTAAATATTTTATTTCAGATCACCTGGGTTCATAAAAGACATAAATACTGATTACATATACGGCGTCCATTGACCATTCAGATCCATGCAGTTCTTGTAAAATATGGATGTACATTACTGCTAGCCTATACTATAGGCCTACTTCCTTGGCAGGAATTCCGTATAAAACAGCGTGACCCACCAAACATACATATATAATGCCAAGGACCCAACCACTATATGAACTGAATTATACACAGTAAGGTTTTCTGGGTCCTCTACTGTCTAGTCTCTTTCAAAAATTGTTTGTTTCTCTCTTCAGTCCACAGGCAATCTGGAAGGAATTACTGTATGCGGGGGACCTCCTAATAGTCCTATTTAGATAGACAATGAGCAAACTACTCCGTCTTTGTGCTATCATGGTTGCTGCCTGTTCAAGTGATTACTCAGTTCTGCTGCTATCTTGTGTACATGTAAGACAGTCAACCTCTCACGTAATGTGTCCAGTTCTGCCAAATTATTCCGTTTCGTTGCTACTGCCCACTTTTCATTTCATTTCAAGCTTTATTTATCCTTGGTTCACAGAAACAGTACAACATAAGTTTAAGAGCTATTATCTGAATTCAATACATAATTTACATAAAAAAAGGTCAGAGACTTGTGATGCTTACATCATTGTAAATGTGATTTAACATAGAATCCTCCCATTTAAATACCTTTGGTGGGCAGTGGCATCAAAAAAGAAAACTCTACAAAATTGTATCATTTGGCTTTTTTCATGAAAAAATGGTAGAAAATTCCTTAATCTACGTTCTAATTTATCAATTTTGATGAAACAAACACCTGTCAAAACCACTTTTCACCATGAAAACTTCGAAACTAAAATTTTGCGGGTAATGGGAAGAGCTCTTTAAAACAAAGGGCAAAATAGTCAACTCGATGAAAGCTAGATGACACCAAAGTCGGCAACCATGAATGTACATCAGTTGACCCAAGGTTATCAGATTATGCCAATCGGGATCAGTGATGTCGCTTGGAAGTTTTCTCACCTCGTTAACCGCTAAAGGGATTAATGGTCGCACTCGTAGTCCTGTCTACAACATGTCCCTGTTGTATGCAAGTCCAAACTTATTTAACTGTTGATCATTGGTACAAGACCATAGTTGACTGCAGTAAGCCTTGAATAACTGAAATTTAACATCATGTGAACATTTGCCAAATTTGCTGCTTGGCATGGGTCTGTTAAATAAAGGCTTCTATTCTAACTTGCCTCGAAACATCTTGATCATCACTCGGGCTACAATTTATAAAGGCTCCGAGATATTGATAAATATGTGTGTTTCCCACTTTCGGCAAGGTGATTGATTCTGAAGGTTGCTGGTTCGAGTCCCGGCCATTCCATGGTCACAAAACACAACTATCTACATACATGAGCAACTTTCTATTGAGATAATATGTTGTAGGCCTAAAGATGTGAGAATCAGCATTACAAAGTATAAAAAATGATGTCAGTGGATCAGGCAGTACTTAGCACCTAGTCACTAGGTCCCTCTAGTGGCCATTTACTAAACCAGTCTAGACAGGGGTTGAAGGCTGTAGTACCTTGACCAGCTGAATGAACCCATCCATCGTATAGCCTTTCTTTTTGTTAGACATTGTTCCACAAATTAAAGCACTGTGACCAAGATCTCAATATTCCCATTGAAATAGTGGCAGAGGTGTAGTAGGCACGGAGAGTGATTGTTGGAATCTTGCACGACAACACCAAATCTGATCTGGCATTGGCAACATGGTATTTTGGGGCCCCTAAGGGGTAGAGTGTGTGTTGCAATCTGGAAAGCCTCCAGAAGTGACCTGGTCACTGCCGTATCTGCACACATTATTAAGGTGAGACACAACATGCGCAAAAATGTTATATACTTTGCGATGTTTATTCAATTTACCCTCATAGCTGCACAGTTTTTCTATTCTGTGGAAACCCATTTCCAGCCCCAGAAGTGTGTTTGCGAGGCCATGGTAACAGGTTCTAGCGAGGTTTCAACAATGCGAGTTTGTGAATCGTTATCATTTATCACACTTCATCGACGTTTTTTGAACAGACATGAATTATTGACATACTGTCTGTAAAATCCGGTAAGTTTGAGACTTTGGTGTAAACAGAACTATCGAAATTTCATGTTATGCATAAAAGGCAATGGCACCACCCATGTGTGCATGCGCACTAGGGGGTGAGGAAGAAAATCAAATCCGTAGACAGGATACCGAGTAGCCTTCTAAGTGGATGATTTTACATTGGGTTATGTCATGTACATGTATTCACATGTACACGTGTGTTAATGGTAAGAGCTCACTATAATTTCGACACTCCGCCACACCATAACAGTGAGCGAGTCTGCCCTCAGCCACACCACACCTGTGGTCATTTAGGAACTGGACATCCTGTCAATTGTATTCATTAGTGGCTGATTGCAACTTGATGACAGGCACTCAGATGATGTCGCGTTAGCAATTCCTTGTGGAGTGAAAGGATGGTTGCCCTCACTGCAAAAAGTCAATCACCCACCTAGCTGGCTTAGCTGGTAAAGCATGTAGATGAAATTGTTAAAAGATACACTAAAATAACATAAATAAAAGACAAATACGTTGTAAATTGAATACCTTTTAAGTTTACAATAGATTAGTTTGTTCAGTATCCTTGTTTTATTGTCATGTGGAAGTACATATTTGTCATTTGTTTACAGTGATATATTGTTATATTTACAGGGTTACAGTAGTTGTTGAAGAATTGTGTACAGATAGAAGCAATCATGCCACTAACGTGTAGATTTTATGAGCACAAATTTCCTGAGGTGGACGATGTTGTGATGGTAAATGTACGCTCCATCGCAGAGATGGGTGCTTATGTACATTTGTTGGAGTACAACAACATAGAAGGCATGATCTTGCTGAGTGAGTTGTCCAGAAGGCGTATACGATCCATCAACAAACTGATCCGGGTGGGCCGAAGTGAGTGCGTGGTGGTTATCCGAGTGGACAAAGACAAAGGTCAGATTCCATTGTAAATTTGTTAGAAAACTGAGAGATCTGTAATACAACACTTTTAAGAACAGTGTGAAAAATAATTCAAGCAGTGAATTTGAAGATGGGTCAGTGAATGTATATAAATATAAATGTGATGTAAAGGTGTCTAATATGTTCAGTCTGAACAGATTCTTCCTGTACTCTTGGCCCACAAGTCATTTTCTGCAAGATGGTTCAGTGAACAGTAAAGTAGTTGACATGTGTCTCCTAGTTGTTTACTGATAATTTATCTTTCAGTGTGGCAGAACACAAACCTTGATTTTTTTTTTTGGTTGAAAAATATCCCGCCCATATTTCCATGTACAGGTTCATGCATCCAATTGTACTAGGGCAAAATGATTGCATAGTGGACTATGCCCCTTACTCCCTAAAGCCTTTCATATAGAGCCCAACCACATAGGATTTACAAGAGAAGAAAAGCAGCAACATTTGTAATCAGGGTTTCATGTTTCAGTTGTACATTGGCCTTGTTGAGTGCATAAAGAAATTGCAAGTTTAATGGTTCAACATTTATATTTTCAGCTTGTATTGTATGTAGAACAAGCAGCCTTTAAACTATTTTAAGGTATATTATGTTGATATTTTTGCAGGGTACATTGATCTGTCCAAAAGAAGAGTATCACAAGAAGAAGTCATTAAATGTGAAGAGAAGTTTGCCAAAGCTAAGTGTGTAAGTTATGATGAGATGTCTTGTCTGTCTGTACTCACTGTCTGGGGCCAGGGTTAGTCCAAACAAAATGGATAAATCCTGACAAGCTGGCTACAAAAGTTACAAGACAAGAAATTTGTTTAGTACAGTGTGTAGGAAATTGAATTGCTCCCTTTCTCTGCTGACTCTTTTCGTCAACTCAATATATATATATATATATATATATATATATATATATATATAGTCAAACCTGTTTTGAGAGACCATCCCTGGGGCAGGCTAAAAAGTGGTCACATAAGGCAGCTGGTCTCTCAATGGAGGTGCAATAACATGGGAAAGATAGTAAAAGGGACTTTGGAAATATGGTCTATCATTGCAGTGATCTCTCAAAACAGGTTTCAGTGTATATATATATATATATATATATATATATATATATATATATATATATATATATATATATATATATATGTATATATATAAATATATGGAAGTATAATTAAACTTCATAACATTGAGACCACCTGGTCCTTGCAAAATGTGTGGGATATCTCAGCGTGTCAGATAAATGAGTCAAATAGTAAAGGAGTGTGTCTTGCGTCCCTCAAAACTTGTGTCGGAATGCAAGATATGTATGTATTGTAATTATGAGGTTTCACTGCACCAGGAAAGATGCGTCACCATGTGATATCAGAATCCACATGGAACAAGGCGCATTACAAACAGGAGCAGTATACTGATGTGCAAAATTAAAGCAAAGTCCTTCCTGGCATTTTAAACATGCTTGGCAACAAATTTGACCAGGACATCGTAATGCATGTTTCAGTCACTAAGCAGCTCAGAACAACTAATGAATGTGTCACAGGGACCAAAAGTGTGAACAGTTCATTGTAGTCTTATGATGCCAAGCTTGAACTCATGGGTATTCAAATAGGATCAGTCTTTTTCTTTTTGAATTTTGGAGGAAACAAATTTTCCTGTAAGTGGGCCACAACTGATTAAAAGTATGTCAAAGACTTTGATACAAGATCAGGGATTCAAAGATAGTGTGAGTGCACTATGATGATGTAGGGGTATACTTGAGGGTTAAATGGCTTTTTAGCTGAGCTAACCTGTCAGTCAGCTGAGCTTTTATGCGTGTCCACAATTCACATTTTCAACTTTTCCAAGATCATCAGTCAGATTCACTTCAAACTTGGTGGAGATGTACCTTGGGTGGGTCTCAACCAAGTTTATTCAAATGGTCATACTGGAGTGATTTTTTAATGAATTTTTTTTGTTCTTTTTTGGGGTAAATCTAAAAAAAAATCTTCTTTTCTAAAACTGCTCATACCAGTTGCTTTGATATGACACAGAAACACTCCTAGGGACTCCTAGTTTTTAATTTGTTTACCAGGTGCGCTGCATTTTTTTTCTAATTTTTAAAGATTTTCTGTGTGCTTTTGCTTTTTTTGACTTCTTCTCCAGAACCGTCACTCAAATTAAACTGAAACATGGTGGATATGTTCTTTGTGGAGGGTCAAACAAAGTTGTTCACTGGGTGGCACTACTGTGGATTCCTGATTTTTAACGATTTTTTCAATTCAGGTACTTATCAGTAAATGCCTCTTTTCCTATTGATTGCTACACAAGTCAATGGGCAGTCTAATGCTAATTGACATTTTGGACTTTTTCTCTGAAACCGTCATCCAGATTGACTTCAAACTTGGTGGCAATGTACCTTGGGTGGGTTTCCACCAGGCTGGTTCGAGTGGTCATGCTCTAGTGATTTTTGGAGTTTTAATGAATTTTTTTTTTTTTTGGCAAATCTTGAAAAATCTCCAAAACCGCTCACCCTATTGCTTTGATATCCCACAGAAACATTCCTACAGACTCGTAGTTCTGATTTGGTCACCAGGTGGCCCAGCAATTTATTTCTAATTTTTTGTGATTTTTTGTGTGGTTTGCCATATTTACTTCTTCTCCAGAACCATTCACTGAGATTAAACTGAAACTTGGTTGATATATTCCTTGTGGAAGGGTCAAACAATGTTGTTCGCTAGGTGCCAATGCTGCTTATTCCTGATAACATTTTGTTCAATTTGGGTACGAGGTAAATGCACCTATCCTATTGATCACTATGTAAGTCAAGGCAATGTGAGGCATTCTTATACTAATTCACATTTTTGACTTCTTCTCCAAAACCATCCTCCAGATTGACTTCAAACTTGGTGGCAATATACCTTGGGTGGGTTTCCAGCCCATTTGTTCAAGTCGTCATGCTCCTGTGATGTTTGGATTTTTTTTTTTCTTTTTCGTTGAAAATTTTTGAAAAAGTGTTAATAGGAAAGTTCAACATGGGAATTTCTTGTAATGGTTATAAAGTCAATACTTTGGTCAGACTGTAAAACTTGGCAGGGATGTACCTTTGATAACTGTCAAGGTATTTTGTCCTATCCCAAGTTCACAGAACCACAAGTGTGATGAATCTCTAGGTCAGCTGAGCATGAGCTGTTCACACAGCCCTCTTGTTAAAATTTAGCATTCACAAAATTAGGTGAAAGGGAGAGAAACAAAATTTCCTGATGGACATATGACCTTGACCCTTATTATTTAGGAGTACAGTGTAACAGGAAAAATGTTCCTATCAATTCATGGCAGTCTTACGAGGTAGTCATCTAGTAAATTTGGGCAAAATTTGTTCAAATATTTTTATGATATATGGTACCAAACATTGTTTGCGCAAAAGGAGAGACAAACTGAAAAAATATTGGCTACCTCCCCTCTGAGGGCGGCATGAAATGATTGTGTTACAATTTTATTGACAATTACAGTAATTTTTGTATATTCTTTTACAGGTCAATAGTATATTAAGACATGTGGGGGAATTACTTAATTATGAGACAGATGAACAGCTGGAAGAGTTATACCAGAAGACAGCATGGGCTTTTGACAGAAAATACAATAAAGCAGGTGCATCCTACGAGGCCTTCAAGCACGCAGTGGCGTAAGTTGGAGTTTTTTGAAGATTATGTCCATACTGAGTACACAATATGGAGTACACATTCCACAAAAATTGTTTGGGGAGATCTGTCAAATGGCCATCTCCCAGCAACTGAATAATATCTCTTTTGATGCCCTGCGCTACGTACCTATGTGTGTCCAATATGTTAACCCTAGTGCTGCGGGACTCGTGTTTATACGGTCTAAAACGCAGGTTAAACAAACAATTCAGCAGTACTAGGGTTAAAAAGAAAAAAAAAAAAAAAAAGAACCACTTACATCCATTATGAAATATCTGGTATACCTAATGTCAGACAGTAAAAAAACAGAGTAACTAAGGGATGGTTCAACATTATCATCATTTTTGAATTAGTACTTAGGGTGTTAAATTTCATAACCCCCCTCCCTTCCTTCAAATTAGCACTTAAAAAATGATGATTTTCCCTAAAAATCAGCAAAATTGCATAAAACAGGCCAAAAATTGACCATCATTTCCATATTCTGTGAAAGTGTACATACAGCCCCATTTACCCCCCTCCCCCCTTGTGTACTATAAGTACTAATTAAAAAATGATGAAAATATTGTACCATCCCTTAAAAATGGTTTCATGATGAACATGTATACACAAAGCAGTCAAATGTCAAATATGAGTTACTGTACTGTTAATGTAATTTGTTAAAAAATGAACTTCATTTGCATTGCATTTATGAATTTGTCTAGCCTGCAGTACTGATGCACTCCATGGTAAATACTAGTAAATAAACTTCATTGCTTACACGTGTGGTTATATTCCTCACCCACGAAGGGGGGGGGGGGGCATGGTAATGGGCACCATCCGCGTGTCCTTCTGTCATTCTTTTGTGTGCCTAATTGCTTACAATAATTTATTAATTAACAAAATTTCATTAGGCAACCTTCAGATCAGAAACACTTTTGTCAGGGCCATATCTTTGGAACTGTAAATGCTAGCCCATTCAAATTTTCAGGGTTGGTAGATCTTAGGTAGAAAGTTTGCACAGGATTAAATTTATATGGTTGATTACTTTCTTTCATAAATTAATTAACCAAGATTGTTAAGCACCTCAAAACTAGCTGCATAATTTTGTCCGGGCAATATCTTCTAAACTATAAATGCTAGCCCTTTGAAATTTATAGGGATGGTATGTATCTAAGGTAGTAGGTGTGCATTGGCATTGTTTTGTGTGTCTACTGAAAATTGTTTTATTTTCCTGTGTATAAATTTTCACGGTTTTTGTATTTTTGACATTGCGTTGTAGTTTTGATTTCACTGTTTTGGACATAATTACTATTCAAGCGATGTTAAAATACTATTTCACTGTGTTTTTCTTTTCAGAGTTTTGTACCATGAGCGAAATAAAGTGCAAATAAGAGTACAGTGAAATTAAAGCAATTCACAGTAATTACTTTCATTAATTAATCAACAAAGTTCATTAAGCAACCTCTAGATCTGAACCGATTTTGTCCAGGCCATATCTTTGGAACTATACATGCTACTCCATTGAAATTTTCATGGTTGGTCGATTTCAGGTACTGTAGTTCTAGAAATTTTCGCGCTCGATTTAATTTCGCGTTTTTCGCGCTACCACCTAAAGCGCGAAAATAAGTTGCATTGTATTTCACTCCATTGTTTGGCATTGGATTGTGCGAAACTAAAATGCGCGAAAATTCTGTAATTTCAGAAAAAATGAGTTTGCGCGAAATTTAACACGCGCGAAAATTTCTAGAAACTACAGTAGGAGGTGCGCATAAACATGAGTTTGTTTGGCTGACTGCTTTCTTTTACTAATGAATTAATGAACACAGATCGTTAAGCAGCTCAAAATCACCTGTATAGTTGTCCACACATTTTCTTGGAAAGCATAATAAATGATCCTTCAAAATTTGCAATGTGGGTACTTCATATATTGAATTTGCTTGTGTTTGTTTTTTTTTTTTTTTTCTTTCTTTTTCTGCAGGTAACCAAGTGACAGCTGCAAAACTTGTCACATGTAAGAAGAAAGTTGCTTGTGTTTGTTTGTTTTTTTTTCTTTCAGGTAACCAACATCCTTTTCAAGTAACCTTGTTTCTTTCTGGTTTCAGCCAACTTTATTTGAGTCATACATCTTAAAGAAGATACCATTAGCAAACAACCCTTGTCTTTATTGGTTCCCTCTCAAAACAGGGACCCATAATATGTTTAGGTTCTCTGTCTTTATTTCCATATTGCCAGCAACAGAAGCGTTTCTAACTTTACTTGCTATAATGTACAAATGTACATCATTTGTATTTACCATGATGATTATTTTGGATGGGCATCAGCAGCTACTTGTATGTTTATGGGGGGGGGGGGGGGCATATGGATTTGCCCTTGTCCACCTGTTCATCTGACATTGAAATTGTCACATTTGTGTCATATGTATCTCAAAAAGCATTTGAGGTACAACCATGAAACTTTGTGGTAACATCTTGTCAAAATATGAAGGTGTGCAGCTGGGGTTTTGTTTGTCTCTTTGATTAATTATATAGTGTTAATTAATCATTAATTAACTTTGGGAAAATGTTGATTCAGTGTTAGACATGTCACATTTGTGTCACATGGATCTTCATAAAGTATTTGAGGTTCAACCATGAAACTCTGTGGAAACATCTATCAGTCCATGAAGGGGTGTACCCGGGGTTTTGTTTCTCTCTTGGATTAATCATATTGTGTGAATTATTCATTAATTAACTCTGAAAATCTGGATTCCATGTTAGACTTGTCACAGTTGTGTCACATGTGTCTCAAAAAGTATTTAAAGTACACCTATGAAACTTGGTGGGAACATACATCAACATATAAAGATGTGCACCTGCGGTTTTGTTTGCCTCTTGGATTCATTATCCCGCATTAATTAATCATGAATTAATGAACATGTTGAGTCGACGTTAGGCTTGTCAGATTTGTGTTGTGTAAATCTCAATAAGTTTTTTTTATATACAAAAATGTACAGCTATGGCACCTGACAGAATAATTAATCAATATATGAAGATGTGCACCTGTATTTTTCAGTCTCTTGGGTTAATTAACCTCTGTTTGTTTTTCATTGATGAATACTTTGTGAAAATGCCAAATTCAGTGAAAAGTTGGCTCATATCAAACTTGTGTCCTGTGTATTTCACAAAATGATTGCAGTACAGGTATGAAAGTTGATAGGAACATTAATCAATGTGTGAAGATGTGCCCTTTGAGTTTTGTTTGTCTCTTGGTTGATATCATTAATTAACTGAGTGAAAATGACAGTTCCAGGAAAATGAGTATTGGTTCTTGTCAAACTTGGGCCAAGTGTAGCTCATGAAGTATTTCAGGTATAGCTATGAAATTTTGAAAGGAATATCAATCAATATATGAAAAGTTGTGTGTATATAATTATTATCCATGTGAAGATTTCACAATATGTTTGAAGTTTTACACCAATCACATGCCACTCTTTCCAATGCTGCTGGGGGCAGGTGGGGGCATCTGTGTCCTTTGGAGACCTTTTTGTTTAATAGTTACATGCTATAATGTGGAAATTTTGACCTTACCTGCTCACTCTTTGTATATCTGCATAATGCTAAAAAGTGTCCCTAGGTGGCATGGCATAAAGAGACAGACACCAGTGTCAAGGAAATAGTTCACAAGTTTGTTCAAAGTTTTTATATTTTGCTTCATAAATATGATGCATAAACCAAACATTTACACTTTCAGCATTTAGTGATCAACAAGAACAGTAAAGTGGCAAGCCAGTTGTTTGAAGTCAGGCGCACAAGTCACCATAGCTAAAAAACTAAAAAGAGGATTTTCTTCATAGCAAATCTGTCTGGGTGCCTTCAAAATGAGTTTGAAATGCTACACTTTGTCATTGTTCAGCATATTCTAGATTTTGTATATTGGTCTAATTGGCATAAATTAAAATGCTACTAGTGTGGTTCTTGGCCATGTCGCAAACTTATAAACTTATAAGACCTTGGAATGGCACTTCTGTGTACTATAGTTTTGAAGTTATTCAAAAAGATTTGAATTTTGTGTATTCACCTCATTTGCATAAATTAAAATTGTATAACTTTGGTTCATGGTTCATTGGATGTGGCTATTTCACAAAGCCAGAATTGAAGTTGGAATGGCACCTAATCCTATAATAGTTTTAAAGCTTTTCAAGATTTAAATTTTGCATATTCACCTAATTTGCATAAATTAAAATCCTACAACTTCAGTTCATGGTTTGTTGGATGCTGCTTTCCCACAAAGCATTAGCTTGAAGTTGGAATGGCATCTCTATCTATGATAGTTGTGGAGATATTCCACTTTTAAAATTTTCAATGCCCCTAATTAGCATAATCTCAAATTCTACAACTTTCATTTACTGTCCATTGTATTGCCAGGTGTCACATACCTATGCATGCACATTAAAATTTTGTGCTTATCTTTAATAGTTTGGAAGATATGAAGCTTTTAAAACTTTAATTGCCCCAAATTTTCACAATTTTAAAAATCATGACAATTGCACAAGTTTACTGAGAGAGAGAATAAATTGCTGGAAAAACAAGATGTCTGCGTTTGTACCCAGGCATGATAAAAGTTAAGCTCATTTGAGCTGTTGTACTGTGTTAAAAAAAAATGCTTTAAACAAACATGGCTGCCGTCATGGACTGTTTGGGTCACATGGTTGGTTTACCCATAAAAATCATGCAAAATTTGTTTTAATCAAGTTGTATAACATGAGCATTCCTCCTTCACAATAATCTTATGGATATTTTATGACATCAACAACATGGTGTGGTGTTGGTGATCACTTATATTTGCTTTTAATTAATTGATTTTGATACCGGAAGTTGCAGGATCATTCATGAGGTGAGAGAGGTTCACAACTTCTAACTTTTTTGCAAAATTTGCAAACTGGTAGAAACCTGTAAAAAAGATTCCTGGACTGTGTACCCATAAATAACATGCCCTGTGACTCCCTGAAAATTAAGACACTTCAACCAACTGGGGAGAATTACAGTAAATATGAAGAGGTGTTAGCACACTATTGCTTATGGTGCGATGGGAAAGTACAAGTAGTACCAGGAATGATGGGTGTTGTGAAGAGGTCATTGTGGTTATGCACACATAGACTTCATTTGATGTTCCTATTGTCTTTCTGCTAAAAACCAAACCATAAACATTTGAGTATGCTACATGACTGTGAGTGTCAGTGTACTTAAGAAGTTAAATGTCAGTATATTAACACACCAACCAAAATGTACTTGGCCTCACCATATATGTTGTGTGATGACAGGAGTCCGGAGATTCTGGATGAGCTGGATTTGGATGAAGAAACCAAGAAGATGTTGCTGTCTAACATCAGAAGGAGACTGACCCCCCAGGCGGTCAAGATCAGGGCAGGTACACATCACCAGCAGTGCAACAATTGGACTTTCTATGGCTTCATAAAAATTGTATTTTGTAAATAATCTATTTCAAGTGCATTCTGATTCTGTTCAAATTTTTTGGTCCCAAATAAATGAAATTGTGTCTCTTTGTCAAGAGGCACTTCCTAGTAGTCATTACACTATTCTGCAGTCCAAACTCTTTACTGTCCATAAGCTAACCTGTCACTGTCTAGCCCCTATACATATGGAAGTACTATTGTCCATATTGCACATGTTCTTCAGTAGAATTTTGACATAGGCTGTATTAGCTCAAATAAATTAAAGGGTCTTTGACAGCGGGTAACTACTCAGAACATGTTTCAGAGCCTGTACCTGTATGTGTCTCTCTGAGTAGCGGCTCCTTGTGTACGCCAAATATTCAGCAAAGACAACCCACTTGATAATGTATAAATATGAATCTAGTAAATGATGAATTAGCTAAATAAGTGAAGTTTTCCTTATAAATACAGAGCTTCATTATGAATAAAGAATACCTGTCAAACAATACATAATTTCTAAATTTGTATTGTACAAGTTCAGATAAGAACACTTTGACTTACCCCTGAACCAGTATTTACCGTTTCTAGATGGATAGCTTATCTTAGTTAAACCACCTGCCAGTATATAACTGAAGCAGAAACAAACTGGGGCGCTATGTTCAGTCCCAGTAATTGTAAAATAAACAGTTGCATCTAGACCACTTGTACAAACAGAGGGAAATCCTAACAAGGACTGCAACAATGGACATCATGCACCAGAAATGGAAAACAAACCTCATGATTATACCTGTTCCTCACTTTGAAAGTCTCCAAACAAAGAAATTTCAGAGGTTGTTTTATCTCTCTCTCTCTCTCTCTCTCTCTCTCTCTCTCTCTCTCTCTCTCTCTCACTCTCTCTCTCTCTCTCTCTCTCTCTCTCTCTCTCTCTCTCTCTCTCTCTCTCTCTCTCTCTCAAAAAAAAAAAAAAAGGGTTTGAACCCTCACGCACAAAGCAACTGTATGTTAACAGGACATTCTTGTCAATTTTACTGGCCACGACAAAGAAATTTTTGTATAACTGGGATCATTTGTCGATATGTCAATACTCAGCAGAGCATCTTGTCAACAGGCCATTTGTTTTGCTGACAAAAGTCCTTGCTCACCCAAAGCCAACTATGCAGCCCTCTAAAGACAGGCAACATGGTACATGCTAAATTTTACGGTCAGTAAACCAAGCTAAAATACTTCACAGGGTCAAGACTTTAGTGATGTGTGATGTCTGGAAGGGTCTGTAATTTAGGTATGCTGAGCCACTGTCTTCCCAGATCATACATAAAAAGTGGACAGCTTGGTCTTGAGTAAAAAACATACTGTAGTTCTAGAATTTTTCTCGTGGTTAATTTTGCGCAAACTTGGTTTTCTGTAAATTAGAAAATATTTGCGTATTTTAATTTCGTGCATCATGGCTTGTCTTTATATAACCTGTCATTATGTCAATTAATTTTGGTGCATCTTATTTTTGTGCATCAAGTACGAGTGCGAAATTAAGTCGAGCACGAAAATTTCTAGAACTAGAGTAAACTAGAATTTGCTTCACAGCAAATCTGTCTGGGTGCCTTCAAAGTGAAAACAGTTTGAGATGCTACACTTTGCCATTGTTTAACATAATCTGAATTTTGTGTATTAGCCTAATTTGCATAAATTAAAATGCTACAACTTTGGTTCTTGGTTCATTGGATGTGGCCATGTCACAAACTTATAAACTGAAGACTGAATGATACCACTATCTACAATAGTTTTGAAGCAATTCAAAGATTTTAATTTTGTATATTTGCCTATTTCGTATAAATTAAAAGCTTACAACTTTGGTTAATGGTTCATTGGATGTGGCTATGTCACATACCTACAACTGAAGTTGGAAAGGCACTTCCATGTACTTGTTTAATAGTTTTGAAGTTATTCAAGATTTAAATTTTGTGTGTTCATCTTATTTGTGTAAATTAAAATCAAATAACTTTGTTTCATGCTTCATTGCATGCAAATGTGTCACAAACTTATAAATAAATTGACGTTGGAATGACATCTCTATCTAGTATAATTTTAAAGGTATTCAAGATTTAAATTTGGCAAGTTCACCTTATTTGCATAAATTAAAATTGTACAACTTTGGTTTATGGTTCATTGCATGCAGCTTTGCTACAAACCAAAAAATTGAAGTTGGAATGGCATCTTTATGTATAATAGTTGTGTAGATATTAAACTTTTAAATTTTTCTATGTCCCTAATTAGCATAATTTAAAAGTCTATAACTTTCATTTATCATCATTACATTGGCAGGTGTCACAAACGTATACATGCACATTGAGATTTTGTATCTATCTGCAATAGTTGGAAGATGTATATCTTAAAATTTTAGTCGCCTGTAATTTATGTAATTGTGAACATCATGACTGTTCCAAAGGTTATGGACAATTTCACTGGTAGGTCAGTCACCATGGAAAGTTTGGTGGTTTTCGGAATTATAGTGTCTGAGAAAAATTGCAGAGAGAGAGAGAGAGGGAGAGTCAATAATTATCAACTCCCCAATTATCGGCTGTCAACAGCAAAAATTTGTGCCAATCCCAGCAGTATTATAATTTGACCACAAGCCATACATGTGTTCCTTTTTGGCAGACATTGAGGTGGCATGCTATGGCTATGAAGGTGTGGATGCAGTGAAGAGTGCCCTAAGAGCAGGACTGAGCCTCACCACAGAAGACATGCCCATCAAGGTGAGCACAAATACCATAGGCACTGCTAGTATGGACATTGAAATTGTTGACTGGAATTACTGCAACCATCTGAGTGTCTCTGCAAGGACTTTAAGGTTTTTTTTTCTTTTCTTTTCTTTTCTTTTTTTTTTTTTTTGTGAAGCACAATAAGTTGTGTGTCACTTGGAAGCTTGTGTCCTAAGCACAAGGATTTTTGTGTCTCTGGAAGCTTGTGTCCTAAGTACAAGGACTTGTGTGTCCCTGGAAACTTGTGTCCTTAGTACAAGGACTTGTGTGTCTCTAGAAGCTTGTGTCCTAAGTACAAGGACTTGTAAAGGAACTGACAGTTTCTGTATAAAGTACAGAAACTTGGGATGAGTGGAACTGGAAATCTTAGGTTGGCACAAGGACTTGTTTATTTGACCTAATCTAAGTTTTACCTGTAAGGCAGACCATTTTATGTGACATTTACTTGGGTACAGGTAGGAGTTCCCTCCAACATGGCAACAGTTGAAGCATGTGCGTGAATGTATAACGTGCGGAGTGTGTATTTACACTACAAGTAACCAGAACAGCCTCAGTCCGCAAGTGTTCCCAGTCACCACAAATGCTTCCTCTACAAAGTGCTCTTTTTAGATTGAAATTTTCCCTCATAAAGCATGAAACAAGAAAATTGTAGCTTTAGCTTTGCACTGGAGTCTGTCATAACCACAGACAGAAATCAGGGACAGGCAATTTGCAACCTGGTGTATTTTTTCACGTTAACCATCAAAGCTCCATGATATGTTTGCCATTATTAACCCATTGCGATGTTGCAGATCAACCTCATTGCACCACCACTATATGTAATGACCACACAGACGCTAGAGAGGGCAGAGGGCCTTGCCAAGCTCAATGCAGCCATGGCCAAGATTAAGGACACTATTGAAGATGCAGGAGGTGTTTTTAACATTCAGATGTCGGTAGGTTACTCAGGCCTGTATGAGATATTTTACTGTTTTGTATACTTTTACATGTATATGGTGGATTTCAATATGATTCATATTGTTATCCACTTTTTCTGGTATTACAGTGGTACCTCTCTTGAGAGACCCCTCTAATGACAGACCGCATATCTTTTTAAGACCGCTCTCTCAGAACACTGCGCTATCTTTTCCATGTTGTTGTACCTCTAATGAAAGACCAGCTGTTTGAGAGACCACATTTTGACCCGCTGTAGGAACAGTCTCTTCTCAAAAGTGGTACCACTGTATTCATACACAGGGAATTGTCATGCTTGGATCAGCTTTGTTACTGGCACAGTAAACTTGCAACATGTAACATGTTTTATTATTGCCATTTCTTTCAAGACCTTTCGAAGAAAATGTGTGTGTAAGAGAGAGAGAGGTGTTAAATGCACGTTACATATGTAACATTACCTGTCGACCACCATTGCCAAGACCTCCGTGTCTGGCCAATATGCCTGACATAATGGAGTTAAGTTATTCACTTGATTGTTTCCAAAACGCTGACAGTCACTGTGGGGCCATCTTTCAGTTCCAATGAAGCCAGGATGGAGGCCTAAGGGCTCTCGTCCTGGCATTTCGAAACCCTGGCAGATTTCCCGGGCACTTGGATCGTAAATCCGGATGCCCCAGAACACTGAAGTACTGGACTACTTCCTGAGCTCCCGGGTCCAAGAGGTCGGGTTAAAAGTCTGGGCATGTCAGAGCACAGAAGAAGGCTGCCAAGTTTGTGGTGGCATCTTCTATCTGTAGTGAGCTTTTCATTCTTGCTGTGGCGGCCCCCTCCATGACCCAAGTGCCTTCTCGGGTGCCTGCAACTGCCGTGCTGGCCCCACTTCCTGCTCTCCCTCCCCAGATTGAGCAGGTGGTGATCCCTCCGACTCCAGCCTTTGAGCCAGGTACCCTGCCTTCCACCCTGGAGAGGCAAGTGGAACTCAAGCTCAGCTAGGAGCAGCAGTTGCAGATGTAGACTTAGGCCTTCATCCGCCCCCGCCGGCACCCTTGCCATGCTTGAGTTGACCATTTCAGATGAGCAGCATGCTGCCTCCACTTTGAGTCCGCTCTCCCTGGGCATGCAGGCTCAGGAGCTCCAGCAGGTTACCTCTAGCCGGCACACCTTGGGGTTAGCGGAACATGGGGCCCCCGCACTGAGCCCATTGAGCCTCCCAGAGACTTGGGAGTTCCCAGAATTTCAGCAGGTGCCCGCCAGCCAGCAAACTTCCAAGTTGGCAAGGAATTTGATGCTCGGCAGCCGCAGTCCATCTTCATGTCTGCTGATGCCTTCCAGAGACTCGAGGAGGATGCCAGGGGCTCTGTCCATATGGGGCCGTACTCTTCTGTCTTCTTGGCGGCCTTGAGGTCTCTCTTGGAAGACCTGCAGTGCTCTGCTCAGGTCATGGAGGCAGTCCGGGACTGGCTTGACCAGGCAACTTTGCTTACGACAACATTGTTGAGAGTGATTATTCACCAGGTTCGGAGAGTCTATACGCTCGAGGGGAACCTGCACTGTTACGGCATGACTCTCGATGGTCAGAAGCTCCCTGACCTGATCTTCACAGAGTGTGAACGGGGCCTCTCTTCTCTGGCACCCTGTTTGGAGGAGAGATGGTGGAAGCCATTTGCAGACACAGGTCCTTCGGGCCCGCTCTGCCAAGCGCACCCAAACCAAGGCTTTCACAGACTTTTTTCGGTCGTTGCTGTCCTTGGCCACTGCGGCCGCCCTGAAGTGTGGCTGTCAGACCGTGCCCACTCGCCCTCTGACCTGTAGCACCCCTCTGATGTCACAAGGTCCCAGGAAGAGCGGGAAGCGATCCCAGAAGGGCAAGCAGTTTGGTTAAGCAAAGAAGTCAGGCTCATGACTCTTTCTTGCTGGACCCCAAGTCTCAGAGCGCCCTGTCAGCAGTTGTCTTTCTGCCTTTCGCACTCAATTGGAGTTCATTACAGAGGAGTCGTCCATCTTGAAAGCCCAGAGACACGGCTAAGACAGGCCCCTATTTTGCAGCGCACCAAAGTGGTTTGCGTCTCCCACAGAGGAACTTAAAGCTTCGGCTTTCCTAGAAGTGGTGGAGAAATTTTGGAGCAAGAATGCCATAGAGTGGGTGGGAGATCCCGTTTCACCAAGGCTCTACAACCTACTCTTCTTTGTCCCCAAGCAGGACAGAGGTTGGCATCCCGTCGTAGACCTGTCAATGCTGAACACATACTTGGTGGTCCTGTCCTTCAGGATGGAGACCCCACAGTCAGTGGCTGCAGCCCTGCAGCTGCAGAAATGGGCGACGTCTTTGGACCTCAAGGACATCTTCTTCCCCGTGCCAATTGTGGAGACTGCATGGAAGTATTTGCGGTTTGCATTTTCGGGCAAAGTCTACCAGTTCAGGGTGCTACCAGTTCAGCCTTGCTTCAGCAATTCTGGTGTTCACCTGGTTCGAGCTATGGACCATAGATTCACAGCATCACACATGGACCATTCTGGAGTTTTGCAGACGCTTAGGCCTGATTATGAATCTCTCAAAGTCCAGCATAATGCTACAGTGGATCTTTGTCTTTCTTGGCATCCAGTTTGACCTGGTTGCCTGCATCTGTCACCCTTCAGAAGACAGGTGGGAAGGACTCCAGGTGATGTTCAAGGCTTGCTCGGCTCGACAGTGGCAAGTCCTGTTAAGCTCCCTGTCCTCGATGGACTCCCAGGTCCCCCCTGGGTCGCCTTCACCATCATCCCTTGCAGCACGCCCTGCAGGACAGATGGTCAAGGGACCAAGCCCTGGTGCCGGTCCTCCCAGAGGATCGTCGCATCTTCTTTGGAAGACCATTTGGGAGAGTGTCATGTTGGGACAGACGTTGGCACCCTTTCAGGGGCAAGTGAACATGTACCCGGACTCTTTATGGTCAGGGTGGGGAGCCCATGTGGAGGGCCGGATGGTGTTGGGCATTTGGCCTGTGCAGTCTTGTGTTCTATCACATAAACTGGTTGGAACTGAAGGTGATATGCCTAGCATGCCTCCACTTCCAGGAACAAATGGAGCACAAACATGTCTTATGTGCGACAAGACTGCAATCGCCTACCTCGACCTGCAAGGCAGAACGCACTCCTGGAAGCTGAAAGAGCTGGCCGGACACATCATATGATGATGATCTGAACGCGACATCCACACATAGGTGTGGATCTGTTCGAAACAAAGGGAAATGCAAAACTGCATGTTTACCTATCACCTGTCCCGGATCCCCAGGCTGTAGCAGTGGATGCTCTAGCCATGGACTGGAGCAACCTTTGGGCGTACGCCTTTCCACCCCTGCAACTCCTCCCAAGGGTCCTACAGAAGGTTTGGTCCCATGACTGCAATTTGATCCTGGTGACCGAGGACAGATTGGTCCTTGGAGCTTCTGGAATTAAGTGTCGAGCCTCCCCTACATTTACCGGCATGGCTGAAGCTTCTGGTGCAACCAGAGACGAGTGTGTTCCACAGGAATCCTCAAGTGCTCAACCTCCACGCTTGGAGGTTGTTGCAGAGCACATCCACAACAGCTTTCTTGGAATCGGTTGCAGTTAGAATTGCCAATGGGGAGCTTTAATCTTCTTCTCCAACAATTTATTCTGCTTGTTGGAAAGTGTTTTTCGATTGGTCCACCACTCTAAATTACAGCCATGGTTTCTGCAGAAAGCAGACATTGCCGAATTTCTACTATAGCTATGGGGAGTCCTCTGTAAGAGTTTGAGAACCCTGGAGGGGTTTAGATCAGCCATCACCTCATTGCATCCTTCTACATGGACAGACCGGCTGACAGGCAGGTTCTGCCATGGTGGAACCTCTCACTGTCATGTTGAAGAAGTGGCACTTTGAGTGTCTAGAGAGCCCCTGATTATTGGACCTCAAGTACTGGACTGGAACACTTGTTTTCTGTTAACACTCACTTCAGGGGCTTTAGAGAAGCGAGATCCATGCTTTAGCACATGACCAAATCCAGTGGTCACCTGACCACTCCCATGTGACCCTGACACCTCACTTGGGCTTCTGTGCAAAGAACCAAGTGGCTCGAGATACATCAAATGCCTTTAAGGGTTTCAGCCTCCGTGCTATAGATATGGGTCTTCTTGGGGAGGAAAGAACCTTGCGAGAGAGAGCACTGTGCTGGTATCTCTTATGTATGGATGGTTCCAGGGGTCAGAGGTCCGGCCTCGGAAGGAGCAAGTTTGCTGAAACACGATCTCATCATGGATCAAGCAGACGATCCTGAAGGCCTACGAGAATGCTTTGGATAGGCCTGCTGTCTTAAAGCAAGTCTCGGCTAAAACTCACGAGGTACGAGCGTTTAATGCTTCCTGGTGCCCCTTTAGGAATGTAGCTGTTGATGATATCCTTTGGGCCTGCCGCTGGCAATCCATTCTCTACAACTTTCATCAAGCACTACTTGTGTGACTTAATAGTGCTTGAGGAAGGCATGTACACCTTTGCCGGTATAGCAGGCTCCTTTGTATAGGTTCCTGACACTTGTCCATTAGACTTCCCTTGTCCCCTCAGGGCAGCCATCATGTTCCAGTTTATGGTACCCTCGGGGTTTAAACTTGGATGCAGTTCATAAGTCGGCATACCTAGAGTAGGGCTAAGAGTTTCTTTCGGACATGTGTCGGGTGGTTGTCCCCATGTCTAGAGCTGGCGTACCCATTTTACGGTCATTGCCTCTCAGAACCACATAACCGGCCCTCCGGCACCTGCCATGATTTCCACGACACACTAGTCTTACTAGATGTCCAAGACCTGAAGAATGGAAATAGACTGCATCGACCCGTGAGGCAGACAGCTATCAGGTTGGCAGGTAATTTTCCGGGGGTCTTGTGCGGTCCCATGCTGGACCAATCATTAAGGAGGAAGGTAGAGCAAGGGAGCATGCCCACCAGTAGTCGCCACCAGATCCATAGGAATTAAGAGATGGTGCCACCGGGACCGTCAGGTTTTTGGGACCAATTGAGTGAGTAACCCAACTCAATTGTGTCGGGCGTATTGGCCAGACATGGAAGTCTTGGCAATGGTGGTCCAGAGGTAAGTATACTTACTAATGCTGAAATTATTCAAAAATTTCAAGTATATAACTTAAAATTTAAGATTTTGTTAATGTACACTTACCAGATGCTGTCATCTTCTAGATTTTGTATGGATGTTTCAGAAATGCTCATGTTTGATAAACCAGCTTTACTTGACCATACGTGATTTTCAGTAAGGTAAATTTTGTAATCTGAAAGTGATTGTTGTATGCAATATATTGATATTTAAGAACCTATTTACGAGGGTATACTTGGCCTGGCTACCTTAATTCTCACCTGCTAATGTCTTGTTAACATAGTTTGACATATCTTTGTAACCATGAAGAAAAAGTTGTCTTAGTAGCAATAGGGACATGGACCATGTTTCATGCTGACACACTTTCTCGATATAAAGCAATGGTCCTTGGATGTGAGGATGGACACAATGATAAACCTAATACTATATGCATGTGTGCATTTGTCGAGTAGAAAAGCCAAGTTTAACTGAGATGTCCTGTTTCTTGAAGCCCAAAGTGGTGTCCGACACTGATGAGCTGGAACTGGCCAGACAACTTGAGAAGCTGGAGGAACAGAACAGAGAGGTTGCCGGTGATGATGACGATAGTGATGAATATGATGAGGCAGGAAGTGCTGAGGATTAATTGCCATGGTAACCAAGAGAACTGGACTATATAACTGCAGTAAAAGTCAGTTAAATTAACATGAATATGACAAGAACCTTGTGAAATCGATGGGAGAAAAGGAGGTTTTGGTAAAATATATTTATGACTTACCAGAAAGCTGTAAGTTGACATTGTCTGGTGGAGCAACTTGATGGAATCTTAAACTGGTACATATTTTCACATCTACACCAGGACAATAATATTTGACCTTGTTTATGGTACATGTATGGTGTCGACAAACTGCCAAGGTAACATTGCCTTGAAATGATATTTTCATTCCATAGATGGCAGCACCCACCAATCCCCAATGAAGAAAGAAATTGTGTGTGTATCATTTGGCAGTAGAAGAGATTATGTGTGAGCAGGAGACATTATGCTACTTCTTGTATGTTCATGACAAATGAATAAAAATGTAGTTCAAACATACTGTAATCTGGATTCTGTAACCTAAGTTCCCATAGGCATTTCTACACAGCAGGTATAGGCTTTAATTCTCAACTGCCTGTGTGAAACATTATGTATCCGTGTGATAAATACAAGATAAATATATTTTATGAAGAGCCAAACTTAGTCAGCCTATAAGACCATAGCATGGCTGTAATAATAATACTATGGTGGCTCTCTGCCTGTCTGCCGTGGTCCTGTGTCACTATGTGACACAGGTGGCCGGGGGGGGGGGGGGGGGGGGAACATGTAAGAGTAACGTTATGATTGGCGCAATAAGCCTCATGTGACCTTCACCATGACAGGGAGCAGTATGTACACGTATTTGGTTGCGACAAGAAGGAATCAAAATAAAAATTTGGACGACGAACCCCTCCCGAGGCATATATTCCTTTGCATGCTTGGATTAGAGTCACGGTCAAGGTCGTCGAAAATTTGTGCTAATATAGTAGTTCCCAGTTGATATTCATGCGAGCAATGTGGGGGAAGCAAAATTGAACTCGTTCACAGATGACACGTCATTCACAGTAATATTTACATGGTTGTTACACTGTTTCAACAAATACTGTGAGTCGTTTCACTTCTGCATAAATTACCATGTAACAGCTGCCATACAACGGGACTATATGCACTCGTTGCAAGATACTAAAATGGCGCCACTTCACTCATTGGCAAAAAACAAAGAATACTATTTTTTTTCTGCACTACTTGAATGAACTATGTTCTCAACCTCTTCATATTAACACAGGCCAAGATTTAGAACTATAACATTTTTTTTTTTTTAAAATCAGGAACTGTGGTTTCCAGGCTTTTCTGACCCCAACAACTATCCCATAGGATAGGTCGGTGGCAAGGTCTAAAGACCCTTCCCCCAAAAATTCATCTCTCACGCACCCTATCCCTGCCTCTAAGGCTCAGGCTGTAAAATACTGGAAATTTGAAAACTTCTGATCTAGGGAATGGCTGTTCATGTAACGATAATATTACAATAAACATACAGCTCTGATCTGGCACACATTTAGAGTGTTTGGACCTATCACTTGCCAAAGATATCCACATTGTGTGGGTTAATTTCATTATCATTTTATGAGGCAGAACTTGTGATAAAATAGTGGATTAACACCATGATGCCATACCTAGAACTCCTTCACCCGATGAAAGTGTCATGCAAGCCACCCTTTTAAATACAAAACAAATGAGCTGTATTGCATTCAAGTCAAGTGCCATTTTGATGTGTTTGAAATCTTCAGGAATTTATATTTGAATCCAGGTATTGATATTTCGCTTGTTTTTAAGCCTCTTTCATGAATACACTAGTACGCCATGTATTGTGTGTATTTGTAGAGTGGTGATATTGCAAGAACAATTAATGGTGTTGTGACTTCAAAATTTACTCACATATATATGAGCTTGATTGTGACTTTACAGTATATTTAAGAGTTGACAAATAGCAGCAGTCTGTGAAACGGCCTGAAAACACACACACACAAAGAAAGCCCCTAAAAATACTGTTGGCCAACACAACATTAAATTGAAGTCCTTTTAAATTCAGAAATTTAAATTGCATATTGTTATGCTCAGATAGGCATTCAGTTTCCTGTCAAAGATTCTAAAATAGATTTCAGATGATAACCTGAGAGCCATTTCATCTAGGAATTAGACTGTACCTTATATATACAAGCAATGCTGGGTTGTTTTTGAGTGACCATGATCTAATTGCCAATGTCAAATGACCTAATCCTCCTATTTAGGGGTGTGTCACTGAGACTGAAGTGCCTTATAATTTCCTTTATTGATATCAGTTTAGTTTGCAGAATATTAGTAGATTGGCGAAAGTTTAGATCAATCAATTCTCCAAACAGGAGCGAGGGTGCCTCATCTTTCGAGTCATTTTGAACCAAAAATTAAAAATGAATCAATCTCTACACTCTATAGCCAATCCAGTCAGGGTCTGTGTCTAAAAATATAAATTAACATACAGTGAAACCTGACTTTAGTGAACACTTTTGGGACCAGGAAAAAGTGTTCACATATCAGAGGTGTCGGTGTTGGCTTCTTGATGAACATGACATGAATTACACATCAGGGGTCACATTAAGGATTTTTCAGTGTGAGTCCATTGGACCCATCTTTTTTCTTTTTCAGGAAAAATAGTGAGTCCATGGACTAAATCGATGGGTCCAGTCTGAACTTGTGCAAACTAGAGTTCATTTTGTTTGATTTGATTGATTTTACTTGGTATGATCAACATACAGTGATGCGTGAGTTTACATAAAAATGTTAAATAGATAAAACATGCAGGTAACTTAAGCCTAGAAACAAACATAACATGTGGTCTATATGCTAATGCAGGCAAATCTGAATTGTAGTTAAGATTGAGTTAAAAGTTACCAATGTAAAAGAGTTTAATTACTAAAAGTTCGTTGATTGTACCAAGGATGGATTCAGTCTATCCAGGGACCTGCTATTAAGACTAAGTCTATCACACGTCCCTAGCCTACCAAACTATGGTTTGTGAAGTGGTCTTAACCCCTAGCACACTGCCACTGTGCCAGTATCTGATATCGCACACCGTGTCGGCGTGTGCCATCTGTCAGTTCTTAACTCTCTTGCATAACAAGCGGCATGCATATTGAACATGCCTGGGCTCTGTTATTTTTGTGACAGGCAGGCATGGTTTTCTGCTATGTTGTACGTATATTTTTTTTTTTTCGGCCTGCGATCGTGAATTTCATTCCTCTCTTGCTCTGTCATACAGATTTGCTCCATTCAAACAATTGATTAAAATCAAAACAACAAAATTTTGTTAAAAATCACCAACGACGACGTGACACATAGGAGACAGCAATCAACAACACATGATCACATTGTGTTTATACAAATCTTCGCTTCGTCCACGTGTGAGCGTGCGGTGACGAATCTGCATAGTGTCCTTGCCTTCCGTTACAAATTTTTATTCGTGCCTTTATCTGTTTCTACATTTGTTCAATGGAAGTCTTTTTGGTGAAAATATGATGTGAAAATTCAACATCTTGGTACCATAATCTTCACTTTAATACGACTTATTCCTCCCTAACATAGCGGACATGAGACAGGCACATGTATGGGCAACAAGGAGTTTGATTGGACAGTGAGCGGCATGTGATCAAATCCACCCAATGAGGAACCTGGAAATGCTCTTAGTGCATTTATAATGAGGTGAAATTACGTAAATTTTTGCAGGAATACCCCAGGAATATTTTTTCTAAACAAATAAGTGAGCTTGTTGCATACAAAGACGAACATCAGAGAATTCCACCAGTATAAATTTATATTTCATGTTCGGAACGAGTGGGACTCGAACCTGCAACCTTTGGCACCAGTCGCCTAGCTGAAATGGGAAACGCACATATCCACTCGACCAAATCCCCATCCCTAAAAAGAATGGTTCAATGGAGGTAGTTATGTGCGAGTGCCATATCAACACGGTAATGCAGTATGTTTACTGAGTTGGCATTTATTTCCAGAATCGGGGACTTAAATCCACCAGCATTAAGGAAATGCCGAAAATATATATTTCATGTTCGGAACGAGGGGGACTCGAACCTGCAACCTTTGGCACCAGTCGCCTAGCTGCATAATCATGGTCATGGTGGACTATGCAAAACACCGTGACCCAAAGGTGCAAAGTTACTAAGTTTGGGGTAATATTTGCAGTTGTATCATTCAAAATGCATTGCGTTTTTTGTGCGGTATCCACAGAGACACAAAATCACAATGTTTTATTGATTTCCACGCGTCTTTCTTCATTTTTTTCGTCTATGACGCAGGATGCACGCTTAATGTGACCCCTGACACATGTACATATACACTGGTAACATTTGTTTATTCATTTGCATTTACATGTAGTTAAATGCTGAAGTAAATGCCTGTATCTCAAGCCCTGTCCACATTAAAAAAATCAAATCTAATATTGGAAAAAGAATTATGTGTATCTAAACTACACAAGATTGCCCTTGACCACAACGGTTCAGCGACTAACCACTTCTCCGGTATTTTGATGTCTTGTTCTCACCAAACATTATGAAACATTATCAACAACATGTACACCTGCAGTTTCATCATCTTTTACTATGGCATATTTATCTGCCAGAGATACATTCTTTCTGCCCTTGAGAATTGTTGTCCTGAACTTGGCACATGCAAGCACCAGTGTGTTGCATATAGATATGGTAAGACCAACAGGAGAAATGTTACTGTGTGTAGATGGTCACACATATGCATTGGGTCACACTGCCTTTTGTTGTTGAATTATATTCTGCCTGGAAACAATAGTGATTACTGCTCTATTAGCACCCCAAATGAGCATGGCCTTTTCATTTGTGTTACAATTGTTTGTGAGACATTGTAAGCTGGCAGCCGTGTCAGTGGTCTGAATGCATTTCAAACTAGTGCTTGTAGCTCAGCAGCCTCAACAACAAAAATATTTGAAGTTTATCCAGTGCTCTGTGTATGTGGTGCAGTAGGGCTCAGTGCTCTGTGTATGTGGTGCAGTAGGGCTCAGTGCTCTGTGTATGTGGTGCAGTAGGGCCCAGTGCTCTGTGTATGTGGTGCAGTAGGGCTCAGTGCTGTGTGTATGTGGTGCAGTAGGGCTCAGTGCTCTGTGTATGTGGTGCAGTAGGGCTCAGTGCTCTGTGTATGTGGTGCAGCAGGGCTCAGCTTGAGTGGGACCTTCTGCAATTCTACCCACAATTAACATCCTGCTTGATCTTGTACAGACAGCCTCTTCACAGCAGTGTACATACCTTTGGGTAATAAACCTCCTTGTCTTAATTACAAGATATAATACACAGCATGGTTGGTGGTTTGACAAGTTTTGGAGATAATAATCCTATTTTACCCAATTAGCATCCAATACACACTAGAAAAATTCACATTTTAGCTCAGCTGAGCTTATGTTATGACTAGCTGGCGGTCCATCTTCCACAATTCACATTTTCGACTTCTTCTCCAAAACCTTCAACCAGATTTATTTCAATCTTTGGGATGTGTATTGGATGGGCCTCCACCTAGTTTGTTCAAGTGGTCAGACTCCAGTGATTTGGGGATTTTTAATGATTTTTTTGTTGTTGTTATTTTTGGGATAAATCTTAATAAATCTTCTTCTCTGAAACAGCTCACCCAATTGCTTGGATATGGCATAGGGACATTCCTGGGGACTCCTAGTTCTGAATTTGTTCACCAGGTGGTGCTGCAATTTTTTTTTTTTTAATTTTTCATGATCTATTTGTGTGTTTTTGCTATTTTGGACTTCTTCTCCAGAGTCGTCACTCAGATTAAGCTGAAATGTGGTGCATATGTTTCTTGTGGAAGGGTCAAACAAAGTTGTTCACTAGGTGGCTCTGCTGTGGATTCCTGAATTTTAACGATTTTTTCAATTCAGGTACTTATCGGTCAATGCAGCTTTCCTATTGATTACTATGCAAGTCAATGGGCATTCTAATGCTAATTCACAATTTAGACTTCTGCTCCAAAACTGTCATTCAGATTGACTTCAAACTTGGTGGCAATGTACCTTTAATGGGTGGATCTCTACCAAGTTTGTTCAAGTGGTCACACTCCAGCGATTTTTGGATTTTTTATGAAATTTTTTGTTCTTTTGTGGGGGCAAATCTTAAAAAATCTTCTCCGAAACTGCTCATCAAATGGCTTTGATATTGTACAGGAGCAGTCCAGGGGACCCCTTGTCCTGAATTTGTTCACCAGGTAGTGCCACATTTTTTTTCTTATTTTTTGTGATTTTTTGGTGTGTTTTTGCTATTTTTGACTTCTTCTCCAGTACCATCACTCAGATTGAGCTGAAACTTGGTGGATTCATTCCTTGTTGAAGGGTCAAACAAAATTGTTCCCTAGGTGGCACTGCTGTTGATTCCTGATTTTTAACGATTTTTTCAATCTGAGTACTTATTGGTCCATGCAGCTTTCTTATTGATTACTATGCAAGTCAATGGGCATTCTAATGCTAATTCACATTTTCCACGACTTCTCCAATACCATCATTCAGATTGACTTCAAACTTGGTGGCAATGTACTTTGGGTGGGTTTCTAGCAGATTTAAAAAAAAAAAGATCATGCTTCAGTGATTTTTGGATTTTTAATGAAATTTTTTGTTCCTTTTTTGGACAAATCTTACAAAATCTTCTCCACAACCGCTCACCCAATTGCTTTGATATTACTTAAGAACACTCGTAGGGGCCCTTTGTTCTTATTTGTTCACCAGGTGGTGCTGCAATTTTTTTTTTTTTTTATAGTTTTTGTGTGTTTTCGTTACTTGTCACTGCTTCTCCAGAACCATCTCTCACATGAAGTTTAAACTTTGTGGATATGTTCCTTTTGAAAGGGTCAAGAAAAGATGTTCACTAGCTAGCACTGGTGTGAACTCCTGATTTTTAATGATTTTTTTTTTTTCAATTTGGGTACTTACTGGTAAATGCACCTTTTCGATTGCTTACTAATATGCAAGTCAGTGGGTATTCTAATGCATTCTATGGTAATTCACATTTTGGACTTCTCTGAAGAAACTGTCAGTCAGATTTACTTCAAACTTGGTGGCAGTCTACCTTGGGTGGGTCTCTACCAACTTTGTTCAAATAGTCACGCTCCAGTGATATTTTTTTCAAAAATCTTGTTTTAATAGGAAAGTAATTTCTTGTAATGGTTATAAATTGAATAATTTTGACCAGATTTGTGCCAAACTTGGTAGGGATGTATCTTTCATAAGTGGATGCCTATTTTGTGCAAATGGTCATGCTCCAGTGATGTTTGGATCTTGCTCCATATGAAGGTCACAGAACAACTGACACGTAATTTACTGTTCACTTGATAACTCGAGATCTGTTTTGAGTTATGACCTTCATGTTGCACATGTTAATGTTTCTCCATGAAGGTCATGTTTAGACAGTACATGAGTGACCTTGACCTCGTTTCTGGGGTCACAGTGCAACATACATGAATTTTACTCTTCACTATAATTTGAGAACTACTTGAACTGGGATCTTGATGTTGCACATGTTAATGTCCTTTTATATAGGTGAGACTTACTCAGTACATGGGTGACCCTGTTCCTATCCCAAGTTCACAGATCTGCAAGTGTGATGATCGAATGTCTAGGTCAGCTGAGCATGGGCTGTTCACACAGCCCTTTTGTTTTTTTGTTTGTTTGTTTTTGTTTTTTTGTCATTCAGGGTAAATTTGCGGTTTGGGACCACAAAAAGCGTTCACTGTTCACAGATCTGAGGTGTTCACTAATGACAGGTTGACTCAATGTACAATTTGAACACTCCACATAAAATTCAAAAGAAAACGAGGGCCATGGGCCAAATGCTCTGCTGGCACTATGGCTATATTGCACCTGTTCATTTCAAAATTACCAGTCCTCAAGTAGCTTCTGAACATATGAAGCTAATGTGATTTTAATGTCTTCCTTGTCCACCAGATGACACTTGGCTCCATATGTAATCATAGATTATTTGTGCAATTCCTGTGATGGATATTGTTGTATGTGCCAAGACAACAATGAGCAAGTCTTCAATTTTATGCCCTCAGTGACCTTGGAACAGAAGATCAAGGTCACCCACATTATGTAATACAAGAGGCCCATAGGCCTAGTGCTGTCCTGACATTGCCATTGATGTCCAAGCTACACTGTGCAATTACAAAATCACCTCTTTCAACTTTACAAGCATGTTGACCTCACCAAAATAGGTCAAGGTCACTGATATATCACATTCTAGCAAATCTAATCTAATCACTTTTCGGGCTATGGAATTTTATATCTTAAAACACATTTTGACTCATAATTTCTATCAAATTATCGTCACTAGTATCATTAGCAACTTAGACTTTGACCTCCCCCACAATCCCACCAAATTTGGTGAAGATCTGCCACAAATTAAAGATGCTACAGTGTTCACAAGATTTTCATATTTTGACCTCTATATTGCATAATATTGTAGGTGGCGCTACCAATAACGAAGAGAACCTAGATTTTTATACCCCCTATAATTCCTGAAAGTTATATTGGGCTAACTTGAAAATTGTGGACAGTACTGCGGTCACAAGATTTTCACATTTTGACCTGTATATTACAAAATACTATAGGTGGCACCACCAACATTGATGTTGACAAAGATTTTTATACGCTTTATAACTCCTAATTGTGACATGGACTTATCTCAAGGATTGTGGGGTGCAGAGCATTCACCAGATGACCCCAATATTCAAACTGGCCATTTAACCTGGACCTTCAACTCGGATTAAAAAAAATTTACCTTCAAATATGCGCCCAACATCCAGCTTTGAATATAGAGTCTGTTTGTTCAAATCGGGTTATAATTGAGTGTTATTGAGGAAAAACAATAAACTTGGACAAGCGCCAAACTGTATAATTACTGGGTCACAGTGACCCAAAAATCAGATCACCAAGTACACTTTTATGTATTATGTAATCAGGTCCAATTTTGATCAATAGGCTCAATTCTCTTTGCAATTGATGTCCAAGCTACACCCAGTCATTACAAAATCACCTTTTCAACTTTACAGGCATGGTGACTTCACAAAATTATGTGAAGGTCACTGATATTACATAACGTTCTACCTATGGCAATGGTCTTTTTATCGTATAAATTTGGCAAGTATAATCCAATTACTTATCCAAATATGGAATTTTACACTTTAAAACACATTTTGGCACATAGTTTCTGTCAATTTATAAGTGGCGCCACTAGTATCATAAGCATCTTAGACTTTGACCTCCCCCATAATCCTACCAGACTTGGTGAAGATCCAGCAAAAATTTAAGATGCTAGAGTATTCACAAGATTTTCACATTTTGACCCCTATATTACATAATAATGTAGGTGGCACCATCAATATCGAACTCAGCCTAGATTTTCATACACCCTGTAAGTCCTGAAAGCTATATTGGGCTTACTTGAAAACTGTGGACGGTATCGCGCTAATGAGCAAAAGTTTACCGATGGACGTCTCTAGTATGATACACTTATGTAGAAAAACATGACCCATATTCATTAATATCAAATCCAACAATGACAGCAAAGAGATTCCAGAGTTACCAAAGCATCAACACTCATCTTCCAATACCAATGCGAAGAAACAAATTTCACTTGAGACAGGCAGTCACTCACAAAAGGCAACTGGTGGTTTTAAACCCGTCCTCTCAACCTTTGAAATATTCTTCATTAAATACAGACTACAGTGTTTCCAATATGTATATATTTCAACAGACGTCTCCTTTGAAACTTAAAAGCTTCATACACTATTCCACCATACCGACACTGGTATAAACCGGTAAATAGTAATACAATTTTTAGCACCATAAAGTTGACTGGAGGTGTTATGAAGTAAAGTGTACTAAGATATTACCTGAAGGCCACCTCTTCCACTGTACTGGATGAAGATTGAGAAGAAAGAAATCCTGCAAAAAGTGAGTATGATCATGATTTTCCAACTTCAGACGGATTAGAGAAAATTCTCCAGGTGGGTTGAGTAGACTTTTCCCCGGGTACTTTCCCTCTTAACACTATAAAACACTTTGAGGACTATACTTGGTCATTTCAAACTCCATCTTGACACAATTTGACTAATGTTCTTGAGTTAGTGTTGTATTTATTAGGTATTTTGTCATATCTCTGGAAACATTTCAACAGAATTTTGTGTAGTTGTTGTTTTTTTATAACCTTGTGTTGTAGTTTATGCAACAAAGTTCTAACCCTATTGACAAAATCGCTAAAAAGTGTAGTGTTTCTAGCAATACGTAGGACTTGTCCGATACAAACTCGATATGCTTGTTTCTCTGGAATGTTTCCTGTCAGATCAGGATAGGAGATAATATCAAATTTGAACTGGTCTCTCTTGTCAAATATTTTTGTTACATACTGGTTGTTCTTTATTTCTATATCCAGATAAAGGAAAGTAGCTTTTGTATCACTTTCATTTTCCAGATTTAATATTAGTTCTTTGGGATATATGTTTTAAAAAATCTCTGAAACCCTTCATCCAATTGCTTTGATATCACACAGGAACCCTCCTTGAGACTTCTAGTTCTTAATTTGTTCACCGGATGGTGCTGTGATTTTTTCTATGCTTTTGTGATTTTTTTGTGTGTTTTTACTACATTTTGTACTTGTGGCTTCTTCTCTAGAACCTTCACGGAGATTTAGCTGAAACCTGGTGGATATGTTCCTTGTGAAAGGGTCAAACAAAATTTTCACTAGGTGGCACTGCTATGGATTCCCGATTTTTAACAAAAAAATTGGGTACTTATAGGTTAATGCACCTTTCCTTTTGATTACTATACAAGTCAATGGACATTCTTATGCTAATTCACATTTTTGACTTCCCTGCAGAGATACCAGTTTTGCTTATTTATATGGAAATCTGTATTTTTGTCGTGCTTTCTGTAGAAAAAATGATGCAGATCTGTACTACAAATGGACTAAAACAGTCTTGATATGTTAAATCTCAACCCTTTACTGTATTTTTGCCCAGGGGGCACTGGCATTTCTGTCCTTGTAACCATCACCAGATTTAACTTCAAACTTTGTGGCGACGTACCTTTGGTGAGTCTCTATACCAAGTTTATTCAAATGGTCACACTCCAGTGATTTTTGTTTTTTTATTGGGCAACTGCCGCAACTCTTTAAAAAAATCTTCTCCGAAACTGCTCACCGATTTGTTTTGATATCAGATAGGAAAACTCCTAGGGACTCATAGTTTTTAATTTGTTCACCAGGTGGTGCTACACTTTTTAGGTCAGCTGACTTGCTAGTGAGACTGAGCTTTTAAGAGGCTCAGTCTCCTGTCTTAGAAATACTTCTGAATGTCATATATACTCAGCAAAAGATCAACACCAGTCTATTCAGTTGCAACCTTGATTTTGTGGGACAAGCTTAGGTCAGCTGAGCACAGGCTGGTTATGCAGCCCTCTACTTTTTCTATTTTTTAACAAATTTTTGTGTGTCCAGGCTATTTTTGACTTCTTTCTCCAGAACTGTTACTTGTTAACTAAATAGTGATGCTATGAATCCCTAGTTTTTAACAAATTTTTCAATTCGGGTACTTGTCAGCTAATGCATGCACTCCTGGTGACAACTATGCAAGTCAATCGGGACTGCAATCGAAATTCACATTTTCAATGTCCCCTTGATGTTCTACCAACCAAATTCACTTCAAACTTGGTGGAAATGTACCTTGGGCGGGTTTCTTTCAAGGTTGTAAAAATGGTCACCTTCCATTGATTTTTTTATGAATTTCTGACAAAATCTTTAAAAATCCTCCTCAACCTCAAAGCGCTTATTAAAGACTAATTCAATATCTTTCCCAGGGGCATTTTGCACTCAATGCGCACAAAGTGTCCTGAGGAAAGCTGTTGACCAACTACTTTTGCATTAGACTGGGCTTGCTGGTGTTTGAATAAAAGACAATTTCATGAGGAATTTGAATCTTTTAAGCACTATATGTTGAACAGTAATGGGAAAACGACTATAGCCATGATTAGCACTTTAAGGGTTAATATGAATACGTAAAGATGTGGGCACCCCACTTTTATAAAAACATGAAAAACAATTGTGAAGGAAACAATTTAGGGAGTTACACAACTTTTTAAAGTTTGTGTATGAATGGTATTTGGATATATAGTTGCACAGCCCGAGCACAGAAAATCTTGCGACTTAATTAAGGATAAAATAAGATAGAAATCGAGACTACCAGTGATTGTGCAATCCCAGATAATAAAGACAGAATATGTAAACAATGCAATAAAGTGTAAGTTGACAGGAGAATTCATTTTATTTCTAATTGCAAACGTACATGATGATTTAAGGAAAATTCTGTTATCTGAATGTCAAAATAAATGAGTAAACTTAATATGTTGTCGCATCAAATTATATATTTATTCATAGTCATCATCTGATAATCTGCTATGCCATGTCACCCAGTATTGTTATAAAGCTTTTGAGAACCGTTTTTTTACTTTTAACCATTATTGATGGATTTTTTATGTCTGGGTTTGAACGGAGCCATTTGTTTGTTTTTTTTCAAAATTTTTTTTTTCTTTCCTTCTTCCTTTAGTTTACCACCAATTTGTCAGAAATTTTTCTCAGACACTTTTACTCTGAAAACCACCAAACTTGCCATGGTGGTGGACCTATCAGTAAAATATGGTAGAGCAATAACTCTGCGTTCTCTCATTGACCACCATGTGGCGCTGCAGACAGCTTTCATCCGGGTATTTTCATTAGCGGGTCAACCGGAGTAGCGTCGCATACTATGATGCGTTAACGCATGGTGCAGACTGAGCGTTTTTCTTGGCAAATGAAATAACCAAGTGTAACTCATAATCATGACAATGTTATCATTAATAAATACTTTTTGTAGAAAGTAATGCAATCAAGGAATCAACTCAATACACATTGTTGTGGAGTTAATCACATTTGATTTTAATTTGAATTTAACTTTTAATGCTACCTTACGACCCCCCCCCCCCCACACACAGTAACACTATAAAACTTGGGAATTCATCTACACTAACATATTCTGATGAGATTGTCTACTTCTCTTTATTTTTGACACAATGACAACACACCCAGCAAATAAAATACAATCGACTTCTTAAAACGTGATGACCAATGTTGTTTTATCCTACTCGATCCTCCATTATCATTCGCAATGAACCGGGTCACATTAAATCCTTGCAACAGGAGTCTTACGAAATCCTCATGCTGTTGAGTCCATATTATGTGCTATGTCGATAATTTGTTATATGTGATCATTGCATTATCTTAATAACTGTCGAAGAATATTCTTTATTATTGCATTTCTTTCGACCATTCACATAGTCGAGTGGCGGTACGCAGAAATGTAACAAGCAGAATGCGGTTCACGGTCACCGCAGTTCATATGGATTTTTCACTTTTTTAACACAACATACGAACAAATGCATTCATGCTCTGCTATAATACAATCTAATCTTTCGTGTGTGTAAAATGTATTAGCAGATATTACGTGAAAAGGAACATTTTTGGCACTTTGATTGCCGATATGTACAATGTTATCACAGTGTTTGCAAATCCACCGAGACCAACGTTCACCCGCAGGTGAGTACCCGGATGAAAGCGATGACTCGTGCCGTGTAGTGGAGGTTTCTGGAAACTTAAGAAAGAAACTGCCCTTCCCTATTGTGCCTATCATTTGGAATAGTCATGTTTAAAATTACCAATATGAAAGTTAGGGGCCATTAAAATTTTTAAAAAATCACATCATACAAACTATTGCAGATAGACACAAATTTTCAATGTGCATGTATAGGTTTGTGACACCTGCCCGTTCAAAACTATTATAGATAGAGATGCCATTCCAACTTCATATTATTGATAAGTTTGTGGCAAAGCTGCATCCAATGAACCAAAGTTGTAGTATTTTAATTTATGTAATTCAGGTGATGATGCAAAATTTAAATCTTGAAAACTATAAAAGATGGAGGTTCCATTCCAACTTCAATTTATCGGTTTGTGACATAGCCATATCTAATGAACCATGATACAAAAATTGTAAAGTTTAATTTATGCAAATTATGTGAATATACAGAATTTAAATCTTGAATCACTTTGAACTTGCAATTGTGGGTTTGTGACATAACCCCATCCAATGAACAGAGAACAAAAGTTGTAAGATTTTAATCAATGCAAATTAAGTGAATACACAAAATTTAAATCTAGAATAGCTTCAAAACTATTATCAATAGAGGTGCCATTCAAACTTCAATTTAAAAGCTCGTGCATAGCAGCATCCAATGAACTCAAATTGTAAATTTCAATTAATGCAAATTAGGTGAATTCACAAAATTTAAATCTTGTATGGCTTCAAAACTAATATAGAGGTGCATTTTAACTTCACTTTATAAGTTGTACCATAGAACTGTGCATCCAATGAAACATGAACCAAACTTGTGGGATTTTAATTTATGCAAATATAGCAAATATTCAAAATCTAAATCTTGATCAAGAAAATATGATTTGCTTGTTAGCAAATCAGTCGGGGTGCCTGGAGAAACTCCAATGCAATGTTTGCTGCCATGACATAAGCTCCAAATGTGTAATGGCATGTTAACAGTATGGCCAAGTTGGTGAAAAGTGTTGCAGAATGATATAGGTAGACATAGCATTCAGAATCATGTCTGTATCTATATTAGTTTACCAGACATTATAAGGGTAAAAATGTATGTCTGTCACCATGGAGCTTCATACATCCATGATCTCACTCATAGCCAGAAAATATGAAAGATTTGAATTTTCCAGTGTCTCAAATTTGCATAATGTCTATAGTAATTGGCTCAACAATATGTTCATGTGATAGGCCACCCTAAGAAACATATATTTGCCATTTTAAAACATGTCACTGTCTATAATAATTTTGAAGATATCCAAGATCTAAGTTTTGGGTATTAACCTAATTTGCATAAATGTAAATGTTAGCACTTCAGCTCATACTTCATTGGATGCACCTATTGGACAGTCCTATGTATTGAAGTTGGAATGGCATCTCTGTCTATAATACTGTTGAAGATATTCAAGACTGAAATTTTGTTAGTAGTTTTGAAAATATTCAAGATTGAAATTCTGTGTATTCTCATAATTTGCATAAATTTAAATGTTACAACTTTGTCTCATGGTTCATTAGATGCGCATATAGCACAAACCTATACATTGAAGTTGGAATGGCATCTCGATCTATAATAATTTTGAAGATATTAAAGATTTAAATTTTGTGTAATCACCTACTTTGCATAAATTCAAATCCTAAAATTTTGCTTCATGGTTCATTGGATGCACCTATAGCAGAAACCTACTAAGGGAAGTTAAAACGCATCTCTATCTATAATATTTTTGAAAATATTCAAGATTTAAATTTTAGGTAATCAGAATTTGCATAAATTCAAATCCTACAAGTTTGGTTCATGGTTCATTGGATACACCTATATCACAAACCTATATATCGAAATTAGAATGGCATCTCTATCTATTATAGTTTTGAAGATATTCCAAGATTTAAATTTTCAAAGTGCCTTAATTAGCATAATTTAAAATTTTACAATTTTTGTTTACTGTCCATTAGGTTGCAGATGTCACAAACCTATATGCTGAACTTTGAATTTTGTATTTATCTATAATAGTTTTGAAGATTTCAAATTTTAATTGCCCCTAATTAGCATAATTTTGAACATCAGGACTATTCCAAATCTGAGAGACAACATCCCTACTACGTGTATAACCATGCCAAATTGAAACAGTGTAGCTTTCAGGGTGTCAGAGAAAAGCTCCAGACAAATTTGGCGGAAAGGAGAAGAAAGAAAGAACTTTGCAAAAACAATGTCTGGGTTTGAACCCAGACATAATTTAATTTCAAAATTATTATACTAGAGAGGCACCATTCCAACTTTCATTTGTACATTTTTTGTTTTAAACACATCCATTCAACCATGAACCCAAAGTTGTAGGCTTTTAATTGATGCAAATCAATTATGCAAATAAACAAAATTAAAATTTTGCTAAAACTTCAGTTTATAAGTTAAAGTTGCCTCTTCCAATGGCCAAAGAACCAAAGTTGTAGCATTTTAATTTATGCAAATTAGGCTCATACACAACATTTAGATTAAGCTCACCAGTGACAAAGTGTAGCATTTCAAACTGGTCTCATTTCGAAGGCATGGATTTGTGTTACAGCAAATCTTTTCTAGTAGTACTTGATTTTAGTGCAACCAAATAACACTTTTTTTTTGATAGCTAAAATGGTGTTTAAGTGTCACAAATTGTTGCCATAATAGCTCAGCTTAAACCCTGATTTTCCTGAGATTTTAAGCTTCCTGGGTCATTTCTGGATCCCTATGGATGGGGGAAATGAGGAGTGGGAGCTAGTCGACCCACAGAACCTCCCTTCCTGGCTAACAGTGTTGTCTGTAGCTTAAAATAGAAGGGAGATTTGCCCTGCCCTTTTCTCCTATGTTTTTTTTTTTTTTTTTTTATTATATTCTGGGCAATTACATTTATCTTCTCATAAAATTTCAATTTAAACTGATTGACAAAACACTGTATCAATTTATATATTGACCATGAGTATAAGCTGCAAATTCAGAACTATTTCCATAAAAACAACAAAAAAGCCTGTTTTTTGAACGGCTACTTTTGGATGCGATTTTTGATTGTCATTGTGTGTTTTAAAAGTGCCCTGCCCTCCTGAAAAGCTGGGGACAACACTGTAAAAAAATACAACTTTGCTCTAGGAGTCTAGCACCTTTCACTTTGGACAGTCAGTCCTGTCTGACGAGTCAGCAGTGAAAGTTTAAAATATTGATACAACTGCTACTTATAACCCCCCAAAAAAACAATTCAATAAAACAAAAAACAAAAACAAAACAAAAAAAAAAAAACAAAAAACCAAAAAAAAAACCAAAAAAAAAAAAAAAAAAAAGAGAGAAAGAAAAAAAGAATAACAATTCAATAAAACAAAAAACCCTGGGAAAGTATGTCCAACAAGCAACTCTCACGGTCTCACTCTCAGCTGACAAAAGTGACAGGACATTAGAGCGAATATTGAACGCCTACGTCATCAATCATCCTGATCCATCCATATGGTGTATGACAATAAATTGAATAATGTCAATGTGCTATATGCCTACTACCATTTAAATATTATTAGCTCACGTTTCCAATGTAACTTGTTATAGACCTGTTATAGTATCACAAATTCAGGACTAAGCTGAAATTTTTAACGTTAATATAGTAATATATGATACAACAATTCCACCATGAACACGGTTTCCAACTGCACAAACACGGACTTCAGCAGGCGCCAACTTGCTGTCAAGGCACCGGGACTGCCACACATCCCCGGCCGACCAATTTCACAACCTTGTAATGACCTGCGCGACGGATCTGCAGGCAGTGCATGCAAAATATCCTGTGTGCTATTTTCAGACGTCATCCAGTATCAATTACACAAAATCAATGTGTATCCTCTATTTCCAAATTGCATCGCTATGCATCCGAATCCTCCTATCCGACGTTTCTTTTTGTAGATTAAAGAATCATATCCTTGTGTATATTATCCAGGAGTGCTCTTTTCAATCCATTGGTACATTTGTGCTGCAGAGCAACAGTTTTAATAGGTGTTGTCGCAGCACAACCAGCCTGCGCATGAAGCCTGCATGCTAATGAGGCAAAGTAAACAGTCGATTGCAGCGCCCTCTGTGTCGTGGGAACCTGTTCCCAGCATTCCATTCTATGTAATTGATGCATGCGCACTTCGAGTATTGCAAATGGCGGTAGTTGTTATTGTTCCATGGCGTACTTAAAACAGAGTGAAATCAGGAGGGATTAAAATAACCCAAAGGTAGGTTTTAACTCTTGATGTATACTTCGTTGGAAGCTATAGACTTTGAAATATTGCATGGTGCAATATCATAGCGCACCATTATTGCTGAGTGCATTTTCAGACGGCGTGAAGACGCCCCACGCTGGTGCCCAACCTCCAGAAAAGCATCAAATATACGGGTTCCCTCATTCGACAGCGCCTTAAAAATTAAAAAAAAAATTCTCCTGCAAATATATTTAGGTGACCTGGCATATTCTTTTGGAACTCTTAATGTATTTTGCAAGTGAATGCAAGTTAATTCTACTGTCCATATGGGGCATTGATAGGAAGACTGGTTGCAGATATTGGACACAAAAATGCCGTGCCAAATGATACGGGTATCGTGGTCGTGGACCAGTCCATTCGTGTCATTTGCCATTCACATTGACAACTTTGCAGTCTAATTTAATGCCGCCGAAGTGTCCATGTATTGCAAGAACCTTAAACAGTGTTTTCATGCGACGTGTATTACCAGTACTGTTCATTTCACGGAGAGAGGGGACCACATCAAAGCGGGGGAATGTATTCTAAAGGCCTATATTTATGTGTATATGATTGTCGGCAGATGCCACCGGTTGCAGTCACCCATTGGTTGTGTCAGTGTACTGGACTCGCATGCTTGCTTATAGTTCCACACAAACGCAGAAACTTCCTTTGTTACATCATGTATCTGTTTGGCTCATAAAATACCACGGCCTGTTTTGATGAACTGCTCAAAGTGTTGCCAGCAATAAAATATGTGCAGCAGAACTTTCATCTTTGCCTCCTAAAATTGAGACCTGTGATGTGGACTGGATGAGAGCTGTCACTTTGCTGCCAGTTAGGTAGGCCACATGCTTGTGTTGAGCCCCCCCCCCCCAAAAAGAATACAGATAAAAATGTTTTATCAATATATAATTGGACTGTTACATAATTACCTTTTTTTGAAGTATATAATCAAACACAATAAAGTCACACTATTTATGTTTTATGGTGGAGGCTTCATCAAACCCTAGCATGGCCAAAACTTGAGAACAACAATCATGATTTTTTGTTTCACTTACAAATTACAAATAAATTAATACCCCAGTATTTATTTATTTACCGGCATCTGCTGTCATGAACATGGGGGGGGGGGGGGGGATTAGACAGTTGCAGCTAGATACACAATTCAATAATCATAATAATGATAATAACTGATGTGGGGAGAATACATTCATTCCTTTACACTGCTGTTGGGTATTAAAAAAGTCTATATGAAAAATGTCCATGGAAGCCTTGTGGTATATTACTTGGAAAGCTTGTTCCAATGGTTCACCACCAGCTTTACAATTTATAATACTTTGATGTTCAGAATTTGATTGTGATCAGCTTAATTAAAGTCCAGTCACTACTGAAGAGAAAACATTTCACCAAATATGCATACCTTTTCCACCAGGTTTTGGTCTTTCTGCATAGTTTTAATGTTAGCATGATAAAAGTGGTGAATCACTGTGGAAATGTATGGAAATAGTAAGCAACATGCGTCTTTCAAACAGTACTGGATTGCCCTCTCTGGGGTACAAGAAGCATTTGGAATTCCTAATAATTGATATATGCACAACTTCACACGCTAAGTCAAAAATATGTAATTTGAGTGTGTGATCAAGATTCTAAGCTAGAGGGATGGTGCATGGAAATGGATTAGAGGTGTACACCACCCTGCCAGTTGACATTAGCATAAAGCATGACAAATTAAGGAAGCAATAATCAGTGAAGTTTGTTAAAGTTGTGCTTTGTTGTTGTGTGTGTGTTCAATAAAATTTAAATTTGTTAAAACCGAAGACATCAGCTTTATTTTTTATTCTTGCAATAATAATTAAAGGTGGAAAAAGTTTTGCTTACAAATTTTTAATTGTACATAATAAAATTCAGACATGATCAGTGTAAGTCATTCACATACATCCATTGGTCTCCATTTCTTGGGTATGTCAGGGACTTCATGTAAACTCTTTGTTAACATTTACAACTGGTTGTCAAGTAGGGGGATCATTCTATCACTCTGGGGGGCATGAAAAGGATTGGGGGGGGGGGGGGAGGGGGCAGATTGTGAAGAAAAGAAATGCAGGGAAGGAAAGGAATTTCCCTTTCAAGTACTCCTGGATATTTATTTATGGTTTGCCTCCAAAGCAGACCCGAGCTGCATATTTTGTCAACTACGTTGTATGTAGTAACATGGAACCTCTCTGCTTTGCAGGCAAATTTAGACAGTCTTGCTCAAAATCACTGGTCCAAGTCCATTATTTAGTAAAAATTCAGGAGGAGCAGTAAATCTTCTGAAATGCTGGCCCAAATGTCCAGCAGAATTTTGAATAATTAAACAAAGCTAGATAACTTGAGCCAGTAAAATTTAATCTTAGACCAGCAAAACTTGGGGGTTTGCTGGCCAAAGTGCCCAGTTAGCATAGCATGGGAAGACAGTTTTCAGAAAGACTTATTATTCTATTTCAATCCCCATAACTGGGGGGGGGGGGGGGGAGATTACAGATACATATAAATAACACAATGCATATGAAATAATATGATACATACAAAGTACATATGTAACATTTACATAGGAATAATAAGTATAATTTACATAGGAATAATAAACCAAGCACGGATAAAATATAATAAAACCTGTCAAAAATTTATACAAATGCATATGTAGGAGACCTAGGGTGGAGCACAAGTTGCATGTATACACTAAGTATCCCCCCACCAAGGGCTAGTTGATCCAACAAACCTCCTAACAGGTGGGTCCAGGCAGTCTCCCCCTGCTGCATGAGAGTGTGGTGTCATGGGGCAAAGAACCAAAACAAGTGTGAATTTTAAAGAGGCTTGGTAATGTTGCCAATTTTTCCATGGCGTTGAGTTCAAAAGGTTCTATGATGCGTTACTGGTGAAGAATATTTAAAACGTAATGTGGTCCTTGAATGATTTTACATTATGTCCTTGGTTTCAAGACCATCATATTAAATTATTTGAAATTAGAATAGTTCAGAACACCCAGTCTGGTAACCATGTACTTTTGTGTGTGGTTGTGCAAAACTTTACTGACATCATGTGTGATGTACATGGTACACTGAGAGAGGTTTTGCATATATGTACTCTGCGAATGCTACATGACAAGAGAACATACTTTGTAGTGTGTGGAGACACACAAAGGATATTTCTGCTTGAAAAAAGGAGAAAAAATGCTGACAGAGAGAAAAGTGTTCGGCAAAAGTACTGACATTGCTGACAGTGAAGTCAGGAGTGTGAACTGTTTTCTTACTGTAGTCAAGAACAGCAATAACTCTTTTTTTCCTGATATAAAACTGACATTATACATGTTCTAATGCTTTATATGCTAAGTAAGTAATGTGTAGTTGTTTTTTTTTTTTTTTCATTCATAGATCTACTGAACCTTTTTAAAATTTAAAAAAAAAAATCCAAACCTGGAACACACTGTTTTGTAGCTGAGTTGACCATGTTGGTAGACTAAGCTTAAACAATGTGTGATCCTCCATCTGTCCATTCACATATTATTGTCCTCTTCAAATTTGGCATGAATTTACCCTTGGTAGGTGTCTACGATAATTGTTCAATTGGTCACACTTCAGTGACTTTTTGAAAACTGTCTTTTTAAGATGAGCAACAGTTCTTACTCTGTATGCCATTATGAAGGAGTTGAGCTGTGGTTTCCTATTGTTTACAGGTGTCCAAGCGCAAAGGTATAAACCTTGCAGTCAGTTTCCCCCAAAGTTATTGTCAAGAATGGACAGTACACTCTGATTGAAATTCGGTCATCCAAGAGGGAATTTCATAGGTTAACTGTGAATGCAGTTACACATTGGTCCCACAAATGCAGACAATTATGAAGAATGGACCATATGCCACACTTTGATGGCATTACCAGTGAATGTTTCAAAAGACTCAATTTAGCAGTTGCAAGATACACAAGAAATTTATTTTCTTTCAACAATGAAAGAAAACAAAAACAAATAAGTGACATTAAATCTGCCTCCCATAGAATGTGGAAAGGAATCTTGGGTTGTGAACCTGGGATTCAATCTGTGGTATGAATGAAAATTGTGGACCTGGTAATACTAATAACTACATCATTATGTATGATGCACTCTTCATGAGTACAGTATATTTCGTCTGTAGTGAAACTTCTCTGGACTGGAAACCATTTAAGGAATGCCTGCTGGATTGATTAACAGGAGCACTTTGGGCTGCCTTGCAAGAGGGGACCACTGTATATTCATCTGTCCAGCCATTACTTTTTAAATTTTTGACTTCACAAATTCTTTAACTGGACTGTAAACTTGCTTTTGCACATCGAAGTTCCTTCTGAGGAAGTCTTCTACATAAATTTGATCACAGCTGACTTGTCAGTCAGCTGAATTTACAGTGTGGACACTCATCCATTTTTCATCTGCCCACAATTCACAATTGCTACTTCTCCTGAACTGACCACCAGATTAGCTTGAAACGTACCTTAGGTGAGTTTGCCAAGGTTGTTTAAATGGTCAATGATTTTTTGCTTTCTTCGCTCAGCTGACTGGTCATTCAGCTAAGTTGATGGTATGGTCCATCCATCCACAATTCAGATTTTCGACTTCTTCTCCGAAACCATCAGGCAGATTCATTTCAAATTGGGTAGAGACCCAAGGTACATCCCTACCAAGTTTCTTCCAATGGTCAGGCTTCAGTGATTTTCAGATTATTAGCTCGGCTGATTTGTAAGTCAGCTGACCTAAAAGGATGGTGCTTTGTCTGTCCATTAACATTTTCGACTTCTCCGAAACCATCAGCCAGATTAACTTCAAACTTGTGGTCACCCTCCAGTAATTTGGGGATTTTTTTTAATGAAACGTTTGGTCTTTTTGGGGGGAAATCTGAAAAATAAATTCTCCTAAACTACTCATCAATTGCTTTGATATAACACTGGAACACTCCTAGGGACTCTTAATTTGTTCACCAGGTGGTGCTGCATTTTTTTTTTTTTTAGCTCTGCTGACTTGCCAGTAGCAGGTCCTTTGTCCATTGTCAAGTCGACTTATTCTCCAAAACCGTCAGCCAGATTCGCTTCGAACTTGGTGGCATGTACCTTGGGTGCGTCTGCACCAAAATTTTTCAAATAGTCATGCTCTAGTATTTTTTTTTTTTTTGAATATATACTTTTGGAACACTTCTAGAGACTCCTAGTGCTATGTTTGTTTACCAAGGGGAGCTGCACTTTTTTTCTATTTTCTATGGGTTTTTTTTTGTATTTTTGACTTCCTCTCCAGAACCGTCACTCAGATTGAGCTGAAACTTTGTGGATATGTTTCTTGTGGAAGGGTCAAATAGAGATTTTCACTAGGAGGCAGTGCTATGGATCCCTGATTTGTAACCATTTTTAGCTCAGCTGACTTGTCAGTAGCTGAGTTAAGTTATCATATGGTCCTTCGTCCATCTTCAACAATCACTTTCTACTCAAAAACTGTTAGCCAGATTCACTTCAAATTTGGGGACAATTTACCTTGGGTGGCTCTCTACCAAATTTGTTCAATTGGTCAGGTTCCAGCGATTTTTTTTTTCATCTTTTTTATGGTTCTTGGGGGGGGGGGGGGCAAATCTTCTCTGAAACTGCTGACCCAATTACATTGATATCACATAGGACCTCTCTAAGGGGCTTATAGTTCTTAATTTGTTCACCAGGTGGCGATGCTTTTTTTTTTTTTTTTATCAAATTGTCTTTCTTTTGTTAGTGTGTGGCTTATTGCTATTTTCCACTTCTTCTCCAGAACATTCACTCAGATTAAGCAGAAACTTGGTGGATATGTTCCTTGTGGAAGGGTCAAACCAAGTTGTTAACTAGGATGCAATGCTGCAGATTCCTGATTTTCAACGATATATGTATATATTTTTTCAACTCGGGTACTTATCGATCAATGCAGCTTTCCTATTGATTACTATGTAAGTCAATGGTCAGTCTAATGCTAATTCACATTTTTGACTTCTTCTCCAAAATTGTCAGTCAGATTGACTTCAAACTTGGTGGCAATGTACCTTGGATGGGTCTCTAGCAGATTTCTTTAAATGGACACACTCTATTGATTTTTGGATTTTGATTTTTTTTTTTTTTGTCTTTTAAGCTCAGCTGACTTGTCAGTCAGCTGAGCTTATCTTATGGTCCTCCGTCCGTCAACAATTTACATTTTCGACTTCTCCGAAACCGTCAGCCAGATCCACTTCAAACTTGGTGGGGATGTGCCTTGGGTAGGTGTCTACCAAGTTTGTTCAAATGGTCCCGGTCCATTGATTTTTGGATTTTTAATGAATTTTTTTGTTCTTTTTTGGGCAAATCTTAAAAAATCTTCTTCTCTGAAACCGCTCACCCAATTACTTTGATATCACACAGAAACACTCCCTGTGACACTTAGTTCTTAATTTGTTCACCAGATGGTGCTGCAATTTTTAGCTCAGCTGACTTGTCAGTCAGCTGAGCTTATCTTATGGTCCTCCGTCCGTCCGTCCGTCAACAATTTACATTTTCGACTTCTCCAAAACCCTCAGCCAGATCCACTTCAAACTTGGTGGGGATGTGCCTTGGGTAGGTGTCTTCCAAGTTTGTTCAATTGGTCATGGTCCATTGATTTTTGAATTTTTAATGAATTTTTTTGTTCTTTTTTTGGCAAATCTTAAAAAATCTTCTCCGAAACCGCTCACCCAATTACTTTGATATCACCCAGAAACATTCCCTGGGACACATAGTTCTTAATTTGTTCACCAGGTGGCGCTGCAATTTTTTTACTAATTTTTTATGATTTTTTCTGTGTTCTAGCTATTTTCGACCTTTTCTCCAGAACCGTTACTCAGATTAAGCTGAAACGTGGTGGATATGTTCCTTGTAGAAGGGTCAAACAAAGTTGGTCACTATGTGGGAATGCTGCAGATTCCTGATTTTTAACGATTTTTTCAATTCGGGTACTTATCGGTCAATGCAAGTTTCCTATTAATTACTATGGAAGTCAATGAGCATTCTAATGCTAATTCACATTTTGGACTTCTTCTCTAGAACCGTCATCCAGATTAAGCTGAAACATGGTGGATATGTTCCTTGTAGAAGGGTCAAACAAAGTTGTTCACTATGTGAGAATGCTGCAGAATTCTGATTTTTAACGATTTTATCAATTCGGGTACTTATCGGTCAATGCAGCTTTCCTATTGATTACTATGGAAGTCAATGAGCATTCTAATGCTAATTCACATTTTCAACTTCTTCTCCAAAACCGTCATCCAGATTAACTTCAAACTTGGTGGGGATGTACCTTGGGTGGGTGTCTACCAGGTTTGTTCCAATGGTCATGTTCCAATGTATTTTGGGGGTTTTTTATGGGTTTTTTTCCAAAAATCTTTACAAAAGTTTTAATAGGAAAGTTTTAACATGGGAATTTCTTGTAATGGTTATAACTTAAATAATTTTGGCCAGATTGACTTCAAACTTAGTGGGGATGTGCCTTGGGTCGATCTCTACCAAGTTTGTTCAAATGGTCATGCTCTATTGATTTTTGGAATTTTTATGATTTTTTGTTTTTTTGGGGGAGCAAACCTTAAAAACTCTTCACCTCTGAAACTACTCACCCAATTGTTTTGATATCGTTGATAGACACTTCCAGGGACACATAATTCCCAATTTGTCCACCAGGTGGCACTGCAATTTTTTCTATTTTTTTTTTTTTTATGAATTTTTTATATGGTTTTGTTATTTTTCACTTGTTCTCAGAACCGTCACTCAGATTAAAGTGAAATGTGATGGATATGTTCTTGTGGAAGGGTCAACCAAAGTTGTTTACTAGGTGGCACTGCTTTAGATTCCTGATTTTTAAGTATTTTCAACTCGGGTACTTATCGATCAATGCAGCTTTCCTATTGATTACTATGTAAGTCAATGGGCATTCTAGTGCTAATTCACAGGACAACTGACACAAAATTTACTGTTTACTTGATAACTTGAGATTTGTTTTGTGTTAGTACTGTGATGCTGCACATGTTAATGTTTTTGTATGAAGGTCATCCTCAGACAGTACATGAATGACTTTGACCTCTTTTCTGGGGTCTCAGTGCAACATACATGAATTTTACTCTTCATTATAACTTGAAAAAACTTGAACCTTGATGTTGCACATGTTAGTGTTCTTTTATAATGGTCAGACTTACTCAGAACATGGGTGACCTTGATCCTTTCCCAAGTTCATAGATCTGCAAGTGTGATGAATGTCAAGATCAGCTGAGCATGGGCTGTTCACACAGCCCTCTTGTTTCTATTTTTTTTATGAATTTTATTTATTTTTTTTTTTTTATGAAATTTTTATATGGTTTTGTTATTTTTCACTTGTTCTCAAAACCGTCACTCAGATTAAAGTGAAATGTGATGGATATGTTCTGGTGGAAGGGTCAAGCAAAGTGTTTACTAGGTGGCATTGCTTTAGATTCCTGATTTTTAAGTATTTTCCATTTGGGTACTTATCGATCAATGCAGCTTTCCTATTGATTACTATGTAAGTCAATGGGCATTCTAGTGCTAATTCACAGGACAACTGACACAAAATTTACTGTATACTTGATAACTTGAGATCTGTTTTGAGTTAGTACTGTGATGCTGCACATATTAATGTTTTTGTATGAAGGTCATGCTCAGACAGTACATGAATGACTTTGACCTCTTTTCTGGGGTCACAATGCAACATACATGAATTTTACTCTTCATTATAACTTGAACTACCTGAACCTTGATGTTGCACATGTTAGTGTTCTTGAATAAAGGTCAGACCTACTGAGACCATGGATGACCTTGATCTTTTCCCAAGTTCCTAGAGCTGCAAGTGTGATGAATGTCAAGATCAGCTGAGCATGGGCTGTTCACACAGCCCTCTTTTCTTTGAAACCACTCACCCATTGCTTTGATATGACACAGGAACACTCCTAGGGGTGTTAGATCTTAATTTGCTCACCAGGTGGCGCTGAAATTTTTTTTAATGATTTTTTCAGCTCAGGTGACCAAATCACCTGAGCTTATATCAAAGTCTCAAAATCCATTGTCCGTCCATCGTCTGTCGTAAACAATTTATATTTTTGACTTCTCCAAAACCGCAGGCTAGATCTGCTTCAAACTTGGTGGAAATGTGCCTTGGGTGGGTCTCTACCAAGTTTTGTTCAAATGGTTATGGTCCAGTGATTTTTTGATTTTTTTTTAATGATTTTTTTTTGTTGCTCTTTTATTGGGCAAATCTTAAAAAATCTTCTTCTCCAAAACCGCTCACCCAATTGCTTTGATATCACACAGGAACACTCCCAGGGACACCTTGTTCTTAATTTGTTCACCAGGTGGCACTGCAAGTTTTTTCTTATTTTTTTATGAATTTTTGAGTGTTATAACTATTTTCAACTTCTACCCAGAACCATCACTCAGAATAAGCTGAAACATGGTGGATATGTTCTTTGCAGAAGGGTCAAACAAAGTTGTACAGTATGTGGGAATCTTGCGGATTTCTGATTTTTAACGATTTTTTCAATTCTGGTACTTACCGGTCAACGCAGCTTTCCTATTGATTACCATGGAAGTCAATGGGCATTCCAATGCTAATTCAAATTTTCCACTTTTTCTCAAAAACTGTCATCCAGATTAACTTCAAACTCAGGGTTCGCACAGAGCTTGAAAAGGCTTGAAAAGTATGGAATTTGAATGCCCTCTGTTCCAGGCCTTGAAAAGTATGGAATTTCATAAAGAAGTCTTGAAAAGTATGGAAAATCGATTCTCCGCTTTGAAAAAAACGAAACAGAATGAAAAAATCTATTTGTGTGACTTTATTTTAATGTTTGTTGCAGTACGTACGATCGTGGTTTGTTTCTATCGCTAAATATAGCATCTATGGGGTTTTCTGCATTGCACAGCATCATGGGAGGCACCTTTTTACAACTCTCTCAATGCAACGGGATTCTTTGCAAGATTTGAAAAACAAGCATGCGTCATTTTGATTATGAGTGATGGTCCATCATGAATTCAGGGCTCGACAATTCGCATGTCCGAAAGCCCGGGCTTGTCAGAGTTGGGCTCGGGCTGGTGGAAATAAAAAAGTGCTATCCCTGCGGGCTAGTTGGAATTTTTTACTAGTAGTAGTAAAATCCGTCAAAAAATGATATTTTGCAGGGCAAATTACATCAAATGCTATTTATCGGTGGGTCCAAACAGTGTTAGAAAAAAAATACGTGCCGTGAGATGACTTCCCGGGCAAAAAACAGCACACAACTGCCAGTAGTGACAGTCAAGTGACAGCGTGGACACCGGATTGGATCTGCGGTGAACTGACGCAGTCTCACGGACTGATTTGGAACACATTCGGCAATTACCGCTATCCCATACCTTTGCGTATTTGACTGTGACTCCAAATAATTGTTGCAATAAACACCGGAATCTTTATTTTCGTTTGCTGCAATAAAAACAAAGCTTCCCGTTTGTGTGTTCCCTCCGTAAATTCACACATGTTCACTGGGCGGAAGCCATGATGAAAACACCGTAGCACGAGCCGTGATAGGCTCATTTTTGCATGTGACTCAATTGACCAATCGGGTGATGTGTTGTGCGTCAGCCCACATGGCCAAAGCAGCTGTTTGTGTACAGTTGCAGGAAAGATGTTGACGGTGCGCACGCTCGATTTCTGATTTGAAATATTAAAATTTTCGTTTGAATTTGATTTAAGAACACCGTTTATTGCGAGGAACTTGCCAATACTGTATACGCAAATTTACTACGATGTACCGATAGCATTCATGGTAGGTACGCAAACGATACGCATCCCATCAGGGCATCACGCCATCAGAGACAGAGGCAGAGAGAAAGGATCCTGAACTGAAGCCAATGCAACTATTCAATCGTTATTTAATTTTTTACGGACTCCTATAGTCCCAGAAATTACAATGTATTTTTCATCGTTAGTCACCCCATGCAAATAGCTTACTTTCAATTTGTATTTTTGATATTTTGCCAGTTTCACTGTCAAACAGTTGCAGCTAGAATCATTAAATTTGACATTTTTTTGCGATTTTGCAAGCGACAATAAGCGGCAAATACATTTTTAGGGTAAATGGTTTGTCTAGGCCTTAGCATTGTTAGAAAAAACGATGTTTATAGAACTTTTATCAGGACAAGTGGATTTTGAAATCTACTTGCCCAGCGAACAAGTGATTTTTTAAAAAAATGTCGATCCCTGAATTATGGATAAATGACCGTAAATGTTTGCCGCATGCATAAATTGTGCACCAAGCCGCAACAACAATGGGAGGCAGTTCATATAATGAACTTGGCTTGGGAACCCGAAATAAAAGGACTGGGTTTTGTCTGCAAAACAGGACAAATACAGCGTAAGATGCAAGGTGTGTCCAAGTAATGTGCACTTGAAAAATATGGGGGAAGCAGCGCTTGCTAGTATCAATAAAAAAGTTGTGTGTTTTTTTTCTTCAATATATAAATTGTATACATTGGTCCCCCTCTTGTAAGCCACCCCCAAAGAGATTCCACTCCCTCTGCAAAGGTCACTTTGCTGTGCAGCAAGTATGGCATTTTCATAATATTTTCGCCCTGAAGAGAGACCACCTGTCATAATAAGGAAACATTTGGGGTGGCCTTATAAGAGGGGAACCACTGTGTGTGTGTGTGTGTATATATATATATATATATATATATATATATATATATATATATATATATATATATATATATATATACCCATAAAACCACGGATAATTGAGTTTGGAATTTTGGAAAAAATGGTTTGGAAAGTACTTGAAAAAGTATGGAATTTTGACTTTGCTATGCTGTATGAACCCTGAAACTTGGTGGCAATGTACCTTGGGTGCATTTTGGGTACTTGTTGGTAAATGCATATATTCTGATTGTTTACTATGTAAATCAATTGGCCTCTGATACAGGTTCACATTTTGAACTTCTCCGAAGAAACCGGCAGCCCGATTTACTTCATACTTGGTGGCAATGTTACTCTAGTGGGTTTCCACCAAGGCTGTTCAAACGGTCAACTTATGAGCACAGGATCAGTCCTGATCCTCCAGTTGTATGTTTTTGCTATATTTGAATTCCTATCCAGAACCATTATTCAGATTAAGCTGAAACTTGGTTGATATGTTCCATGTGAAAGGGTGAAACAAAGTTGTTCACTGGGTGGGACTGTTGTGGATTTCTGATTTTTAAAAGTTATGTACTTATTTGTAAGTGCAACTTTCCTATTGATTATTATGCAAATGCAGGCCATCTTTCAAAATAATCTTATTGTGGGTTTCCCAGGTGCATGTACAGAATGAATGCGGGTGTGTGTATTTTGTTTCAAATTTTACATCACCCTTTTTTTTTCCTCAAGACCCATGCCGATGGTAAGCCCTTGCTGTAACGATTTAATAAACATTGCAGATAAATAAGTGTCCTGAAAGGTGGGGTGTCCTTTGTTTTACCTGTGACCCCATAACATGAATTTGAGTTATATTTGACCACTATGGTGCTCCCCTCAAGTCAGCCAACAAAATAAATGCATGAAACTCATCATTGTTTAAAAATTTACATTGTTCTTGTCAAATTTATTGAGTGCAAACAATTAAAAATGTCTTTCTACAGTAAATTTCCTTATTAATAAGTATTTAATTTGATCAGTCAGTTTTAATTCCTCCTTATTTCAAATTCTCACAAGTGTCTGATCTTTTGGTTTTAATTTACAATGTTAATGGAAGTGAATGCTCCATATACGGGCCTCTCCATAGCGGATCTCAGGGGATTTTGACCACCATATTTTTGTCTCTGTATGCTGGGGTATTATGGGTTGTTTTCTGAACTTAATTTCATAACCATTTGCGAACATCACTTGTTATGGGAACTTCAACACTCCCACTCATGATCGTTTACATCATCCATCTTGAAAAATGCTTCAAATCTGAATGCACTATGAAGGTTGCCGAGGGAAACTCTCAGGAAACATCCTGCACAATCTTCGCTGTTTTTTTTTGGAGATAAAATAGGGATGACCATGTAGGTTGACGATCTATCATCAACCTATGTGGTCATGCCTTTTTAGTATGCGAAACCTAACCTTGCTGTGGCAGATAAGGGGAAAGCCACACAAATATTATGATTTGGTATTCTCATTTCTAATTGAGCCATGTTTTATCATAGTATATTGTATAAAATGAACTATGATAACATTCTCAAGATCAAAATCACATGGAACTCCGATCAAACACACGCTTGCCTGTTTGAGTGTGCGACCAACACTGACGATGTGGCCCGATCCATTTTTCCCATCGCAGGGCCAGAATTTTGCAAAATTTTGCGAGAATCTATTTGGATTTTTGTCAATTATTTTTCTTTTTAAAGAAAGACAAGTTTAGGAGAATCTTGACGAAAATTGATTCTAAGATTCTCGCCAAAATTCTGGCTCTGCATCGTTCAGAGCAGGGTCAACATGACACTCAAAACATACGTGGTAGCAGTGGGAAAATGGCGAGTCTTATTTTGATCTATAACGTATGAATAACTGTGAGTAAGGCTCCAACGAACATGTAGAATAAAGGTTACACAGTGAGTGTGGCCATGAAAACAATTTTATGACAGTTCAAGTGGATTACTTTGTTCCCTACCTGGTGATGCATCAGACCTATTGAATGTAATGGGAAATGAAGAAAGTCAAGACCAGCAAATATTTTCAAGTTGTAAACCACATCTTTCAGCACCCAGACAGGAATACTTTATTGAAATATAGATTTTAAGGGTTGTAAAATTTTGTTCAGTTTGATAAATGATGATTTCTGTGCAAAGCATATGTTATCGATAATGATGAAAGTGGTGGTGGCAGAAATTTGCATACCCGCGAAAGTCTGTCCTGGACTCTGGAGCTGTTATGGTCGTGCATGTGCGGTTCCTCCAATAAGCAACAAGCTGCATTATACAATCACTTTTTAGTCTGTGCTAGGGGTGGTCGCTCAAAAGAGGGATCCTGTACCACAGTTCTTGGGTTATCATGCCATTTATTGAAAGAATGCCGCAAACAACTTTTTGGAAGAAACAAAACAGAACTACCTACCTGGTCTCTTTTTTTCAGATCATTTAACCCCCAACAACTTTTTTTTTTAATTGAGAAAAAAAACCTACCTACCGGGTCTATTTGTTTAGGGTCATGTAACCCTCAACAAACATATTTTTAAGGATGGCATCACATTTTGGACTTTGCAGAAGAAACTGACTTTCAGATTGACTTCAAACTTGGTGGCAGTATACCTTGGGTGGGTCTCTACCAGGTTTGTTCAAACGGTCATGCTCCAGTGCTTTTTTGATATTTTGACATGAAATTTACTGTTCACTTGATAACTATTTTGAGTTAGGACCTTGACCACTTGACGTTGCACATGTTTATGTTTTCCTATGAAGGACGACCTTGATCGCATTTCTGAGGTCACAGTGCAACAGATGTCAATATTATACTGTTCATTATAACTTGAGAAGTACTTAAACTGGTACCTTGATGTTGCAAATGTTAGTGTTCTTCCATAGCAGCCAGAATTACTTAGTGCATGGGTGACCTTGAGCCTATCCCAAGTTCACAGAACCACAAATGTGATGAATCTATAGGTTGGCTGAGCATTGGCTGTTGACACAGCCCTCTTGTGTATGATTTTTCTCTTTTTCTTTTCTCTTTTTTTTTCATTTTCAAAAATCTCTTCAGAAACGGCTCAGCCAATTGCTTTCAAAAATGCATAGAGACACTTCTGGAAACCCACAGACCTGTTTGGGGTCAACTTAATTTTACTTCTCCAAAACCATTGCTCAGATAGTTCTGAAACTTAATGGAAATGTAGCTTGTGGGAGAATTGATTGCTAGGTGGTGACACTTTGGATCCCGCATTTTTAATGGTTTTTTTTTTTTTTTTTTGTCTTTTGTTTTTGTCTGTTTGGTTACTTGTTGGTATCCAAATTTATAGGATATATAGACCATGCCCAATGCTGTGAATGTTATATAATATCAGTGAGCTGGACCTATTTTTGTGAGGTCACCATGCCTGTGAAGTTAAAATGGTGACTTAGTAATGGCAGGGTGTAGCTTGGACATCAATGGCAAAGAGAATTGAGCCTCCAGATCAAAATTGCACTTGATTACAGGATACATAAAACTGTACTTGGTGACCTGCTTTCTGGGTCACCGTGACCCAGTAATTATGGAGTTTGGCACTTGTCCAAGTTTGTTGCTTTTAGTCAATAACTTGAAAAGTTACTACTGGATTTGAAACAAACAGACTACATATGGAAAGCTGCATGTTGGCCACATATCTTGAACACTAACAATTTTTTAATGAGAGTTGAAGGTCAAATGGCCAGTTTGAAAATAGGGGTCATCTCGTGAATGCTCTGCACCCCACATTTTTTTAGATAGACCCATGTACCATTTAGGAGTTATAAGGTGTACAAAACTCTTTGTCGCCATCAGTGTTTGTGGGCCACCTAAAGTATTATGTATGCAGGTCAAAATGTGAAAATCTTTTGACTATAATACCATCCACAGTTTTCAAGTTAGCCCAATATAACTTTCAGGACTTACAGGGTGTATGAAAATCAAGGTTTGTTTTGATATTGGTGTCACCACCTACAATATTATGAAAATAAAGGGGCCAAAATGTGAAAATCTTGTGAACACTCTAGCACTTTCAGTTTGTGGCAGATCTTCACCAAATGTGGTGGGATGGGGGGGGGGGGGGTGTCAAAGTCTAATTTGGTAGTGTTGCTTGTGGTGCCACCAATAATTGGACGGACTTTATGAGCCAAAATGTGTTTTGAGATATAAAATGCCATATATCTTGAGAAGTAATTGGATTAGACTTGCCAAATTTATAGGATATATATGGACAATGTCCAAAACTAGAAACTTATATAATATCAGTGACCTTGACCCATTTTTGTGAGGTTACCATGCCTGTAAAGTTGAAAAGGTGATTTTGTAATGGCAGGCTGTAGCTTGGACTTCAATGGTAGTGTCAGCACAGCACCAGGCAGGCCTGTGAGCCTCTTGCATTACATAATCTAGGTGTCCTTGATCTTCTGTCCCAAGGTCACTGAGGACATAAATTTAAGGACTCACTCATTGTTGTCTTGGCACATGCAACAAAATTCATCACAGGAGTTGCACAAATAAGCTTTGATTACATGTGGAGGGTAGTGCCATCTGGTGGACAATTTTTACATTAAGCTTTATCTGTTCAGAAGCCACTTGAGGACTCACAACTCTGAAATGAACAGGTGCAATATAGCCATGATGCCAGCAAAGCGTTAGGCCTATGGCCCTCTTGTTTTGTTTTTGTTTTTTGTTTTTTGTTTTCGTTAATTTTTACATTCCTATTGATTACCATGTAAGTCAATGGGGTCTGCAATGGTAGTTCATATTTTGCCTTCTTCAAAACCGTAAACCAGATTCACTTGAAACTAATGGTACAGATACGCCATAGATTTTAGTTTTTTTTTCATATGTTTGTGGATAATTTTCAGGTCATAGGTCAAGGTCACGATGCTTTGCAAAGTATGGTTTTTCCTGCCACATCTTCAAGTAGGTATGAGTTCCAAAAAACTTGGTCATTATGTACCCATATAAGACCTCCCTTAAATTTGCTAAGAGGTGACGTTGAGGTCAGAGGTCAAGGTCAAACCTGCAGAAGAATGGTAGCCTTTTTAGCGGGGTGGCCTCTGTTGAGAATGCCCTATTGGGGGATGCATGATGTATTTCAATTTGGCATGAAAAACTTGTTTCTAGTTTCCCATATTTTGCAAAATCTGAGGATACAAAGAATCAGAAAACAAAACTCTTTTCTGAAACCTCAAAATACACACAAACCATGCTTGTGTAATTTGGCTGTGTTAGCTGTAAAATGGCATGTAGGAGTGTCTTATTCTTTCTGGTGGAAAATGTCACAATCTCTGCATCTTAATTCACTCAAATCATTTTGTACTACAAGGTTGCATGTCATCACCCAGGGATATGGAATATTACTGTCAGGTTTTTATTACTTATCACACAGAAAAATCATACCATGTTCTGTGACTGGGTTCCCCTTTGGAAAAACGAAAGTTCTATAGATATAATGTAAGATTGGGCAATTGGCTACCACCGATTCCAAAAAAAGAAGAAAAAGTTCATTAGTGTTTTCAAAATCATATGACTTGAGCAAGCAAAGGTTGCACAACAATTTAAAATTTTGCGGTGTTTGTGTTTGTTCTTGCAGGGTTTCATACCCAGGATGGGTCCCCAGGAGGACTACATAGAGACAGTCCTGACCTGTGAAGGGGACTACTATGATCCAGATTTCCACAGTCAGCTGGATAGCTTCAGTCAAAGACTGCAACAGCTTATTGACACTGGTAAGTTTACATTCAGGATCGAATTTAATAACACAAAAACAAGTGTCTTCTGTAGTATGCTTCTGATTGGAATGAAATTACTGTTATGTTAAAAATATAAAGTGGGTCAAGTGGTTTTTAGTTTTAATGGTTTATAAGAGAAAGACATGGCAAATGGATGGCTATGAGGTAAGCCCATGTGACTGACAAGGCAGGAGCTAAAAAATGATAAACTTTTCCACAGGGTGGCTATTATCTCTTCCCAGTTTATTCCAGGAGGCTATTATCTCTTCCCAGTTTATTCCAGGAAAAAAGATGTGAGGCAGGTTTTCTTTTATCAGACATACGAAGAGGGATACCAAATGGATGACCATAAGGTAATCTCAGCTGACTGACAAATCAGCTGAGCTAAAATGACAAACTTTTCCACAGAGAGGATATTGAGTTTTCACAGTTCATTCATAGAGTAGCGAGGGGGTCAGGCAAGTTTTACTTAAATGAGGCAGTGCATTTGTATCTATATATGTATGAACCTGAGGCAGCCTTTGACGGCCAAGAGAGTTTTCACTGGCCCGATTCTTGTCTCTGTCTTGGGACCTTTCACCACCATGGGACAGGGCATGTTCCTCATCATAAGTTACATTGGATCGTTGTCATATGCCCACTCCAACTCCCCAGGATAGGCTCAGTAGTTGGGGAAAACTGTCACGCTTACCAGAGGTGGGGCACCAATGGAACCAGACCGCACCCACTATGACCCAACAGGCTTATGTCACCAGCACTATCCAACCAGCTTGCATGCTGGCTTCTGATGGATAGAGAGCCCCAGGCTCAGACCACCCACCTCTGTTTGTTTTGGCCCCTGATTTGGAGGAACAGGACATTATAGACAGGGACAATACTCTGCCTTTAGTGGGTCAGCAGATATCCATAGAGGCTCATGCAAGCTGGCATTGTCAGTCATGCTTCCTCTCCTCTGTGCCATTGGAGTGGGAACTCTCAGAGGAGTCCCGCCCACCAAACTGGTTCTTGTGTGTGGAGTGTGAGCGTGTCCTGCAACAACATCTGTCCAACCACCAGGCCAAATACAACAGCAGGAGAGATGGTGAAGGAGATGTAAGGCTGATGATTTTCATTTTTCATGGAAAATCCGACGGAATCGCAGAATGAGTAACAAAAAATGGAAAAGTAATTTTCCCGCAGAATTTAACGTAAATTGGTAAAAATTACCCAGTAATAGAAACAAATCAATAAAAGCAACACAAACTGTAGAAAAATCTGCACATTTCCTGTTTTAAACCACTAAAATTAAAGCTCTAAACCATTTCCGTTCTACAAATACGCTCTAAACAGGGCACCGCCAGTAATCTCGCAACTCCAGACTCTCGTGTGAACTTGAATTTTCAATAGGAAAGATGGCTGCTGTGAAGCCCAAGCGTGGCCGTTCTGACGACCGACAAGGCTTTTGGGAAAATCCTGAAAACATCCGAATGATGATAGGGCAATAACGGAAAATCCTTGAACCAAAAATGGAAAATCATCAGCCCTAGAGATGTTCTGTAGCATCACTGCCTATTCCAGCACCAGGAAGAGGACGCCCGAAGACTGCAGTGGTGAAGTCACGGAAGGGCTACCTGATGCTGAGCACTGTGACAGCCTATAATATAGAATTAATACAGTCATGGGGAAAAGTATTTTGTTTTACTGGTCATTTGGACCAGTAATTCATGTTGCTAAACTGGTCCAAATAACTTTCATCAGTCATACCCATTAATATCAGTTTGAACTCTGTTGTCTAATGTTGGTCACTTGGACCAGTAAATATAATATTTTATCGGTCCAACCAGCTGTTCATATGATAATGACCAGTTGACCGATACTTTTCAACATGATTGATTACTAGTTGACCATTTCCGGAATCAGGGTCTGGAGTTGCTGAAGAAGCTATGATCCTGGACTGTTTGGTACATTCAGAAAGGTCAAGGTCCAATCTATTTGGAGGTACCTTCCTCCTGTTGTTTAATTTATGTCTGTGAGTATTTTCTGCTCTAAAATTCATTCAAATCTAACAGTAATCTCCGTGTTTGGAAATGCAGACGAGATTACAGGGTCATTAATCCAAATATGGTACTCAAAATAGTTTGGGTGTCCAAAACAGGAACATATGATGAGATTCATTTACTTGGGGTGATCTGGGAAGCATTTCATTTTTGACAACAGCTGAATCAGCTGTGCTTTAATGAAAACCAACATAAATGTCATTCTCCAATAAATTTTCCAAATGAGCAAAATAAATACTAAGCAGCAAGTATCATCATGAAATTTGTAAGGGGGTGGGGAGACCCTTAACAATCTTCATGATCAAAACACACAGAAGTGAGCCACAGGTATACTCAAATTCATTGTATGTGCTTCGAATGCATGCAAACTCCATATACTCATCTTCATTGGTAGTCCTCTCCCACACAAGCAATAACTTCACCAAGCAAACACTGTATCTTGTGATTAAGTTATGATTTTGATATTCCGATAGTTAGTAAATTACACAGGAATGTCTACTTACTTGATTGTTTTCATGACTTTGTTATGATTGTCTTACAAAAGAAAAGCAATTTCCATGTGTGCATTAAGAATGGCCGAATGCAGCTGACATTAGGGCCAGGAGGAAAGGGTTAAAATGAACAAAGTTCCAGCTGATTTCAGTGTTTTTTTTTTTTTTTAATTGAGAAAGTCATCTGGTTTTGAAACTGGAAGTTTTGATGAGTTTGCTATCCAGCACACAATAGCATTTTGTTTACCATGCAGTATTTGATCATCTGATAATGGTGGTCCCTATACCAGTATTTCATAGGGTAAATTTAAAAAATTCGGCAGCATAAGATATATCATTATAAAAAAATAATGCCTCACTAAGTAGGCCTACCAGTTTGAAACTATCAGCTTCAAACTTAGGTGTTCTGGATTACAGTTTTATTTGTGTTGTAGTCTTTGTATGTCAGTAAAAGCATCAGCGAACATTATAAGCTCCAACCCCCAAAATGCATTTAACACATGCATTCAAAAGTGTATTAAGAAAAGACCAGTGTAAACATGTAGTTCAGTTGTTTAGGACTTGATGTATATTTGAAGAGGAATAACTATTTTGAATATCATATTAATTGGAATCTTTCAGGATGCTGGGCAACATAAATGTGAATATCTTTTGCCATATGACTAAGCAATTATAATCAATCATTGGTTGTTTTTGTCATCCAATCATTGATGATATAAAATGGCATAGTAGTACCAGCTGTATGGGACCACCCCTACGGCCAACCAAAACTGGTCGCACATGGCAGGTGGTTGTTTCACCCCAGGTACATGGACATAAGCTTGCCTCATGTATCTATCCAAGGCAATTGGTCATGTTCTGTAGGTGGTCACTCCGACAGTGCATTTAAAATTAGAAAAATGTCAGTGCATGGGAAAAATGGTAGTTTTGAGGAGGTGGTTGCTGACTAAGGGGATCGCTAATGGCACATGTACCACTGTAACTGATTTCCAACACTACACTAGAGTTTGGTACCTTATGCCTGGGTAAAAAGCCTCCATGTGGTGGTGTTCTTCTGGAGAGGATAATTGACAAGATTATCAGGCCAGCCCAAAAAAAAAAAAAGTTTTGTATAAAATACCCTCTCCCCCAAATGAGGGGGAACTTTTAGCTTAGCTGACTTGTCAGTAGCTGAGCTTATGTTATGGTTCTTCGTCTGTTGTTGTCTGTCGTCCACAATCAACTTCTCCAAAACAGTCAGCCAGATTGACTTCAAACTTGATGGCAATGTACTGTGGCTGGATATCTACCAAGTATGTTCAATTGGTCACATTCCAGTGATTTTTGGATTTTTTATGATTTTTTTGTTTTTTTTTGTGGGGGGGGGGGGGAGGGGGGCAAATCTTAAAAAATCTACTTCTGTGAAACTGCTCAACCAGTTGCTTTGATATCACACAGGAACACTGTTAGGGGCTCCTAGCTTTTTTGTGTTTTTTTTGCTAATTTTGACTTCTTCTCCACAACTGCCTCTCAGATTTAGCTGAACCTCTTGAATATGTTCCTTGTGGATGGTTAAACATGGTTCCCCAAGTGGCAATGCTGTGGATTCCTGATTTTTAACAATTTTTTCAATTTCGGGTACTTATCGGTAAATGCACTTTTCCTATTAATTACTATGTAAGTCAATGGGCATTCTAAGGCTAATTCACATTTTTTACCTCTTTTCAAGATTTTTTTTTTTTTTTTGTTAAAATTAACTGTGCTAATGTGGAAGGGGGTGGGGTTAGTCTCAACCTCGCCACAGTTTAAGGTTTCAACCCAATGGAGGTGAGGCACCTTATGGCTCCAATTATGGCCACCATGCGCATGGGCACAAAAGAGTTATAACTGTTAGGCCATTCAAATGTACCAGATTTTGTAATAAGAAGGGGAGACAACACCTTCTCTTTAGTAGGCCTGAAACTTTGGCAGGGGGTAAACGATGGTTAGTACTTAAAATTTGCTGCACAAATGGTGCCCACAGGAGAGGAAAGCAATGACCCAAAATTAGAGCCAGATTCAACTGCAGTGGACTCAGATATTGAGCACCTATTGATTCCAAACAAATTCACCACAAAATTTGTCCATTCTCTTCAAAGATAAAAACAAAAGCATACGTAGAGTCAGTAGTGATACCAGGCCGGCTTGTTATGTTTCATTTTAGGCCTAATCCACATCTTAATTATGCTCAAAGAGAGTTTAAGCCTCTATTCATTTGGAATAACAAGTCAAAAAGTGTGCCTACAGAGACATCACTGTTCTAATTATAGTGTAGACTTCACAAGTAAAATACACTTTATTTTAGTTTTAGTGGCAAATATTATCCTAAGTTGTAACTACACACTGATAATCTCTTTCTAAAATTAACTGCCTCGTATGAAAATAAATCATCCTTCATCAAAAGTCAAGAGTTCCTGAGATGCCCAGGCATTGAACCCATAAGAACAAAGGTTGTGGCCGGAGCTATATAGCAGCTTACCTGCCACCCAATGTGCTTTGGACAATCAGACACCCGAGAGCCTGTTTGGTACTTGTCAGTAAATAAAGTAACTTGCAAACATCGATGCTGTAGACGTGCAAACTTGCTGTGTTTTTGCGTCAATGGAAGGAGGCTGTGTAGTTGTGCTTTCTGCCACCAAAGGTGCAAAAAGCACAGACAAAAAACAAGAAAAGAAGATATGCTTCAAAGCAAATCTCTCTGTGTGCCTTCAAAAGTTGGTACTTCACATTCCGTTAAGCTTATGGCTGGATAAAAATTTCAAAGTCCAAATGACCTTGACCTTTAGAGGTCACACAAAAATTGTAAAAATGTACAGTGTTACAGTACCCACAATTTAAGTCCAACATGATTAGAATTGGATGGAAATTGGCCGAGTTATTCCTGGGTGAATCTTGCAAAGGTCCAAATGGCGTTGACCTTTGACCTTTATGGGTCGCATGTAAGTTTTAAAATGTGCAGTGTTACAATAGCTAAAATTTGAGTCCAATATGATCAAAATTGAATAAAAATTGACGAAGTTATACCTAGAAGAAAGCAATCATCCAAAGTGGCCTTTGACCTCGAGAGGACCTCTACCTGAAGTGGACTTTGACCTTTAAAATGACATTTTGACCTAAAATTGGCCTTTGATCTTGACATGACCATGACATTTTAGATGACCTTTGCTTTGCTATGATCGAACTCCTATACACTCGGAACCACATCTACTATAGTATATAAGATATTAAAGATTTAAAACTTTAATTAGGCCTAATTTGCATAATATTGCAAAGCATGACTGCTCACTATAAAAAGGTGAGACTCCATCTTCAGAAGTGTAATAGACCAGTTCATAGGACTCGGGTTTATTCGGTGAACTTCCAGAAATGCACCCTTCTTTGTTTACATTTTGTGCTCGACCACGCTGGCCAGATTTAATGTGGAAGGATCAGAAAGTAAAACACAGGGTGTGCTTGGGTTTCATGAAAAATCAAACGGTCAGCAAACTAAATGTGCGTATTTCACCACTGATGTGACATTTTAGGTAAAAGATTTGCATTGTTCAGTACAATCCATGTTGTAATCACTAGCGTTAGCCGTGGGATCCGTTGTGAACATATGAAACGTGGGCCCGACTCGGGCACTTGTTGATTGGACAATCAGGCCAACAATGGAATGCATGATTAATTAGGGTCCGGAAAAGTTTGGTACAAGTCGGTATGAACAGGTCTGTTATGCCAAGTTTAGAGTTTATTTGTGTACTACCTTTCAAATGAAAAATCGGGACAAATTTGCCTGTAAAGAAAGAAAAGAAGGAAAGAAAGAAAGAGAAACAATATGTCTGTGTTGGCACACAGACATTAAAAAATTCCGATGTCAATGAAAAGTGCACCAGGTGCATGCCAAAGTTGAACACTTTTCATTGACATCGGAATTTTTAAGGGTGGCCTGGCAGATGTACAGATCATCTTACTGACTTTGTCTGGAACCAACATTGAAGTGCTTACCCAGGGCCAACTGCTATACAGGCTCATTGACAGCTTGGACCCTGATCTCGACTGCAAGGTCCTCATTTATAGGCCAGTTTGAGCAGACCAAGGCTCTGTCATTACTCCATGCGGAGAATGTGCGCCTGGATAACAATGCTTTGTTGATTAAGCAATGGGCCTACCTGGATATGTCAGTGATGAACCAACATCTGGGCTCATGCTGATTTATTTATATTTTATTTATTTATTTATTTATTGAGTCTTGCTCATATACATCACCCATTGGCCAGATGTGGCAATTTGATCCTAAAGTACTGCAGTCTGTGATACAGGACAATCACCAAGAGTTTCATCTGCTGATGCAGAATGCTTTCCTTCAGCAACACTGCCAGGAAAAGGCCTGGGGTGATGGGGTTGGTGGAAAATGGAAGTAATTCCAAGGACAAGGCAAGAGATACAAGTGCAGTGGTGGCAGAGGAGGAGCAGGAGGCCCAATACAAGTCCACAGTCAACCAGCCTGATGGTGCCCACCAGTGGCCCTTCACCCCTCACATACCTATTGCCCATGAGCTCCAACAGGTGTAGGTCCCACAATACGTTCTCTAACTTTGATTTGAGGGACCTGTCCTATGTTGAGGGACAACTTCTGCCTCTAAGAAACATATACATATACCCTCAATGTGAAAACAGTAATCCAGTCCAGTATTTTCTGGCTACAGCCTCTGAGGGGCTGTTTTGTCAGTCAGTATAGTAAGTATTTGTCACTTTAAGGGCACCTGCTCTTGGGTAGATTGTTTTCGGAACAAATCCTCAGTTTTGGAGTCCCGAGGATCTCTCACCTCAACTTGATAGGTAGTGGATCATTCCAAGGTTAGTCCATCATGAGAAACTGATGTATTTGGTCAATACTGGGGGACAAGTACATGGCAAGGAGGCCAGACAGTTGAGGGCACCCAGTTGTACTCCAGTCCAGAAGAACATATATGCGGAAAAATAGTTCCTGATAGGAGTAGATTAGGATCTAAAGAGGTCATATGCCAAATGTAGTGGATAGGTAAGTATAACCAACAAGTATACATGTATTGAAATTATAATAAATTTTTCAGGTTTTAAAGCTTGACAACTGATTCACAGAATTGACTGATTGTCAATTACTAATCAGTTTATTGGGACTTTTGACAAAGTAGGTGTCGTAAAAGATGATGCTATGCATTATAGACTTTCAGATTCATTTGTGGGGATGACATAACTGAAATATTGTGCTATAAGGATTGTTTATTAATGATAAATGTTCATGAGGGTTGTGCGTTTATTTGACCAGTCTTGTTGGAATTTGCAAAGAAATGCTGAAACTTGAAAATTCAACCCCATTTATTTGGGATTCATGCTGAATGCTTATATTGTTAGCTCAGCTGACTGCTCAGTCAGCTGAGCGTATAAGGTGAATGGGTTGTCTATCATCCATCAGTCTGGTGTCTGTTGACTGTCCACATTTATATTTTTCTCCAAAACCATTAACCAGATTCATTTCTAACTTGGTGGGAATGTACATTGAGTAGTTCTCTACCAAGAATGTTTAAATGGTTACACTCCAGTGATTTTTGGATTTTCAGTGAATTTTCTTGTTAATTTTCTGGGAAAACCCTCTGTGAAACTGCTTGGTCAATATCTTTGAAATTGCATAGGGACACTTCTGAGGACTCCTCAACCTCAATTTGATCATCAGGTGGTGCTGCATTTAAAAAAAAAAAATTTTAGTGAATTTATGTGAAGTTGGGTTAATTTTGACATGCCCAAAACTGTCACTTAGATTATGGTGGAAGTGTGCCTTGTGGAAAGGCCAAACCAACCTTATTTATTAGATGACAATACTGTGAATCCCTAATTTTGTGTTTTTCAAGTCGGGTACTTACTGCTTAATGCATAAATTCCTGTTGATTGCTATGCAAGTCAACATGGGTTGCTATGGTAAGTTACATTTTTTACTTCTGCTCCAAAAACTGGTTGGATTTTCTTTAAACTTGGTGCAGATTCTTCTATGAAGGTCAGACTTACACAGTCCATGGATGAACTTCACCTGATCTCAACAGGGGTAGAAATTAACTAATTTTAACCAGTAGCAAGGGTTTGCTACCAAGTTAAATTTTTGGTAGCAAATCTGAGAATAGAGTAGCAAATCAGAAGGGTTTGGCGAGTGCCCACCTGGGGGTGTAGAGGCATTCCCCCCCCCCCCCCCCCCCCCGAAAATATTGAAATAAAGCATGCAAGTTGATAGACTCTGAGGCATTTTTTGACAGAAACTGGACTGCTAAATTTGTGATTTTGACCTGCAAAATTTGACAGCAAAGGTTTGCTATCGCACAACAAACATAGGTAGCAGATCATAAAAATTGGTAGCCAATGATGCCAATGCTACCCCTAATTTCGACCCTTGCTCAAGGTCATAGTCCCATTTGTGTCACAAATTTCAAAGTGAGCTCTCAAGACAATTGTCACTTAGACCCAGTTGAAGAAGATTGTTCAATTTGATGGTTCAGTGCTAAAGTACAGTAAAACCTCCCTAGACAGAACACCCTTGGGACCGGAAAAAAGTGTTTGGTATAGTGAGGTGTTCGGTATAGGAAGGTTTGATAACATTGAAAGTATATATTTGGGACCTAGACATGGTGTTAAGTATAGAGAGGTGTTCCGTATACGGAGGTGGTCGGTTAGAGAGGTTTTACTGTAATATGTTTTGATGTGAAAATCAAGCTGCTATGCATAGTTTAGTTACATAGGTAAAAGTGTCAGTTGAGATGTGCAGAACTTAATTTTATTGGTGTCTTTCCAGGTCATCGGAAATTGATACTGAAGAAAGTGGAACCATGGAATAGTGTAAGGGTAACTTTCAACATACCGAAAGAGGCAGCCATTCGCTTGAAACAACTTGCAGAAAAAGGAGACCAAACATTACGAGCGCTTGGAATACTAGCTGTGCAAATTGAAGGTGACCGACTAATATCATTAACAATAGCTGGCAAAAATAATGAAACCACAGAACTGGTGTTTAGGACTAGTGGTACACAGGGTGCAAGCCCTGGTAGCTCAATGTTTGATATATCCAGTTCAGATGAAATGAACTTGCCTGGGCCAAGCAGTGTGGAAACCACAAGAAAGAACATACAGCAGTATCTCAGTCAACAGGGTAATGTTGGCACTAGTATATTTGACTCTATCTTCAGCCATGGTGAAACCAGTGGAGACAGGGTGTTCAAGTCACCTAATGTTGTGGCTACACAAAGCGAGCCTATACCTTTCCGTCAGATGAACCAGGGCCAGCTCAGCTTTAACTCACCTAGCAGAAGTCCCAGTCACACTTCCAGCCATGTGCCCCAGTATCCGCTTCCAGCAGGCCGCAATGCAACAGGCTACCCAACACCTGCCAGCCAAGTACAGCAGAGTTTCCCATCACCCAGCTCAAGTCGAGCTGGCCAGATGAGTCCAGTCAGTCCCAAGTTTCCAACACCACCTCCCTCAGGATCGCAGCCCTCCACACCAAACTCTCCAGGTATGCGGGCACCATCTCTCCCAATTTCCTTTACACATGGGAGTTCCAACATCAACAATATGCAACGTGTAGTCACTGGTAATAAAGGTATCACATCATCCAGTCCATTATTGGTAAACCTTCTACAGAGTGATGTTTCTGGTGGTGGACATTTTAATAACTTACCATTGCACAAAATGCCTCCACCATTTGATGGGAGTCAACAACCTAAACCACGAAAGCGAAGACCAAGAAAGCCAAAGGACAGCAGTGGTAGTCCGCGGGGCACAAAAACAGCATCCTCAGAGGGAGAAGTCAGTATTCAAGGCCTGGCCAATACTGGTGGGGAAGAGCGAGTACCTGTTCCAGGACGGGTACCTGCACTGCCAGGTGGCTTGCCCCAGCCTGTGGCATCTGGTGCACCAGGTGCTTATGACATAGTCTCTTCTGTTGCAGCTTCGGAATCCTCAACAAGTGTTCATGTAACTGACAGGCATTCACCAGGAATTCAGCCAAATATGTCAATGCCAGTACCTTCACCAATAGCTGTCAATCCTGGAGTCACGTACAGTCAGGGGCAAGGGATACCAAACTCTAGACCTGTAACCACACTTTCTATGACATTAAATACAAATACTGTGAAAAGTACTGTGAAAGGAGTGCATGAAGGGTTAACAGTGCCCCTGCCCAGTGTATCTGTAGCTTCTAGTTCTAGAATAGACACCAGTCTCACAACTGGGTTTTCACTGAATGTGAATGTGTCTTTACCGTCACATACTATTTCTAGTGAGAGAGACACCAATATTACAAACAGCCTTCCAACTGGTCAATCACATATTTCAGAACATTTAACTTCTAGTACAATGAATGTTGCACCAAACACATCTATTGCAAATACTTTATCACATGGATTACCAATAAGTATGGCTGCAGCATTGTCCACTAATGTCCGAACAGTGACATCGACGAACAGTACCATAAACAATGTGGCACCTCAGGTAACAAGTATGTTGCCTGCTGTTTCCCAAGCCAACCTTACAACAGTTACAACTATGGCATTGGGATTTCAGGGGAGTAATTATGCATTGCCCAGTAAAGGTACAGTAGCAAACAGAAATGTATTAACGGTAGGCACAGTCCCAGTGCCAACTGCAACAGCAGAGTGTCATTCAGAACAGTTGTCTCCAGGTCACTCTGCCCCACAACATATAATAAATCCTTATACTGGACTTCTGGAGCCTGTAGATTCATCTTTAAGTGGAGATGAGGCTAATGTGCATTTTGTACATAGAACAGAGAACACAGCAGTAGGTGTTGCTGAACATAGTCAGGACACTGAAAAGCTGCAAGGAACACTGCCACAGAGACGCCCATCTGTGGAGCATAAGTGGTCAGCAACTGACCAGAGTATATGCATTACCCAGCCAAGCAGTACACATAGTTCTAGTAGCACAAATGCAACTGTGTCCTGGGCAGGGCTCATGACTTATCCAAGCCGAAGTCTTAGTGTTAGTAGTGAATGCATGTTACATCAGGTAGCTGGAACTGTATCCACAGCAAGGTCATCTGCAAACATTGGAATTAACCAGACCCCAACTTTGAGTGTAAATATAGGGGCCCCAGTGCCTCCCCCATTGCCAGTAGAGACTCCTGCAAATCCCAGCAAGGAACAAGCAGCATCTAGGGCACAAGGCTCTGTGTCCATCCCAGTTAGGGTGCCTACTGCAGTTGATGCTTCAATGCCAGAACCTGCTGGTATTGCAACATTGGTCACCACAAACCTCGCCGCAACCACAGTGACAAAATCACCAGAAACTGTTGTTTGTCCTCCAGTACAGGGACCTAGTGTTCATACTGAAAAGAGTACAAACTCAGAAGCTACTGCAGGGATTTGTTTGGGAGAAATGTCATCAGAAACATCTAGTCATCCACAAAGATCAGTTGAGGCTGGTCCACCAAGTAGTCCACCTTCAGTCGAGAAGGATTCTGACCATGAGTTGGATAAGTCACAAAATGTAGAAAATGGTGTCACTGTCAGTGGTCTACAGGAACCTGTAGAGCAGATAGAAAATGCTCAGTGTGGCCCAAGTGACACAGCCTTGCTGGAGATAGATACTGCAGTGACCACAGATGCAGTGCAGCAAGCCTCCATTGAAAATACAGGAGCAATTCAGATGGAAACATCTGAGCTTGCAGCAAAAGAATTAGAGGAAAATGCACCACAGAAAACTGCTGCTGTGACAGATGACAGTACAGACAGTGCCTCAGCAGTTTCTGTGGCAGTTGAGGAGAAGGGTGGAATGGGTGATATGCAGATAGAAATCCCAGAGAATGATGCAAATGGTGTTGTTACCAATGAACAGTTGGGTGTCATTGCAGAGGGTGACACTGTTTCAGAGCATGCTGAAACCCCAGTCATGAATGAAGTGGGGACACACATGAATCATGATTCAGAACTCAGTAGTCACTCCATGGATGAACAAAGTGCAGCTCTTAATGTGGACACGAGTGTTGTTAAAGAAAATCACCAGGGTGAACTTGTGACAGCAAATGACCTGGAACATGATTTGGATGATGCATCTGAATCAGATAAGAAAAGTAGTGACCCAGCCAAGCCCGTGCCTGTGGATAAAAACATTATTACTGTTGGCTATGCTCTGTCTAAAGAAACAAATATGGACATTATAAGTAGTGGGTTGAGTGATAGACTGCTTAACCCAGTGTGCAAGACAGAAGTGCCACACTTAGAGAAACCTGTGAGTGCTTCAGAGGCAGGTGCCAGTTGCACCAAGGGTGTGTCAGTGTTGGATACCTTACTGACTAAAACAAACCCTATCAAGATGCCAGTTATTGTGAAAGACATTGTTCGGGATGATTCAGGGAACTGTGCTACCACAGTAGAACCAAACCCTACAGAAAACTCCCACCAGGTGATTTTAAATCTTAAAAACCCAATGGATGTTTTAATAAAAGGGACAGAAAAATCTGACTTGAATCCTGGTGGGACTAGTATCACCGTTAAGGCTCCTGTTAATGGAGATGATCAGGAGCTGTGGACTCATGATGGCAACGAAAGTCTGTCCGGGAGAGCAGTCAACACTGCTAGTGCTTGTGAACCAGCCCATGGACCATTTACTAGTGGCAGTGCTGGGAAGGATAGTGCCAGTCTACATGCCTCATCCAGGTTACCTTTGGTTGCTTCAGTGGCAGCTAAACAAACTGAACCCTCACCCGTTTCCATGGTGACTCCAGTGAGCAGTGTGGACAATACAAAGCCTGGTGCTGGACCAGTGGCACCCACTGAAATATTGTCAGAGCTGAGGCCTGGTGGTGCACAGGAGCATGACACCAATGATCAAATGTCAAGTGACGGTGAGGCAACCTATGAGGAAAAACCAAAAATTCCAGAGCCCAGTGTGCCACCACAAGGTATGTATATTTACTAGTATTGTTTATTATTTCTGGGGCCTTGATTGGGATTCGTAGACTTGGAGCAGTCTATCCCTCAGGTTGTTTTGTTCCACATTGGTTGTAAAAATTGACTGCAACAATTATTTTGAATTTATGCACCAAAGGTGCAGAGACACTTGCATGAACAGATGGAGTGCGGGAGTGAAGGGCCTGGCGCAAACTGATATCTGCCATTGATAGCCACTTGAGGGCACAAGTGCATGCATCTTAATGGAAAAGGGGAATCACGTTTAGGTTCATTTCTTGATGGTAGTGACCATTACATGAATGATGTCAAGGTCCAGAGAAACCCCTGTACAGGCCCAGTAGTAGCACAGAGCAAATATTTTTCCCTCAACAGGCGCTGCATGTCTCTCAGTCTGAGCCAAGTCCTTCCCTCCCGTGCTCCGGCAGTTCATGCAAGTAACTGTGCTTTTGGCGCATGCAAAGTAAATTGTAAATTAATCAATGAGGCAGTTGAAATGTTATCTGCAGTCAGTTTTGGTCGGTTGGTATGGCTGGTTGGTTGGTTGGGTTTAATGTTACATGTTATGATGATCCACTATGATGTAAAGGTAATCAGAAAGTTCATGGAAACCTCTATCAACAAGGGGCAAATCATAAAAAATCATTTTATTAGCCTGCATCTCACACCTCTTGAGATCATGGTCACTTTTAAGTGAATTTAGATTTGTGGATGATAATATAATATCTTATAAACCTGTGTGAAGAAGGAATTTGACATTGCGCATTATAATGGTCCTCCCTAAGATATATATATGTGCGTGTGTGACACAGTGTTTGGCTTCATACATAGAGCATGCAAAAATCCTTCAGCCTTCAAAATTCATACAGGTGGAAGGATCATACTTTCAAAGACCAGTGTGTCATTTTTTTTTTCTTTTTTGAAGAATTCATCTTGAAATGTGTCCTACATTGTTAATCATGCCCCCCTTCGAAGAAGAGTTTGTAGATGGGTGACCTTGACCCAGTTTTGAGGGTCACACACAGACAGTAGACTTCCTTTTTTTTGCACAATAACTGGAGATGGTCAAGTGAAAATGAGTGACCTTGCCATAATTACCAAGGTCATAAAGCCACTTTGCTGAATATGGTTTCTAAATGATGACTACTTTTTCAGCTATAACTTTTATATTGCCCAGGTTTTTAGTCGTTTTTTAAGGGCTAGGTTAAAGTATAAAGATGTGTGACATTGATGTATGATCAACCTTCACTAATTTTGTAAGGTCACAAGTGCCCCTTCTACCACTATCAATAGGGTAGCGAGGCAAGGGTAATGAGGGAGGGGGGCATCTATGTTTTACAAACATATCTTGTTACAATAGTTACCAAGAGAATGTGGACACGGATGGGATATTCTTCCAACTGGCAAGGTAATAATGACTAGACAACTGTTCCTAAATGGATTTGTGGTGTGAAAGTTACGTACCATTGCTATTGAGGGTTATGGCACAAAGAAGCTGACACAGACAGCTTTTTACCATTGGTGCACCGAGGTGAAGTAGCCTTTAATACCAAATTTCAAGGTTAGGAGACTCCATCCAGTTCAGTTATAAATTTTGTCACAGTTTTGCTGTAGTGGTGTTGTTTGTGCTACGAAAAAATAATAGGACCTGTACATTTACCCATTCAGATGGATTTCACATGAAAAGATGACATGTTCTACTGAGCACCTGAGTATCACAAGGTTCTTGTTTAAAGTTAAGGCAGGTATCCAAGTGTGTCAAGTGTACTTGCAGTAACAGCTAGGATAAGCTTATGCATGTATACATGTCCATACACAAACAGCTGTAAAAGGCAGCTGCACTGTTTGCACAAATGTGACAATAAAGAGGTTAGTCAATGAAAACAGTTCCTCACAGTGTTTGGTTAAATTATAACCAGTGTTGTTGTATCATGCGATACATTTTCAGCATTTAGCCATCAGTGACAGAAGTTAGGAAAACTTCATTCTGCTTGTCCACAAACAGACAGCTTTGATAAAATGAGTGAGCATTCTTATTAAAATTAATGGAAAATTTTAACACTTGTAGTGGCACAATGAGTCATATATTTCAGTTGACAGGGACAAGAAAAGTTGCCTTGTTTTGAATACTGACCATCCAAGGTCTCCACAGTCTGCACCATGTGCAGAATTTATGAATGTGGACAGGAAGGAACCACAAGGCTTTAAACATCCATTTTATTTAGGATGGCAGGGATAGAAGCTATCATGTTCAGTGGGTGTCCATACACAGGGTTGTCAGGTCACAACATCACAACAGCTTCAGAATGATTGAAAATTCAATTTTGGAGTAAGTGACACTTGGATGCAAAGATAAGTTATAGTCACTAAATTTTGAGGTCAGTGATCATTGTAACTTGCTTTCATTTGTATATGTATCTTTTCAGTCAAGTTGAGCTGCCTTTAAATATTCCAGCTCACTATGTCAACACACCTGTTTAAACTCCCTGCAAAGATGATCAGTTTTGAAGTATTCTGCATACCATTATGCAAGCAATTGAAATGAGATAAATTTGGAGTAATATCAGTATTAGTAAATACACTTACCTCTCGACCTCAGAGCTACGTGGAAATGAAGCTGCCGACAGCATAATCTAGCCAGGGTGGGTGGGTGAGGGTGAGTATATATGGTTCCATGGGCAGCGGGTTCCTGTGCCAAACCAGCAACAGGCTGCGATGACGGGACAAACTGTCTGATACTGTTTGAGATTAGGTCTACTAGGCACATAGCCCTACAAGGCCAGCTGATAAATGCGCCGACCTATAAGCCTGCTTTAGATCTAAACTGCAAGACCCCTTAAACTGGAACGTGGTGGCTGCTCTGATGTAGGGCCTGTATTTTTCCGTTTTTAGCCAAAACGGAATGGAATAATGAATATTTGTCACCTCTGAAACGGAATTTGCTGTTTTGCCTTAATGTGTTTAACATACAAAGAGAACTACTGAAACGGAATTTGGAAATTTCTGGCTGGTGAAACGGAATTTCTAGTTTTTTGAAAGGGAAAAATACAGGCCCTACTGATGGGATCTGGAAGGCCAAAGGAACAAGTATCAGAAGCTAAGAAATGGAGCTGGTTACGCCTGCTAAGGCGTACGTGCTATCCTCTAGCACTATCATGTCATGAAAGTAGTGCTTGGTAAAAGTTGTAGAGGATCGCCAGCGGCAGGTCCGCAGAATGTCAACAACTACAATGTTACGCAGGGCGCGCCATGAGGCATTGAAGGCTCGTACCTTGTGAGCGCTGGCCGAGACAAGCTGCTAGGCACCAGGCCTTTCCATCGAGATCTCATAGGCCTTAAGGATTGGCTGTTTGATCCACAATGAAATCGTGTTTCTGCAAACTTGCTCCTTTCTCAGGTTACTCAGTGGTAGAAGGAGGACAAATCTCCTTCTTCTTAGTCCTTCCGTGTGGGAAAGGTACCAGTGAAGAGCTCTCACTGGGCACAGGGCTCTTTCATAGAGAGGCAGAGCAGCATCCATTGCATGGAAGGTAAAACCCTTGAAGGCATTTATAACCGGATCTTGAGCCCCGTGGTGCTTTGCAAGGAAGCCCAAGTGAGGCCTCAGGGTCAGCTTGGAGTGGTCAGCTGACCGTTGGAGTCGGTCATAAGGCAGAGCGTGGATCTTGCTTCTCCTAGTCCCAGAAGCAAGTGTGAAAGAAAACAAGTTTTCCAAGTCCAGAACTTGAGGGAAACCCGCTTAGGGTCCTCAAGGCACTCAAATGGCCACCTCTTCAACATGATTAAAACCAAGGGTAGGTCCCACCTGTGCACGACCTGTCGCTTTGCTGGCCTGTCAGTGTAGAAGGACGCAATGAGTGCTGATGGATAAGGATCGCTGCCAATTCCGAAAGTTCAGGACGTTGGCAAGGGTTGAAGAGATGGCTGATCAGAAACCCACCACTGTTCTTGAGCTCTTGCCTAAAACTTGCTGCTAATACAACAGGAAGTCGGCAATGACCGCAATGATCAGAGCTCATGGTTGAATTCTATGACTGGTGCACCAGTCGGAAAACACATTGCATCAAGCCAAGTTAACAGTTAGAGAAGATCGAAGCCCTCTACTGGCAATTGTATCCGACACCAATTCTGGGAAGCCTCTGTCGCGGATGTGCTGTGAAATAACTTCCAGGTGTGAAGGTTAAGCACTTGAGGGTTGCGATGGAACACCCTTGTCCACAGCTGTACCAAAAGTTTTGGCCATGTCGATTATTGTAGTGGAGGCTCAACACTTAATCTCAGCCATCATTTCAGGGCCGCCACAGGGCGACGAGGATCAGATTGCAATCAGGGGACTGAACCTTGTGCAGTACCCTCAGAAGTATATGGCAAGGCGGAAAGGTGTTGGCCCACAGGTTGCACCAGTCCATTGCTAGAGTGTCCACTGCTAGGGCTTGGGGGTCTGGGACAGGTGAGACGTAAACCGGCAGTTGCATGTTGTTGCGAGTCGTGAATAGATCCTCGTGTGGAGCTCCCCATCTTGCCCACATGGCGATTACTCTGTCCCTACTGGCTGCCCTCTTCTCTAGAGTTGTTCTGCCAGGACAGGGAGCCCAACAGTGTGAGCCATTGTTGCGAAGAATGGACCTTGCTAGTCAGAAAGGGCTGGAGCATATGACTGAAGTATGTCCCACCTGTCTTCTGATGGAGGGCAGTTGTAGGCAACCAGGTCCAACTGGATGCCCAGAAAAATGAAATCTGCTTGGGCCCAAGACTGGACTTAAGCAGGTTCGCTATCAGGCCCAAGCATTTGCAGAGTCCCATAACGGTCTGTGTGTGATGCTGGGAATCCAGACACCAAAGCGCTCAGGTTAACCAATTGTACAGGTGCACATGAAGGCGAACGGCTGAGCGGTGAAAATAAGCACAAGCTGTTTGCGGGAAAATGATAAGCACCAGCGGGGCCGTGACAAAACTGAAGGGAAGGACCCTAAACTTGTAGACTTGGCCTGTAAATGCGGACTGCAGCTGCTTCAGTGAAGTCTTCCTGATACTTCCCCTATGCCTAGGCTGACGATCCCAGCTCTGGAACCCAGTACCTTGGGAAGTATGGGAAGGCACCAGTGCTTTAGCCAGCACTCCGGACTTTCGGTCAGAGCACTCAGACCTGAGCGCTAGGACTGGTTTGGGTGCTGGCTTCCGGTACTTCTCAGACTTATGGTCTGAGCGCTCGGACTGGGTGAGGTTACGGAATACCCAGGTGTGAACCTGCACCACTCGAGACACACCGGTTTGTGTGACTGCTGCTTGTTGGTGTGCTCAGAACGGGAAGACGGAGATCTCTACAGCTATAGAGTCCGAAGAAGAAACATCCTGCTGAGAGTGGGGAAAGAATGCACACAACAATTGAGCCTGCATTATCATGCTCTGTGACATAGCATCCAAAGCATGGACAACCTTTGCATTAGTGCCAAGAGCAGATGTGGCAGTCGTTTGGGACACAGTCTTTTGCGCAAGATCCCCATATGGCGATCTCTTGCTGCTTGACTTACGACTCTGTCATGTCTTCACCTTCTCTCAAGGGGTATCAGGAGTAGAGACATCTGTCATTTGGGACTGCGGACAAACCTAAGCAAGTCTACGGTTTTTCTCATTGGGGGTCTGTGGTGAGGACTCGACGGAGTCAGTCATCTCAGGTTGGCATTTTGGCATCTTTTGCACCTTGCCCCCTATGCCTGGTATGGGCAGACTTTCTGCATGCCTGCTCACAGAGCAGCCGTTTGTTTTCTCCCCAATCTTACAGTATCTGCAAGTTCATTCACAAGAGCAAACTTGACCCAACTGCAGACGACAACTATAGCAGTGAGGATGGTCATCCCAAGCCACCATGTAGTGACTCTGTGAGTCCAGCTTTTGTCCACGATCCAACAAGGACGAGGATGCGGACAGAGTGGTCACTTGATTAACATCCATAGACTGCCTCTGAAAGGAAGACAATAGCTTGGTGCGCACTGCTTCTCTCTGTCTCTGCGTGCTGTTTGCGGGGATGCTATCTTGAAAATCTAAGCACCAAACCAAACGACCAGCTTTGCATTTACTATTTCAGTGGTATCCGATCATTAAAATCAGCTATCTAGGTTTCCGTAGATCCCGGGACAGCTGATTAAAGATTTTTAACAGATTAGGGTGTGCGTAAAGCATTATTGCTGTGAGTGAACTCAAAATGCAAGCCAGAAATGGCGCCCAGAAGAGGAAGGATGAGATGGAGAGTATGCACACAGGAGTCACCATCAGTTCCACGAGAACCGAGAGATGCAGCCATGGGACTGTCAGGTTTTCAGATCAAGTGAGTGAAAACTCAACTCAATTCATGGGCATGTGACCCAGACACGGAGGTCTGGGCAAATTGTGGTCGAGAGGTAATGTTTCGCAAGTAATGCATAGTTTTCAATGATGCAAGGAGTGTCCAACCTGTTCACGCACACCACAAATGTGTAAATCATGCAGCCCAATTCCCACTTGAACTACCATTAAGCATGCATAATTGACTCCAATTTAAATGTAGTTGGCAGAGAGCATCATTCCCAGTTTCAAGTACCATTCTTTGGAAGTCTGTGGTTAAAGACACTGGTCCTAGGGGTGAAAGCAATTGGGAGAAAAAAACTCTGTGTCTTTGACAGCAAAACATGTATTCCATAAAATGTCTAGAAATAGACAAGCAACTTATTCTCTCCCCACAATAAAAGAAAGCAAAATGTTGGCACCACTAAAATCTGGCTCCTTGAAAATACAGAAGGAAATATGGGTCACAGCTTATTGTATCAAAGAAAATATTGCCCCTGGTACTACCAGTTAGAACATCATTGTGTATAAAGTGCTGACCTGGTTTGTATGTTGTGAAACTTCTGAAACTTTGTTTGAAATGTAAACCCAGGCCGACTGGATTCAGTAAGTAACTATATCACAGTTTGAGACATTTGAGGAAGTTATTCTTCAGAGGAATCTTGGATTTTATGTTAAATATAAAGTTTGCTCAATGCAGGAGGGTTTCCTGTTCAGAAAATATTCCAGTTTGTAATTTAGGTTTCTCCTTAAAAAAAAAAGAAGTAGGCGTAGACCCTTCTTATGTTGAACAGTTTGTAAGAGAAGTCAACATACGCCACAGAACTCCACAGCACCATCTGCTGTATTTGGACCTCCCCAAGGGTAAGGGGTGGTCTCTGCTGACCCTAGGTTGCGGAGCTTATGAGATTTCTCACATCAGTCTGTAAACTTTTGCTTGCGGATGTGATCAGTCCACAGTTTTCAAGTTAGCCCCATGTAACTTTCAGGACTTGTCAAGTGTATGAACATCTAGGTCAAGGTTAATTTTGGTGGCCCCGCCTATAATAATTATAGTGCTATGTAATATATGGGCCAAGATGTGAAAATTCTGAGAATGCTATGTTCAGAGAGTTTTTGATGAATCATCGTAAAACTGGGCAGTGCTGTCAATCAGACAAAGAAAACAAAAACTCAATAAAGCTTGATGGTGCCACCCAGAGCATTACAAAAGCTACCAACCAAAATGTATTGAAAACCCATTAAAATCAATATGTTGAGACAGAATTTAAAGCTAATGATACAAAATGTATCACAGGTGTGTATTACATGTAGAAGTTTGATTTATTCTATGTTTGGCAGTGAGTTATCACTTTCTGGAGTGAAATCCAGAAATAGTAACTCACGGTAGGTCACATGACCTAAACATTGTTACAAGTGAATCGTGACGCGCCTGCGTCAGTGACGTAATGCATTGACATTTAGACAAAATCAAACGTCCGCGAGCTATGCTTAATTGTACGTCACGGGTGACGTTCAATAACTGCGATGAACGTAAACAAACACGGCACACCAGATTTGACATTTCCAAGTGAAAAGTCTCTGCTTCAAAATGGCGACACCTAAGCAACAAGAGCGACAATTTTTGCGGTAAATACTCGATTAAACATAGAATAAATAAAATCTTACATGGCAGTGAGTGAGTGACGATTTTTCTCTCACTCGGGATCGTTGTTGGTGGGGAAAAACACTCGTGACCTGCGGTCACTCGTGATTTTCCCCACCAACAACGTTCCCTCGTGAGAGAAAAATCGTAACTCACTCACTGCCATGTAAGATTCTATATATTAATATATGCATGATATGGATGACTTGCACCTTCTCAAAGTCACAGGGAATACATTTCAGGAAATAATGTGTGGAGTTGTGGTGGTACCACTGATGGTATTAAGTGATACTAGCATCATTTGTATTAAAATTACATTTAATTCATTATTTTGATTATAAATTGAAATGGATTTTCAAAATTTACACCAAATATACATAAGGCCAGTGATCAAATTCTGTAAAATTATGGATGACGTTGGCATATTTTAACACCATTAAGGATGTAGTTACAGGATACACAGTTTGACGTGTTGAGAAATTAGAAGGTTAACAATACTAAATGTACCACAAGTGTGTATTATATAGAGAAGTTTGATATTACATAATATGGGTGACCTTGACCCTTCTCAAGGTCACAGAATGCATATCGGGGAATGACGTTATTGTGATGCCCATGACATAGTAAATTGAGATATAACTGCAAGACTTGCACACCAAGTATGCATTTGGCCAATGGTCAGATTTTGTAATATATGTTGTGTGACATCAAGGTCTTGAAAGCATTTAAGAAAAGTACACTAAATTCAATATGTAGATAAAGAATAAGGGGAATGATACCAAATGTACCACAAATGTGTGTTCATGTGAAGTTTGATGTTGCATCATGGGGATGACCTTGACTAATTTCTCAGGTTCATCAAGGAGATACATTTCAGGAAATGAATTTTTGGTGATTTCATCAGGTTTTATGTCAGTAGAGCACCAGGAAAGCAGCTTTGTTTATTGTTTCAAGTTGTATTCAGACAAGTAGATTTTTCATACGGGCAAGTAGATTTTGAAATCTGCCTGCCCTGGGGACAAGGGATATTTGGGAAAAAATTGTTTAGCCCTGAAAACACATGCCTACCACTTCATCCATCTCTACTCTATCACTGCCACTTTTTTACCATCCCTATTTAGGGTTAGGGTTCCCTTCTCCTGAAAGGAAGGTATGCATGTAATCCCATGGTTGCTGTCACTTTTCTCTCTCAGTCAAATGAATAATTAAATCACTGCTTAATTCACAAGGATCAGAGGAGCAATACTCGCGTAGTTGTTTGGTAAATAAATTGCCATTTTCCTCCAATTTTTTGCTTAAAAAGTACCTGCCTGGTTGAACAGGCACAGATTAGAATTAGGCTGTCTGACTGTAGCATTTTGATTTATTTGCCTGCTCCGGACAGGTGGGCAGGCTTTGAAGTCGGGTGCTTCTGTCGAGTTGAGTTCATGTGGTGGATCTTTGTCCATGCATCCAGCCTCCATGTGTCATCCACAACACACAAAATTCCAGATTTCTGCAAAACTTATGGTCAGATCCACTTAGATGGGTCACCGTGACATATTATGTGACTAATGTGGCCTATTTCCAGTCAGTACTCCACTTTGTTACCACAATATTCTCAAAGTGCCAGCATGGATTCTCAAATTTAGCACAGAGATGCATTAAAAAAAAAAAAAATAAAGAATAGCTGATCATATTTTCAGGTCAGAGTGACCCATTTTGTGGCTACTGTGACCTATTTACAGTCAGTTTGACCTTAAAACTATGGTATCTTTGAAGTGCTTGGATGGATTTTTTCTCAAATTTGGCAAAGATGCATAAGAAGACAGATTGGCTGATCAGATTTTCAGGTCACTGTGACCTGTTATGTAGGTACTGTGACCTAATGTGTGGTTACTGTGACCTTTTTACAGTCATGAAGGGATTCTTTCCAAATTTGGTACAGAGATATATTTTGTGACAAAAATAAGCTGGTAATATTCTGAAATAACTGACCTATGTTATGTTTACTGTCTGCTAACCTGCACTGATAGCCATGCTACCCATACAGATGTCTCTAAGTCTAACTCCTGATGCTTTGTATGGTTGCAAATTCAGACACAAGTACAAAACATTTGAGGAGACAGTATTTGATGTCCAGTGGCATTTTTGGCTGGAACTGGGAAGTGTTAAAACCAAAAAATACTGGCAGCAGAATATTCTTTTAGATATGAACTCTTTGTAAACTCATAGTAGGCTGATGTCGGTTAGAACTGCCAAAATATTTATTATGTATAGTAATCATTTGTCTCCGTTGTTTGTCAAGTCCTCCTGAACAGCAAGCATAGCTTCATCGGAATACAGATCAGCAGTATTGAATTTGTTTATTGGCTTGTAGGCAAAAAGACTTACTTCGGATAGCTGTATCAATTTTGTGGTGAAAGTGAATATTTTCTTTTCACTAGGATTTAACCAAAACATGGTTATGCTCCTTTTTTGTGACAATTAATGTTTGAATGATGCAGGTGCCCAAAATAATGGAATAATCATGTGACTGTGTGTTTATGACCCCCCAGGTTCAGTGTTCTCAGCAGCTTGAAGAGGGCAGGGCACTTTACGTCTAAATGGGAAATAGTAAACATCAACAAAGGAATGAAAATGGCACCTGAGAAACTGGAAGTCCAGGAGTAAAGCATCGTACTACATGACAAGAAGTAAATCTTTGAAAGCTGAACGAAAGTAAAGGGAAATTACTGCCTGATAAATGCATATTTTTGTGGGTTTTTTTGGTTTTGTTTTTGTTTTTTTGTTTGTTTGTTTTGTTTTTGTTTTTTAACAAAATTTATGTCAAAACAAACATACTGTTCATCAAATGCCACATAAATGTGAAACTGGAGAGGAAAAGTTCTGACAAAGCCAGGGAGCAAACTTATACAAGAAAATTTGTTTCACAACAAATCTGTCTGTGCGTACAAAAGACAGTTTGTTGCCTTGTAGTTTTAGATTTAAATTTTAACAGCCACATAACAGAAAGCATGAAGTAAGAAAACTGTAGCTAAATAAGAATTTTGGCATTAAAACAATCTATTGGTGTAAAAGAAAAGCAGGCAAAGAGAATTCTCAACAAAAGAAAAAAACCCAAAGCATTGAGGGTTGCAAACAAAGGAGACTAAATCCACATACCAAGAAACTGTCTCTCTTTCCAGTACACTTTCATGATACAACTTAAATTGAGTTGTGGACTACTGTTGACACTAAGGCATAGACTGATGACAGTGTGATATCCCACACCTGGCTGCTGCTGTCTGAAATCTTGATTGGGTTAACACCGGAAGTGGGCCAATGCATGCATAAATATAAATATGTAGCGCCATCTGTGAGGCAAATAAATACTTATTCATTGTATATGATGTCACAAGAATATATTGCCACCCGCGGGCCTGTATAAACATCAGTCAATGTGCACCATGAAATAGCACCAGAAGAAGCAAATTAAGTTATACTAAAACTTAACCCTTAAAGTGCTAATCACTGCTGTAGTTGCTTTCTTATTACTGTTAAACATACAATGGTTAAAAGAGTCAAATTCCTCATGAAGATACCTTTCATTCAAATACCAGCAAGCCTTGTCTGAAGCAAAAAGTAGTCTTAGTCAACAGCTTTCCTCTTATGCGCGCAAAGTGTCCCAAGGAAAGCTGTTGACTCAATCTTAAATCAGCACTTTAAGGGTTAAGAAAAGAGAAAAATCCTTTTCACATAGGGTTCAATTCACAAATATTCCATTCATTTGGTGTTCAGTTTCATCTGTAATTAAAGTAAAGTAAAGCTCCATGCAATGTATATATTGCACTGGTGAAAGAAATATATATGCCAATCTGTGAATACTAGTCTTACATTACTATTGAGAAAAAAATATACCCATTTGAATCTCATTTCCGGGGCAACTTGGCAACCCCTTTTAGAACAGTCCCCTCAGAAGTAATAGAGAACCTTACTTTGAGAGGTCTGAAAAGTTTTTCCAGTTACTTGAGAGAAGTATGTGTTGGCACATAGACAAAATTGCCTCAGGACATCATAATGCTCAAGTTAACATGATCTCCTCTGGGCATCATAAAATTTCAAATACTTTTAATTTGCATAATTTTGAAAACCAACTCTCTTAGATCAAAAACACAAAATGCCATGCATAGACCAAATTTTGAGTTTCTAGTTATTGTGGATTTCATGGAAAACTTCATATAAGATTTTCTGTAAAGGAAGAAGGGAGGAAGAATAAAAGGAAGAAAGAATTCTTGGGGAAATTGTGTGTCTGTATTGGTACGCTGGCATAATAAAAAGTAGGGTTAATATTCTTTCTACCATGAGCTGCAGAGAACATTGGAAATATCTGATCCCCAGTATGCCACACATCATTGGAAACCTCTGAATTCATATTCTGCATGACAGGCTGTCTGCTTTAAAGTAGTTTTGTGAGCCGGTGCCAAAAATAACTTATATTTCAAATTATATGTAATTTTATGGGTTGGAAATGATCTGAGATCACTTACTGGAATCTTTGAGGCTTACCTTCATCTGAACTTGATCACATGTTGGGTGTTGTCCAATCAAATGCATCAAATTTCATGACCAGCTGTTTCAGGTTCATACATGCGGGGCTCCTTGTAGTCCTGAATTGCCCGGAAACATGGGAACTGTTCATTGAGATTGACACATGAGGCAATTAAAAACAGTTCCTGGCAGCAGAATTTAACTGTTTTTGCAATATTTCAAAGGAACAAATTAAATGCATGGTGAGAGTCAAAATTTTTAATGTAGGCTGTGAAAATACATGGACTGCATGGGGACCTGTTTTTGCATATAAGATCTGTAACTGTAAAACGAGACATGCATATTAATTTCGCGCCACAAAACACAGGGCTCCCGCTTGCCAATCACGGATGACACACATACATATCACTGTCACAGACAGGGCTAGATACCCCTTTCTCACAAAGTTAGTGTCTTTTAGTGAGATTTAAGTTTACAAATCAAAGTCATATTCATTTAGTGCTTCCTAACTTGGTTACAAGAACAAATTTCCATATACCTGTACTTCCTGTACTAAGTATTCTTTATTTCAAAAATATTAGTCATATCCTGCTTTCCCACACAGGCAGCAGCCCGTATCTCGCCAGGCGAGACTATCATAAGACAACCTGGTATGCAGTTGCGGTGGGAAAGCAATATGCATGCCTTGTATTGCTCACCAGCAATTATTGCAACAACAACAACAAAAAAAAAACAAAAAAACAAAAAAAACAAAAAAAAAAACAAATCTACCACCACATTGCAATGAAAATGACAACACACAACAAATATTTATTACATGTAATTAAGTAAGTGACCTTGACCTAATTTGAAGGTCACCAGAGGCAATTTTCCTCTTTAATAAATGTCTTGTTCATTAGATCTTAAGAACTTGGTAAGATAGGATCATAAGACTTGTACAGTTAGTCACCCTTGTAAGAGTCTAGCTCAGGTTTGGAAGACAGTGACCTTGACATGATTTCAAGGTCACCAGGGTCAATCCACTTAAAGAAAAATTTCCAGGAATATCAGAAGAACCAGATAAGCTAGGATCACAAAACTTTTACAGTTGGTCTCCCTTTCGAAAGGTAAATTCAAGTTTAAAGGAGAATGATCTTGACTCAATTTTAATGTCCCCCGCATCAATTTACTGTGAAATTCTTGCACACGACATCAGGAGAAACAGATCCCTTTTGTGGGTGGCCGAGGGGTTTTAAGTTATTAGCCGTTATGTTTTGTAATTATCACATGAGATGGTATATATGCAAAATGAGGATGTTAAAAGCATCCTGGCCATTTGTTTTGAACTTTTCTACAGAATTAGAGTGCTGTAGTTAGTATGTTATCCAACATGAGTACACAGCTGTATAGCCTAGCCTAATTTTTTGTGAGAACTTTGTATAACCTAATGGGTGGTTGTTAACTGTTTCCTGGTCAGAATAAGACTGAGTCAGTAGCTTTGCCCAACATGTTTTAAGTGCACTGGGGCATGTCATCCTGATGGGCCTTATTTACAATCCTTAGCAAAAAATGTTTTCTCTGAACATGAAATTTATATAAAAGCATAAAAGCAGATGACAATTTACATCCAGGAGCTATTGGGTGATTTGAGTGGGAAAGGGTTAATTATAACATACAATGTATTCTGAAATATTTTATACAAGAAAAAAACATTTAAATTTCTGGAAATTGGACTATTTCTTTTGCAATGTATATGTCATGCAGCTGGAGTACTTTTTAATATGTCTGATTCCAACTGTTAGTTGAAGTTGGATCTTGATATCTTCCCAGTTATCAGTTAGTAGATTTGTTAAATATTGTTTGGGGTGTTAGTGTTTCACTGGAACTTCTTGTCAAAGTCTTGTAACATTCTGGCTTGTTAATATTTGCATGTATACTATTCCTAAAGTGTAACCAGAAATGTTTAAAAATGCTCCTCATGCTACATACAATGATTAACAGTCAAAATGGAAAGTTGGAAGTACGTAATTAATTATTCCTAAGTATTGTATGGGAAAAAAATTAAAATGCCTGAATAAACAAAAACAGTCAAACTGTGTGATTGGTATGTGTTGGCCTTGGCAGCACAGAACCATAGTATCTAAAATTTCATGGCAATTTTCTCTTAAAATAAACTAGTGCAGCTTCAGTTGTGTCATGCAGTCAGGTTAAAGGAAGTGCTCAGCCATTATTGTGTAAGATACATACATTTCTTTGGGGGGGGGGGGGGGGGGAGAGGAGGAGAGAGAACTTGTGAAGATTCAGTGAAAACAAATTCCAGACTTTGCTGTCCAGTCCTCCTTAAATGAACATCTGTTTAAATCTAGGCTCAAGACCCAGTTGTTTCATCAATTATAGAATTTTCATGAAAATTAATTGTTATCATATTTGCATGCAAAAGCACCACTGAACAGCTTGCTTGATACATTGCACTATATTAAAAGCTGTACATGTACATTTATTTTAATGTTGGTGATTTTGTACATTGTAATGCTTGATCAGTTTATTTGGGGCCTGGCCAAAACAAAGGTGAACACTTTGATCTAGCTTCCTGGAATTACAGATAGTCCACCAGTGCAGATGCTCACCTGGTTACTTTGGATATGAACAATGGGTTGATACTTTAGGGGAGTTGAGCACAAGGCCTCATGGTAGGAAGGCATCTAACACTGAAGCCATCAGGTTGATTGTCAGCCTGTATCCCTGGGCCCTGGCAGGGCAGGCTGTGTCAACCCATCAGGCCTTCCAGGTCAGTAGGTTCCACCAGCTTGCAAATCCGGGACCTGTTGCCATGGTACCAAATAGTATTTTGGTCTGAAGAAAGGCTGCGGTTCAATGAGGCCACGCAATGTAGGACTGAGTTTTAGAAGTTGAGGATGAGTTATGGCAGTAATGTGAATTCTCCTGTGGTCACACCACAGCTCAACAAATAATTGTGCATTGTGAAGGGTCACATGATTGGTGGAGCCAGCATTTAATTCAGCTTTATTGGAGAATATTAAGAGATGAAAAATGGGTTACATTATTCAGTTAGACTGTTTGCTGTAGTTGCATGGCGGCTGCCAGTGGCAGCATTTCTACAGTGCAGTGATGGCTGTGTGTGTGGTACATATGAGATGGGGGATGTGATGAACTGCTTCCTCTCCGGCAGCCATTTTGCCCAGCTTCTACTGATCCACATGCAAAGACATGGTTATAGCTGTGTGTATGCTTCTCCTTCCAAACAGTCAGTGATAAGCTGTACTTATATAGGCATGGATTGAGTCTAAACTATAAAGTCATTGCTAAATACATGTGTCTCTGTCCAGGAAGTGATATTCTGCACTGCATGTACTGACAGTCACCATAAACATGAAGAGTGTATACATGTTGTGTACAGTTAAATGTAAAGATATTTATAAAATACAGACTGCTCTCCTTACATTTGATATTAAGAAAATGGAAGAGAAGGGTCAGCAGCCACAGGTTCACAAGTTGGGGCTAATGGGCTGCTGCTCCCCTGGGTGTGGTGTTGTGTATTGGTCCATATGAAAAGAACTTACTTGCTGGGCAAAGAGTATTCTCAGATTCAAGATTATGTTGGCTCCCAGCCAATGTTAGTATGAATATGTATGTATGAATAGACCCTTGTATTGAGAGGTTTGCCGAAACTCGGACACAAGATTTATAAATGATTGATCTGTTGAGCATCAGATCTCAAACCTGAGTTGCCATTGGGCACACAGAAACATGACCTTTGTTTACAGACAGTGCAGTTTGAGTTTCAAGAGTTCAATTATCTTTCATAAATGGGCATCCTACTTTTTATTTGAAATTGAGGCATGGAGCAGGGTGGTAAACATATGTACTCAATATAAGCATGGTTTGTGTGAAAGGGCATGTTGTAGAGCCGACAAGTCCAGGCATGTGAGGTGTTGTGGTGCATTTGGCTGATACACTATGTGCCCATTGACCCACTTCACAAAATGTCAGTCTGTAATTGTGAAGTACCATCATTTTCCCCTGGAGGGCAAAAGAAATGTCGAAGTATTGAGGACTCCATTGAGCATGTCTGTACATTGGGGGAGGAGGGGAGGGAGCTGGCAAGTAACATTAACATAATTGCCATGATGGCTGTTGTAAGTGGTGTACCAGGGGCACTGGTGATTGTCCTGTGCGAAAGCAGACTGTGTGTGGTAGTCCACATGCTTTGGGCCAACGTCAGCCTTAAAGTGGACTGTGGAAAATACTGCATTGCTGGTGCCCTTGACTTTGTCCTTGAAGGCTATGAGGGAAAAGGATATGGCAACTTTCAATTGCACCAACCTTGGTGCATGAGACATTCCTGATTCCGTTCACATGCAGGTGGTCAGGCAGCCCAACGTGACCATTTTTTCCAGGCTGTAGATTGCAAATCATGCCTGTACAGGTAAGATGGATCAAGCTACAATGCTACTGCTGCCAAGCTAACACTGTATGATGTGTACAGAAGGCTGAATGGACTTGACTGGTGTTCTGTGGGCTGCACAGTTGTAATCACTTTCATACCCAAGGTCATGCTCTAGATGTAGGATATGATACAGACTTTGATGTTGTATGTCCTTGCAAGGTAAACAAAGATGGTGAGGGGACAGGCATTGAACTGTGACGGAACTTGCAGTCTGTTCACTTGAAGTTTCTATGAGGTCAACATGTAGTTCACCTTCATCATGTCACACTAGAGCAGGTCTTCTGACTGGCACAAGCAATTTACCCTGCCTGCCAAAGCCAAATCATCAAGTGCTTATTGTTATTGAAGCTTATTCCACAACCTTTCATGAATGTTCGGAAGCAGCAACAATCTTTGCTCATATACATGTGTCATACTTACATTGAGTCCATTGTGCAGTTGTGATGCTGAATGTCAAACTTATCCCAGTCTTTGATTGAAATATGAAGTGTGTAAAGCAGTGAAGTATTGGACCCATTTTCAAAAATCATAGTCAGAATTCTCATTTGTTAATGTTTATTTGAGAACTATGAACAATTTTACAGCAGGAAAGTATCAAATCAATCAAATATAGCGATATGCAGGAAACTTAGCATAATTTTGGATGTATTAATATGAATAGCACAGTATGAAAAGTAAGAAAACAGTTGCAGAGTGTTTGAGGTTCGTTACTCAAAAGTTTTTACGGTACCTGTAGAGATGATTGCCACAAGCTTCACATATCCTGTATTTTCAAAAAGAAGTTTGCCACGGAACCTTGTTTGCAGAAAAATATTCCTGTGACAAAATGAAATTATTTCAGTGAATTACATGTATGCATTACTGAACACAATTTAGCAGAGGAAAGTGGTTGCTACACAAAACCAAAAATACCAGTTGGTGAGAAGAAGTGTTCCATGTGCTGTACTGGTAAAATGAAAGATCAAAAACATGTCACACTACATTGTAATTATGGCACTAATTTAAAGGTTGATTCATGCGGAAAGCTTAACTTCCCTAACTTCATGGATCGAGACAAATTTGAATATCAAATGAACGCAGGAGACAGAGATGGCAATTTTAAGGCACGCTTGACCATAATAAATGCAGTAAATTCTGCTTTAGAATTGAGAAATGAGGATTTTGGTGTGTTCCTTGTAATGATTTACCTATGTCAAATGCTGATCAGTGCCTCCACATCACATGGCCTCATTCATTTTATTTCACGTTAGGGCTTTTTAGTTCTGCTGACCATAGGTCAAAGAGCTTATGTAATCACTCGTGTCTGTCTGACCATCCGGATATCCATAAATATTTTGCTTGTGAGCATGATACACAGCCCACAGTTTTCAAGATAGCCCCATATAACAGTCACAACTTACAAAGTGTATGAAAACCTGTCTTGAATGTTTGATTTTGGTGGTGTCACCTATAGTATTACATAATATTTAGGCCACAATGTGAAAATGTTGAGAATGCTGTATCAAAGAGTTTCTCATGAATCATCATGAAACATGGTAGATATACATGCCAATTAGGCAAAAAGACAAATGGATTGAAATTTAGTTTCACAATTTACAGTGTAAGGAAAGATATGGACTAAAAGGTGTCAAAAACACATTAATTATAATTCAGTGTTTTGAGAAAGAGTCAGGCTAATGATATCAAATGTACCATAAATGTGTATCATATGTAGGTGTTCTATGTTGCGCAATATGAATGACCTTGACCTACTTTTCCAAAGTCATGGAGGCAATCCATTTCAGGAAATGATTTTTTTTTTCTGGTCATTTCATCTGAAGTTGTGCACATATATCAATTACAGAAACACCATACAGACAGAAGTGGTATATGACATCTTGAGTCATGGTGGCACCACTGGTGGTATTAAATGGAATTAGCATCGTAGGTATTAAAAGTACATTAAACTGATTATTTTGATTATGGATTGAGGGACTTCTAAATTTACACCAAATATGTGTTATGGCAGTGGACAAAATTTTTTTGTAATCCTGGATGGCCGTTTGACCTATTTTTCAAGGATGTTGAGATCATAGTGAATTTGTGACACAAAATTTGACATGTTGAGAAATTAAGGCTAAGAATACCAAATGTACCGTAAAGTGTGTATCATATACGAAGTTTGCTATTGTGCTGTATAGGTGACCTTGACTTATTTTCTCAAGTTTACAAATTTTGTAATATGTTGTGTGACCTTGGCCTGATTTCAGTCATTAAGCACTTCAGAAAAGGACACTAAATGTGATATGTTGATGAAGAATAAGGGGAGTGTTACCAAATGTCAGACAAATGTGTTCATGTGGAAGTAGGATGTTGCATTATGTGTATGACCTTGATTTATTTCTCAAGGTCATATAGAGAATGCTTTTCAGAAAATGATTTTTCTGGTGTTGGTCATCAGATTATATGTCAGCAGAGTATTAGGCCCATTGGCCTCTTGTTTCAAACAACAACATAATAGGTCCATGCCTCAGCTAGATCCCCATGGGCAGTCAGATGTTTGATCCCATCAATTTTACTTTTTATTTGCAGATAAATGTGCGAGTTTGTTTTAAATGTACAGGGCTTGGTCTGAGATGGTTTTGCAGTGGAGCTTTAAACAACTTAGGACCTAACCAGGAACTTCACAGGTCCAAAATTATGTTGACATTGGCCACAAGAACAGGAAAGGAAGGGTGCCACAAGAAGGGGCCATTCAACAAGGCCATAATTTCAGAAGTGTACCCAGAGGACTTAACTCTTTCTGGGCGCAAAATGCATAAAGGCATCACTCAGCGAAGTCTGTACATTGCCTGAAAGGCATCATGTGTTAAAACCTGCACGATACATACTGGCATCATTGTGGGTTGCGTCATTTCGGCCACGTATAGATCATTTAATTGATATGTGGGGATATTTGTTGGATGTTGGGGGCCATAAAAATGTAATATTTTGCATATTTCTAGGTATTCGAAGACAGCAATTGGATTTTCGTACACATGCTGAAATATTCAGCAAAATTCAATTTTATTTTTCAACCATGTTGCTACGAACATGAGCATCAACCAGGCTTGCGGGCCAAAGGTATAATTTCTACCGCAAATGTAGCCAGTTTTCCTCCAACACTTCTCCCATCCTCAGAAGAGAACCCATAAGACATTTTACATGTTCTTCTTGTACTGAACAGCAAAATTTAACATCCTGTGTATGCTGAATGAACAGAAAATGCTTCCGGTTTTGATAGCAAAGATGCCATTTTGTCTGCGAAGTACTGAAATGTATGCTGACATCATAGCGAATTCGTGGCTCCTATTGGCTGACGTTGAAAACTGCGTCACGATAAATTAATGCTATGACAGACTAGCCAATAGACAGACATGACTGATCAAGCTTTTCTCAATGGAAACATGACCTGTTTGACCTGATTAAACCAAATGTTATATTTCTTTGGCCAGTGGGGGACCTTGTTAGATGTAAAGCTGAGATCCTCAGTTTCCGGAAAGTGTAAACATGGTGGCAAACAAGGAAGTTTTCCCTTGTTGCAAGTGCTATGAAATAGCGTAATTTTACCTGATTTTGAGAGGTGTTTTGCAGGTTTTTACCACTGAATTTGCCAGAAACAAGCCAGACATTGTACTTTCCAGCTCTCCTCTGGTAAACTAAATACTTTTGGATCACATTTAGACATCGAAGATAAAAACATGGGGCATTTTGGCAAATGGAAATTTTGATGTGACCCTTATTTCTTTTGACAACATGTCTGCATGGAGATAGAAACATTGCAAAAAATTGTGAAGGACCACATTTTATACAGGCCATCAGGTGGGCCATATTTCATATAGATGTAATTAAGTGTGTCTGTGTAGGGTTAAGGTTGGCAGAGGGTTCAACACTATGTTCTGTTCATTTTAAATGCAAAAGTGTTGATCAATATCATTTTAAGAGTGCTCACTGTTGAAAGGATGGGGTACAGATAAAAGTGCTGTGTGTAAAGGTGTTGATCAGTATCATTTTAACAGTGTTAACTGTCGAGGGGATGGAGCACAGATAAAAGTCCTGTGTGCACACTGTTAAATGACTGCTGAGTTGTCTCATATCTCATAGGCAGACATTCTGTATATGACATACTTTGACATACACCACTTATGGTCACACATAAACATGGCAACAAAGAGACAGAGACATGTACCTGTATGTACACACGTATTGGTCTGGCAAGCAAACATTGAACAGAAGCCTACATGGCCAGCAGTGGTACTTCATGTTAATGGTGCTGGGGGTTGGATTTTTTCAGTATGATCATTAAACACAGGAGTATGTAGTTTGATAAGACAGTAAAAATACTGCTACAAATTAAATTATCACTGTATTTAGTGTGTTTTTGTTTACATGCAGCTCAGTGGTAATACACACATGCTAGTTCAATGACTGTGATGCGACACTTGTTAAATTTTTGTGTTATGTACATATATGTATTGTAAAAATTAGTTTTGTGTTTGATAAAACCTGTTCAGTGAAAGAGGTGATCAAAGTGGATACTTCAGTGAAAGTAATTGTTCAGTTGCATGACATGCCATTACCCAGTGTCTGGTTGGTAGTGCCGAGCTGGTTACACGTTGGCAATGTGCACATCACAGAACCCTGTTAGTGCTGTGACTGCTCCACCTCAAGATGAAATGCATGGCAGCTTGTGAGGGTTCAGCAGCTCCCAGTCTACACTGCTGTGCCAAGGTCCCTTTTAGCAGCACTGAATGCTTGCTTGGGACTTCCATTTTACCAAATGAGTCCGAGAAATCTTCGACTCAAAGCTGACTGATGGGTAAATAAGCAAAGAGGGTTCCCAACATTTGAAGTTGGCATCCATTTGAGGGCAGTGCCTCTGTATTGGCTGCCACTGATTGATTAGGCAGCAGTGGCCTGAGGTTAGGGTGCAGAGTTTGCAGCTTTGTGTTTGAAAGCAGGCTCTCCACTTACCATGCTCACCTGGCAGTGTTTTCCCCAGGACTGTATTTGTGGTCAAAGTGAGGCTGGTTACTTCCATATTGCAGTGGCAGTGGCAGTATTGATTGGCAAAGGCACACCTACCTTTGTTCCGGTCCCTACCTAGATTGACCAGTCAGGTCTCATTATATGGCAGATTCCAGTATTCTTTCATTAGGAAGGAGGATTAGGTGAACCAGACAGTGCTGTCTTCAGTGTCATGATAAGCTATTTGAGAGTGCAAGCCATTTTCTGACAGGGTTTTCCTGTGGTCAAAAGGTAATTTGGGCATCAGAATGAGAAGAATGACCTCATTATCTTGGGGGGTGGGGGGGTGGGGGTATGGCTGAAGGTACATGTATGGACTGCTGAATCTTTATTTTATCCTCATACAAAAGCACCATGGACAGGAAGTTATACCCAAAGACCAACCCATATATATGGTGAGCAGGGTTTGACTGCGAAGCAAAATGTGTGTGAATCATTCAGCACATTTATATTTTATCTTAACACTTCAAAATTGTAATCATGTAACAAAGTGCACTGCATGGTATACAAGTGGGTACGTGGCCATCTATTGATGTTTGTGGCCACAATGACCCAATATGCTGACAGTGCATATAAAGGCAGAGGTGGTTGTGGGGATTTGGGGTTGGACATGGGGTTAGTTGTTTAATCATTAGCAGTGCGGATAAGTGTATATATATATATATATATATATATATATATATATATATATATATATATATATATATATATTGGTATTTGTGTCTTTTTGCCCAGAACCACTTCCTAGTAGTCAATATCCCATTCCGCAGTTCGAACTCTTTACTCTCCATAAGCTATATATGTATATATATATATATATATATATATATATATATATAGAGCTTTGTATTCTAAATTATGTTTTAACTTATGACCCTCTGACCATTGTCATCTATCCATCCATCCTATCATCATCTGTCAACAATTTCACATTTTGACTTCTCAAGAACTGCTGGCTATATCCTCATCAAACTTGGTGGGGAGTACCTTGGGTAAGTCTCTACCAAGATTGTTCAAATGCTCATGTGCCAGTGATGTTAGGATTTTTTTGGGAAGATTTTAATTCATTTCTTTGGAAAATCTTAAAAAGTCTTCTGTGAAACCACTTAGCCAACTGCTTGCAAATTGTATTAATTAGAACACTTCTGGGTGCCCCAGGATGTTCATTTGTCCCATGTGAGGTAAAAGGATGGGTGTTGATCTGTTGTCTGTCTGTCCATCTGTCTACATTTCACATTTTCAACTCCAACAAAACAGTAGGCAAGATTCTCCTCAAAGTTTGTAGGGATGTACCTTGGGTGGGTGCTCACCAAGGTTCTTCAAATGGCCACCTTTGATTGATTTTTAGCTCAGCTGACTTATAAGTCAGCTGAGCTTATGTTGTATGAATAGGCACCTGTCGTCTCGAGTCTGTTGTCCACAATCACGTTTTTGGACTTCTGCAGAACCACTTGCTGGATCCACTTCAAACTTGGTAAGGATATACCTCAGGTAGGTCTCTACCAAGTGTGCTCAAGTGGCCATGCTGTAGTGATTTTTTATTTTTTAATGATTTTTTGGTTCATTTTTTGGCTTAATCTTTAAAAAATTTTGTTCTCCGACACCGCGAAGCCAATTGCTTCAAAATTGCATCGGGCCACTTCTGGGGACCCCCAAATGTTAAATTGTTCAAGAAATGGTGCTGCAGCCTTTTTCTATTTTTTAATGAATTTTTATAAAGTTATTGTTGTCTCCTCCAAAAACCTGTCCTTCAGATTATGCTGAAGCTTGGTGGAAGTGTAGCTTGTGGAAGGGGTGAACAAAGCTATTCGCTAGTTGGTGATACTTGGGAGTCCTATTTCAATTCGGGTATGTGTTGGGTGATGCATGCTTTCCTATATACAAGTCATTGGGGATTGCAATAGAAATTCACATTTATGACTTCTCTAAAACAGTCAACCAGATTCACTTCAAACTTGGTGGGAATGTACCTTAGGTGACTCTCTACCAAGCTTGCTCAAATGGTGATGCTCCATTATTCTTATGTTTTTTATTTTTTTTTTTTAGTTATTTTATTTTATTTTACTTTTTATTTTTTTTTTGCAAAATTCTGAAAAATCATCTTTCCCAAAACCAGTCCACCAGTCTCTTTGACATTGCACATATAGGGACACTTCTGGGGATCCTCAGACCTTAATTTGTTTACCAGGTGGAACTGTGATTCTGTTTCTACATTTTTAAAATGAAATTTTTGTGTGTTTTCACTATTTTTGTCTTGTTCAAAACTGTGGCTGAAATTGTTTTAATATTTGGTGGGAATGTAGCTTGTGGGAGGGTTAAACAAATATGTTCACCAGGTGGTGATACTCTGAATCCCTGATTTTAAATGAATTTTTCAATTCTGGTACATTTAAGTGTGAAATGCATCCATTCCGATTGATAACCATGTACGTCAGTAGGGATTGTTCAAGTCTCATTTCCAATGAAGGTGGGCCTACTCTACTTTGCTCTGTTCATCATAGGTCAGCTGAGTATGGGCTTATCAGAACCCTCTTGTTTTTTAAAGTTTTCAAACTTTTGGGGGGGCAAAATCTTTTTTAAAACATTGCTGGGCGAAGTTCTTCAAAATTGCAAAGGGACATTTTTTGGGCCCTGTAGACCTTAATTTGCTGAACAGGTGGGGCTGCGACGTAAAAATTAAAGTATGTATTTGTGTCATGATACATCCCCTGGTCACTACATGTGGTATGATCTCTATGAGATCGCATCCACTCCAAAATCTTATTCCATTGGAAAAACCTTCTCTGTATAATCCTCCAGACCGTAGGACTGTGGCGCCCTCCAGTAGTTGACCCTGGCACTCATTTCCTGACCTGCATTATTGACCAAACAAATCAGTTTCAACTGTTTGGCTGCTTCTGAATCTTTGCTGTTTACTACTCCATAAAGCTCTTTACATGATTTCCACTTATATCATGTGTTTTTTTTTATGAAGATTGTCAAAGCTACTTTAGGTTGAACATATGGACTAGTGCACTTTTGGATATTTTTGGAGCTCTGTAGGATGCTCCCTTTTCTGGGCATGAGTCAACTTGGTGGTGCAGTTCCTGCTCTTTATGATCTACGAGATGGGAGATAGTGTGTAGTGATGGCTTTGGTAAACATGATGGAAAGGGACACGCTGTGGTTAGTTCAGATGATCATCTGCACTGCTGTCACTGCTGGGAGCTCATCAGAGGAGTCACATGCTCCCAGGACAATCCCTGCAGTGTGTGTAAAGATTGGTTGTGAGAATATGATAGAAGGTTGGCAAGGTGAGCTTGAAGTGAGAACAGAAGAGGAAGAAGAAGCAGGCTATGAGTCAGTTTCTGTCTCCCTTTCATCTTTGGCTCTGGTCCCCACCCCCTCTTGTTCAATCACTTCTGGTATCTGTCCATCCAGCCACAATTCCCATTTTTGACTTGTCCAAAACCATAAGCTGGATTCAATTCAAACTTGATGGGATGTACCTTGGGTGGGTCTTACCAGTTTTGTTCAACTAGTCATGCTCCTGTGATTTTGGATTTTTTTATGAACTTTTGTTCATTTTTGAGCAAATTCTTCAGAAATATTCCCTGAAACTGGCTAGCCAATTGTTCAGTGCTTCAATAGGGATGCTTCTTGAACAGAGGTGACCTTGATATCATTCTGAAGTTCACAGGACCACTTCTATCTGTGCATGTAAGGTCTGCTGAGCACAGGGCTGGCACACTCCTCTTGTTTTTACTATTGTATTTATTTTATTACATTTTGTTTATTTATGATTTTTTTTTTGATTGCATAAATTTGCTTCTATAAAGCCACGTTGCAGGTGAGTTTGAAATTGGACACAAACAGTTCTGGGTATTGGTTGAATAGGCTGGGACATATTTCTGTTTGAAAGTGTCAAGGTCAGCTGAGGACGGATTGGTCGGACAGCCCTCTTGTTTAACCTGGGATGCACTCCTTGCGTAATACTTTCCCTTCGCATGCACCAGTAGTTTGACTGACAGAAAGTGCAGGGTTGTTCAGTTCCAGTGGACCCAATGTAGCAGTAAGTAAGAGAAGTCTCTCAAATGACACACTTGTCCAGAGCCAGCCAGCTTAGGTTTACCATTGGATCTGTTGACTTGAATTTTAAAAAAGGAGAAAAAAATATATGTAAAAAAACAAGAAAACCTCCTCAAATGTAAAGTCTAGCTACCGAAGGTAGTCACAAGGACAAAAAACTTTGAAGTGGTTTAACTGAAATCCCTGCAGAAGAATCACTGACAGGAACAACAGAGCATGGTTTAAAGAGGTAACTCATGTAATCTTCAAACCAGCCGGCTGAAGTCAATGTAGTGCCAGCAGTGCCCATATGGAAAATACATATATACAGTGGTGGCTGCCCAATGAAGCCACCCCAAATACAGCCCAGAAGTAGTCTTTTAAGAGGGATGGTCTCTGCAGAGGGGGATATAATAGCGGGACAGGTGGTCTTTTAACAGAGACTGACCTCGGGTGAGATGAGCATTACAACAGAGGGAACACTGTATTGCACAAATTACAGATACTGGGATAGGAAGCTAATTTGTACATTGAAAGCCAAATTATTCAGTTGTTGACTGGGAATGGCTGAGTAGCTTTTGCTGCACATGTACGGCAGGCCGGCCATGGAGAGACCCCCCATGAAGCACATCCTAACAAATAGTCATGTGTGGAAAGTTATGTTTCAGCAGAGGTTAACAACAGAAAAGATAATGCAAGGGAAATGAAAAATATTATGTTAACAGGCAGGTGGTCTCATTTGAGACACCTCTCACAGGAAACACTACTGTATTTCAGTTATATGTTTTGAGTGCCCAGTGATGTATTTTCAACATTCCTGTGGCACAGCTGAAAGGCCACCTGGTTTGAGAGACCAATACATTTCTGTGGGTTGTCTGTGTAGTTGAATTCACTTGGCTATGGAGAACGATGTTGACTGGAAGAGCTTAGCCTTTTGGCAAATGAGGACAGATACTAGAGATATACTTTTTGATGTTTACTGCTTGATGTCCAAGTAGATTCTGTTTTTGGCTCAGCTGACTGCTAGTTAGTAAATAAATAAGACTAGGCAAGGCCAGTGGCAGTCAAAACTTAAGACCAGTGAAAACTCCGACCGGTTTCGCTCTTTGTTCTGAGCTCGTCAGGGAGTGAATTGAAAACACCGTTAATTACGCTGCTTTATATAGCAGGGGGTAACGTTGCCAAGGACGGTTGGACAGCGTAACGTAAAAATTAACGACCATGCGTTAAGACAGATCTACCGGTCTAACCGTCAGATTGACGTGTTAGTATGGCTTGAAGATATTTACTCTTCACGTCATAATAGATCTCACGTGCCCTTCACAGGCGACATGTTATGTGGGTGACTTGGGGTTACTAAGCCACATGTAGTATTTGGCTGAGACTGGCGGTCTCTAGTCAATATGTATGTGGGAATGACTGCTAGTTAGGCTCAGCTTTTAGGAGGCTCTCCGTCTGTCCATCCATTCACAATTCACATTTTCGACTTCTCCAAAACCATCAACAAGGTTCACTTCAAACATGGTGGTTATGTACCTTGGATGGTTCTCTACCTAGTTAGTTCAAATGGTGGTGCTCCAGTGATTTTTTATGAATTTTTATGAATTTTTTTGCTCTTTTATTGGGCAAAACTTAAAAAAAAGTCTCCGAAACTGCTCACCCAATTGCTTTGACATCACACAGGACCACTCCTAGGGACTCCTGGTTCTTAATTTGGTGACCAGGTGGTGCTACCTTTTTTTGAAAATGATTTTTTTTGTGTGTTTTCCCAATTGTCGACTTCTCCTGGAGAACCGTCACTCCGATTAAGCTGAAACTTCTTGGATATGTTCCTTGCGAAAGGGTCAAACAAAGTTGTTCCCTAGTTGGCACTGCTGTGGATTCCTGATTTTTAACAATTTTTTTTCAACTCGGGTACTTATTGTTAAATGCACCTTTCCTGTTGATTACTATGTAAGTCAATGGGCATTCTTATGCTAATTCACATTTTAATGAACTTTTCTGTAGGCAAATCTGAGAAATACTTCTAAATGTCATATGCTTTCAGCTAAAGCTCAATACATGTCTATTCAGTTGCAACTTTGATTTTGTGTACAAGCTTAGGTCAGCTGAGCATGGGCTGTTCACACAGTCTTCTAGGATTACATACAGTTGATAGCCAACCCATATGCAGCATGTAGATTACATATGTTTAAACAAAAGAAGTTCATATTCACACAATGAAATGTAAGATTAACATGAATATTTAACACTAGGAGTGCCTGTCGGGGGTATAATTCAGCTGTTTTTGTCACGAAGAAAATTACATATGAGCATAAGGGTAACTATAGGCCTGCCTGTATGAGGCGTGTGCAGGGTGATAAACAAGACGATGTACTCAATCAGGTAATGGCACAGTGTCTACAGTTTGAGATGTATACAACAACAGGTGATGACACCACTGCATGTGGAGGGTGTTCATTAAAAATATATTGTACTGCTATCATTTTGTATCTGCCCCATTGGTTTAGGGTGGACACCCTATGTTAAGTTATCTAAATATAAGACATGCTGTCTCTATAAATGTGATACACTAGGTTGATATTTGTGAGCATTCGGTAACTTTTCTTTGATTAGAAGCAAGTGCTTGTTAGCATTTTGCTGTGCTGAACTTGGGTCATGGTACCAGTTGTGTTCTATGTATGAGGTGACCTGGAGTTGTGATGTGGGCAAGGTGAGGGAAGCACACTGTTAGGTGACCAGCAGTGGTGATGTGGGCATGGTTAGGGAAGCACACAGTAAGGTGACCAGCAGTGGTGATGTGTGCATGGTGAGGGAAGCACACAGTAAGGTGACCAGCAGTGGTGATGTGGGCAAGGTAAGGGAAGCACACAGTAAGGTGACCAGCAGTGGTGATGTGGGCATGGTGAGTGAAGCACACAGTAAGGTGACCAGCAGTGGTGATGTGTGCATGGTGAGGGAAGCACACAGTAAGGTGACCAGCAGTGGTGATGTGGGCAAGGTAAGGGAAGCACACAGTAAGGTGACCAGCAGTGGTGATGTGGGCATGGTGAGTGAAGCACACAGTAAGGGGGCTGGGAGTGGTGATGTGGGCAAGGTGAGGGAAGCACACAGTAAGGTGACCAGCAGTGGTGATGTGGGCATGGTGAGGGAAGCACACAGTAAGGGGGCTGGGAGTGGTGATGTGGGCATGGTGAGGGAAGCACACAGTAAGGGGGCTGGGAGTGGTGATGTGGGCAAGGTGAGGGAAGCACACAGCACCTTAGATGAACCATGCAGAGTTTCCATTGCTGGTTACAGCAGAAAGCAGAACTGACCATAAACACTGAACTTACTTGATTTTCCTAGGGATGTACTAGGGTACTGCTGATTGGTGAATTTATTCCAGTGTAATATTTATCATAGTGCCAGGTGTGTTCTGGGGACTTCATACCTGCACATAGCAATGAAGAGCACCCATGCGATGTTATGTATTTGTATATGTCTAAATCATAGATATGGAACCACTATTTCCCCAGACTTACATGTTAGCCTCCAACTCCAATATAGATATTTAGAAATCACAAAGCTATTTTTCCTTTGCTTATTTTGATGCATTCACTTAGAGTTATGTCATACCTAAAAGTGATCAGAAATCTAGAAAGCTATATTTGTTTATTTAGTTATTCATTCACTCATAATTTGCTTGGCATATATGCATTCCTGGCCAAATACATATGTATGGCATTTTAAATGTTAAAAATTTTAAATGTGAGCACCTTCATTGAACCTAGAAAATTTGGTGATGATGCATGGCAGCACACTTTTTATGGAAATTAAACAATCAAAATTTTATCATTTATTATTATGAAAATATCAGCTCCTTAGCTGAATGTCAAAGTAATACTCTTGTCCACCAATATACTATTTATGAATATTGAATGATAAAAAATGTACCTGATTGTTATTGAAATTTAAATTTCAGAGTAGTCATTTGCTGATTTTTTTAAAACAAATTTTTGAAAGGATGTAATAATCAGTGACAGTACACGTTAACATTATTACTAAAGGATACTTGTCGATGCAAGCCAAACTGACAGGATGGCTAGTACCTGGATGAAAGCTGAGCATAGCACTGCCTGGTGGCCTTGTAAAACGTTTATGTTGTTGTAGCCTATTACAGTACTTTCGCCCAGTGGTCAAGTCATGAAATGTAGTTTTCCCAGCTTAGTTGGCTGCTGCTTTAGGTGGCTTTTGCTGTTTGGCTAGAATCACTAACTTACCGTAAAAGTAAGAACATATTAATGTCCAAGTTCTCAAGGCAGCCAAGTCACGAGTCTAAGATGATGAAATTTGGCTAAGCAGAATTTTCCAACAGTTACCAAAGCTGTGTGAATAGATTGTAGAAACATTTATTACATTTGCTATAAAATATAAACGCTTGAACACAGAGTGGTGCACACATTGGCAGTTAAAAATCTTTCAAGCCTTCTCCTAATCATATAGTAAAAAGCTCTTTTTGGTTAAGGACCATAGCATCTCAAACAGGCCTTTTCATTGGTATTGGCAGAGGCAGCCCACAATTTTGAAGGTAAATATTATAGTGCAGATTGTAATGGAAAGTGAGCAATGTGGCCTGTTTTCTTTGTGTGGCAGGAGGAGTATGGCTGGAGTGGGCTTTGTTGATTGGAGACAACTCTGGTTGCCCAAGGAGCACTGGTTTTAGAATAATGCAACCAAATATGCTCCCTGGGTACATGTGGCACCTGAGTGAATTGGAAATGGCATTTATAAGAGCCAAAGTGAATTGTGGCTAATTGCTGTTGCATAGGAAACTGGGGTTAAGTGACTTTAGAATATGAAAAGAGGAAATTGGCAGGGTTTTCTTTGGTTGGATCAGGTGGTGGATTGCTGGTGGCTTATGGAAATTTCTTATATATGGATTTTATAGAGTAATTTGTGTGTCCATTAAATTTTGTGTGTGATCACACCAAGTGGAAACTGCTTTGGAATTGCTTGTACTGTGTACGTGTATAATGTGAAATGTGCATGTCTAGCAAGTGTCCACATAGACCACAGGGTGTCAGTCCAGTGCACCCACCTACAGGTTACACAAACACTGGATGCTCCCCATTCCTCCTCCTCTGCTTCTGCCCAAGTGTCAGCAGTTTGTCATTCTATCAGTGCAAATACGATTACATGTTGTCTTACCCCAAAGGGTAGACCTAAACTGGTCTCACAGCATGTGACCAGTGGCAGTACAGTCACATGATTGAATCATTGATGTCTAGACAAGTGTGGTGCACAAGAAGTCTTGTTTGAAAAAAACAATGTGGTCACAAGAGAGGAACTTGTTCCATGAGGAAATAATAAAATACATGTATGTCTTGTACAGTAGTATCTGCTACAGAAATCACCTGTTCTGACAGACCATGCCAATTATGCCCGCCTTCCAAGAAGGCAGGGCATATAGCTTTTCTCCTGTCAGATGGTCAGTAGAGAGACTTTGGTTTCCGCACCATAACTCAAGAAGTTTTTGAGTTAGGACTTTGATACTGCGTAGGTATGTACTCCAGTATAAGGCCAGGTGAAGTATGAAGATGGTTGACCTTGACCCTATTTCCAGGGTCACAGAGGCACTATAGTAGCTTTTGGTTTCCGCACCATACTCGAAAAGTTTTTATGATAGGACTGTATTGTGCACAGGATTATAGTCCTTATGCAGGGCCAGGTCAAAAGTTTGAAAATGGGTGACCTTGACCTAAATTCAAAGGTCACAAGATCACTTCAGTTACCTTGGTTTCTGCATTGTAACTCAAAATCTAAGTTATGACTTCAATATTGCACATGGCAATAGTCCTCAATTACGGCTAGGTCAGCTTAGATGGATGACCTTGACCAAATATACAAGTTCACCACCTAGAGTGGTATCACCGAACTTGGTTTCTGCATGATAACTTAAGATGTTTTACACCTAGGGCTTTCATAGTGCATAGGAACATAGCCTTCTATAGATCTGAAATGAGTGACCTTGAGTCAATTCCCAAGGTCACAGAGCCACATTACTGAATTTGGTTTCTAATAAGTGCAGAGTTTTTTGAGCTGGTGCTTTTATTTTGTATACCTTTGTAGTCTTCTATTAGGGTTAGATTAGCTTCAAAGAAGTGTGACCTTGACCTAATTTCCAATGTCAGAAGGCCACTTTAGTGAATTTACTTTCTACATTCACTTCTGAAGGTCATGAGTGCCCTATTTAGTACTATCAATAGGGTAAATGAAGGAGAACACGGGGGGGGGGGGCATAAGTATGTTTTATAAATATAACTTGTTTGTTTTTAGCTCTGCTGACTTGTCAGTCAGCTGAAATTATAGGATGGTTGGTGATCCATCATCCACCTATTCTCATTTCACATATTCAACTTCTCCAAAACCATAGGTCAAATTCTCTTCAAATTTGGTGGGGGCTGTATGTACCCTGGGTGGGTCTCTACCAAGTTTGTTCAACTGGTCACAATCCAGTGACTTTTGGATTCTTTATGATTTATTTTGTACATCTTTTGGCAAAATCTTTAAAAGAATATTCTTCTCTGAAACTGCCAAGCCAATTGCTTCAAAATTGCATAAGGACATTTCTGGAAATTACTAGACCTTACTTTGTTTACCATGTGGCACGGCACATTTTTTTTTTTTCTTTTGAGTTAAAGCTATTTTCAATGGTGTCTTAGATTTTTCTGAAACTTAATGAAAATATTGCTTGCGAAAGGGTCAAACTTATTTGTTTCTTAGGTGATGACATTGTGCATCTCTGATTTTTAATGAATTTTTCAGTTTGGGGTACATATCAATTAATGCATACATTCCACAGATTACAATGTATTTCAGTGGGGATTGCAATAATAAGTCACATTTAGACTTCTTCAAAACTGTCAATCAGATTCACTTCAAACTTTGTGTGGATGTATGATGGATGGATCTACCAATTTTTTGTTCAAATGGTCATGCTCCAGTGATTCTAGGTTTTTTAAATGAAATTTCTTGTTCATTTTTTGGGGAAACTTGAAAAAAAATCTTCTTTTTGCAAAATACCAAAGCCAATCACTTTGAAATTGAATAGGGACACATTCTTAGCCCAAACAGAAAGTTGGTTCCTCTGCACACTAATTGGGAATGTATGTGAATTGATCTCCACCAAAATCTGTTCACTGCATGGTGGTGCTGTCATCTGATAGCAATTTTTTTAAATTGAAAAAAATTTGTAAGGGGATATGTTCATGTTAGCAACAGTGATGATGGTTTTAAACAAAGGTAACTTAAATATCATTCTGAAGTTCACAGGACCACTTCAGTCTGTGGATTTGAATCTGAATCTGAATCTGTAAGGTCAGCTGAGCACAAGACTGCTACAATCCTCTTGTTTTCTTTTTTAAGACCAGTCTTCCAAGACATGGGCCTCTTATTTGTCATAAGTTACCTGCCGTATGTGACTACCGTTGTCTGGCAGTAGGGTTCTTGAAGGCAGGTATCATGATGTTGGGCGTACATACTGTATATATGCATAAATGATTGTGGGATAATATGTTATGGCTGACTGAAACATTTAATTTGTGTTTATGCAAAATGGGGAGTAAAAGAATAAGAGCAAGACTGTGACAAATATACAGATGCATTAGTATTTATTGGTAACTAGAAGTAAGCACAATTGTAATCTCAGTGTTACCATGATCAAGCATTAACATAAAGAAGTACATGTACGTTAGTGAAATGCCATCATCATTTTGTTTCATATGAAAAAATATACGTGTGCGATTACAGAATTTTTTTACTATATGACACAAACAAGGAGAATACCAATATAGCTCACAACAAGGTAAATGAAGGGCACCAGATCAATGGAATTGGTAATTTATGCATACACAATTGTCAAACTGGCAGCATGGTGTGACTATACAAATAACCCAAACCTGGCTATATTGTAAGGAACATGAGGTACATGTAGAAAGACCTGCAAGGCTATCACAGTAATGTTTTCATACCAAAATACACAATGATATCTTAAAGTTCCTTGTGATACAAAACTTATTACAATATTGGCACACAAGTTAGTATATTATGAATGTACATTTTGTAATATCTTATTTCATGAACTGGATTTGTCAAGGCAGATGTATACACTTTTGAGTGCTTTTTTTTTGTGACAGAAGACTATTCATAATGTAGACAACAATTTTGGATGCATATATGAAAACATGCTGTGGATTCTTGTGTTTAGTATTTTAGTTTTTGCTGTAAAAATGTCTATAATGTTACAGTATGTTAGTACAATTGAATTGGAATTGTCTTTGTCCCATGGTACTGGCTTACATGAACATGGAATGGTAGGGTTAATTTGTTAATGGTAGGGTTAATTTGTTAATGGTAGGGTTAATTTGTTGTATTTGAAGGTAAAATTATCTGGAGTTGTATATTCCAAAGGGTGTTGTGAACATTAGTCACAACAATTGCAATATATTTCATCAAGAAACATGCTAGGTATTTAATGACGGTGTTTGAACCTTCATGAAATTCCAATAACCCTTTGCCCCATAAACCGGCCCAAACCAGCTACATGGTCAAATGTCATCTGCTTCAGTGTTCTCAACTAATTTCGAAAGTAATGAAAAACAGTTTGGCCGAGAATTGTTGGTGAAAACTATCAAGATCACATACCCCAGGTCAATGGCTTTCCTTGGCATGGGTCGGGCACTTAGTTCCCAATCCTTGCCAAGGAAAGCTGTTGACTCAGTCTTAATTCAAGGGGGAAAGGGTTAAATAATGAGATATAATATCATGACATAGCCGAAATAAAGCAGTGTACCATAATACAAAGGGTCTTATACTAGATAAATTAAACACAAATAATATGATTGTGAAATGTACGTGTATCATTTTTGGTAGCAAATTTGGAATATTGTAGACATGTACATTATTTTGTTACTTGATTCATAATATTACATTGACTTCGCTAGTGCAAAATATTTGCTGAAGAGGTTGCACCCCATAACCTTGACAATTTACCCAGCACATTACCTTTGTTCAGTGTGACGTATTAGGACAAAGATGGTCAAGTGCAAATAGACAGTGATGTCATTCTGAATGCTGTTGACTAATTTGAACTAACACAGCCTCCATAATCAAATTGGCTGAAGCCGCAGATGACCACAAATATGTTGAGTGGGCATTGCGACAAAATTGGTCAAAATATAATGGTTAAATTATGAGTTAGGAGGTGTGCACACTTAGAATGATATCTTCAAATTGTTCCCCCCCCACCCCTTTTTTTTTTTTTTGGTTGAACAGTGATTTATGTGCCAAGTATGGTGGAGGCTATAATGGAAACCAACACATGGTGACAGTATTCATTAATTACAATATCAATACAGAATGTTTGTAAACAAAAGCACATGGCTCTGTAGTAGGGCCATTCTGTAGTATTTTTGGGGGGGAGGGGGATGGGTGACATTTTGACACATTAAAAGCCTTTTCCAGATGAACCATGCAGTTCTGAAACATATCCCGATGTTGGGTATATTTTGATTCCTTACTGGGACACTGTTTACCATGAGAAAAATTAAGATCTAGCTGTATTGCTTTGGGAGAAATATTAATATCAATGTGTGTGATGAACGTAACACCAGCCAGACATGCATTTTAAAATTTAACGTTTAACCCCAAAACTCAGGCTCTGTTCTATACCATAGCACAATATGAATAACTGATTTATTGTCAAAATAAGTATATTTTGCAATGACATAAAGAGAAAAGTACTCAACCCCTGCTGGTATTGTTCAGACTTGACCAAATCTCAGTTGAATTTGTGTTGTGACAGGATCGAAAATGCAGTGCTTTGAAACAAAAATTAACTTGCATAAACTGAAACATTCAAATGCTAAAGATGTTGTTTTAATGATGACTTGGTGATAGGGCTGTAAGGATTCATACCATATTTTTGGGCCACAAATTGTATTCATTATTCACCTGTATCAGAACCGAATATGGACTGTATTCCCTTTCATAATAGATTTCGATGGTATGTCTGTAATATAGAATATGTTTACTTTTCATATGTGCCAAATTTGCATGAATTAAAATCCTGCATTCTTACTTCAATGTTCTTTGGATAGGGCTGTATCACAAACCTATACATAGATGTTGATTTGGCATCTCTATGTATAATAGTTGAAAAGATGCTCAAAATTAAAATTTTGTATATGTGCCTAATTTGCATAAATTGAAATCCTTTGCTTCACTGTTCAATGGATATGGCTGTATCACACGCCCATAAATTGAAGTTGGTTGGCATCTTCATCTATTATAGTTTTGAAGATAGTCATGTATTAAATTTTGCATATGTGCCTAATTTGCATAAATCAAAATCCCTACAACTTTGCTTCAAGCTCATTGGATAGGGCTGTATCACAAAATTATAAATTGAAGGTGGGGTTTGGCATTTCTAATAGTTTTGAAGATGTTCATGATTTATATTTTGCATATGTACCTAGTTTGCATAAAGGAAAATCCCACAGCTTTGCTTTACAGCTCAATGGATAGGGCTTCATCATAAGCCTATGAATTGAAGTTAGAATGGTATCTCTATCTGTGATAGTTTAAAAGATATGAAGGTTTAAAAAATTTTAATTGCTCCTAATTTGCATAATTATATGAACAACATGTCAATTCAATACCCAGGTGCACAACTTCACTGGTTGATGAATCTGTGTGCCAAATATGGTGATTGCTGGTGCAGCAGTTTCTGAGATTCTGCGTGGACAAATTTGGGTGCCATGGAAAGAAGGAAAGAAAGAAATAGAGAATTCAAGGAAAAACAATATGCCTGGGTGCCAATATGTCTGGGTTGGCACCCAGACATAGATAAAGAAGCCGAGGAAAAACAATATGTCTGGGTTGGCACCCAGATAAAACAACTTATAGAGTACAGAGGTAGCTGCCATCTAGTGGCAAATATATAAATTAAATTAAGTTGTTGCAGTGCCTGAGCATGGAAGAAATGAATATAATAGCACATGTCACAAAGTCTGTGGATACTCAGAGTAAATTCAGTCGTTGAAAGTAGCCTGTATCTATTAATAGCACCCACTTGTAAAGACTAGACTATGAAACTGTAATAATGATGAATTATATGTTTGAATGTCCATTTCACCTTCATCACGCATGTGCATCTAAGTAGATATGGTAATCCACTGTGACAGGTGCATAAATTTTATTACGGTGCTTTACCATGTAAAAGATACAGAATCATTGATCAGCTCAGTACAGCCAGTTCATGATATCAAGTCCTTGACTGCTCAGATCCATTCAGTTTGTGGGTTACTTAGCATGTATCAATGGAAAAAAACACCCATAGAAAACACAAAATAAACCCCCCCACCCTAGCCCCCCCAAAAACCCTTAGAGACTACAGTTAAAAGAAAAGTAAATTTGAAAGTCCTTTTCACATTGAACACTGGTATGTACTAAAGTATATATATGGAAATCCTTATTATCCCCTGCCCACGAAAAGGGGGCCGGGGACATAGTAATGGGCTCAGTCCTTTCATTCTTCCGAAACAATTTGGGGCGATATAGTGATGGCACTGTCCTTTTGTTTTTCCGAAACAATTTTGTCCAGCCCATATCTCGAAAAATATAAGAGCCAGCTTTTTCAAATTTTCAGGGTAGGTGCAGCTTATATAGTAGGTGTGAATAGGCACATTGATTTTGGCGTTATTATGCTCCTTCATTTATTAATTAACAAAGTTCCTTTAGCAGCCTCAATATCCCTCACAATTTTGTCCAACCCATATCTCTAAAAATATAACAGTTGGCCCTTTCAAATTTTGAGGGCAGATACATCTTATGTAGTAGGTGTGTATAGGCAAATAGTTTGGTGCCTAATTATCCTCCTTCTTTAATTATTTATTAAACACAGCACGTTAAGCAGCCAAAAAAATTTTCCCTGTAATTTCTTGCCCATATCTCGAAAAGTATACGAGCCAGCTCTTTCAAATTTTGAAGGTAGGTGCAGCTTATATACTACGTGTGCACAGGCATACTGATTGTGGCCTAATTATCCTCTTTTATGAATTAATTAACAAAGTTTGGTAAGCAGCCTCAATATCTCCCCCCCCCCCCAATTTTGTCCAGCCCGTATTTCTCAAAAGATAACAGCTGGTCCTGTCAAATTTTCAGGGCAGGTACATGTATACTTATGTAGTAGGTGTATGTGGTTAACTTTTTCGTGCTAATTGTGCACAGATGTTTGCTGAAAATTAATGCCAAGTCTGGGGGAGTTGGGTGGTGTCCCTGTCATAGGTCTGCTTCACCAAAGTTCAAACATTTTGGGAGGGGTACAGTTTCAATGCCCAAATGCAACATTTATCTCTCGATAAGATGAGAAAACCAAAATGTTAAAAATCCAGATATTCTGTTCATCAGTGCTAAATGTATTCAAGCCAAGATGGAGATGGGACTTTTTGACTATTTGTGCACCCTGACATGCATTTCTTTGTACATGTATTCATGTTATTAACTACTGTTCATGTGTTTATATTGAAAGATCAAACATTGGGAAAGGAAATGCTTATACCTTGAAGCATAGCCAGTACCCTGTATATTTAATACATGTAGCAGTTTTGATAAAATGTGTGTTTTGTCATATTTTTGGTGCCTCATTATCCTCCATTATTAATTGCCGATAATTAACAAGTTCCTTGAGCAGCCTCAATATCTTCTTCACAGTTTTGATTGCCCATATCTCGAAAAATATAACAGCTAACCTTTTGAAATTTCCGGGATTGGTAGATCTCATATAGTAGGTGTGCATTAGTGTAGTTTTATATGGCTGCTGGTCATCTGACCTATGTTAGTTCCTTTTTTTTTTTTGAACAGTGGTCCCCCTCTTGTAAGCCCCCCCCCTCGAAGAGAGGCCACCCCCTCTAGAAAGGCCACTTCTCCATGCAGCAAGTATGGGATTTCCATAATATACACTCCCTCAAGAGAGACCACCCCTCTTATAAGGCCACATTTCTGGTACATTTGGGGTGGTGTTATAAGAGAGGGACCCCTGTACCAATAAAAAGAAATTGTGGGTGGGGGATTGGCTAGTGTCAGCGGCAACTTGTTGTGTAACAGCGTCTGTTATATTGTCCATTCAGGTTTACACCATTGTCAATATCACACAACCAGGTCGCCATTAGCCAGTCATAGCCCAATTTCTCTTATCAAAGGCTATTTTGCAAAACTTGGCTGTTTCTTTATGATTTCCCCTTCAGCTGACATTATATGAAAAATGAAAAATAGTGTTCAGAGAAGGGATTACTTTCGGCGCCCAAAATCTTTTTTTCCGTCAATTCTGCAATTTTTGTCCTTTTTTTAAGACTTAGCAGTAGAACACTTTACATGCAATTTCCATAAAATGTGGTCCATTATAATGAGCATTTCTGATAAAAATTTGGTGAAGCTGTGATGGATCCTTGTTGAGACATGGTAACATTGTCCCCTTGTGTGCGACTCAGAGGGCCGAGAAATAAACACTTTAAAGTTTCCGAAAAAGTTTATAAATACAAAGAGGGAGCTGGTTTTAAATAGGAACCCGGTACATCATAAGATGCATCCCTGAGAAAAATTTGGAACAGCTGTGGTCTAAATTTTTTGAGATATCGAGGTAACGTCGTCTGGGTTGACGCCACTCAGACGGCCTTCAGATAAAAACATTAAAAGTTTCATAAAAAGTGAAAAATAAGTAAAGGAAGCTGGTTTTCAAAATCAATATTGATATGGTACATTTATACAATTATACAAATGTCAATACACACATGCACATTACACAAGTCCTTAGTGTTACAAAATACCATGGCCCACAGGTAAAGTTACTGTACATATGACACGCCAAGGGTTCAAAGTAAGAGTTGCCAGACAACCGCAGTAAACTGGCCTTGTATCTTTTGAGGATGTATCCTGTTTTATCAGATGTATGTTTGAAATCCTACTTTCCCTAGGATTTTTTGCATGCCTTCCTGTTGAATCATACACTCTTTACAAGTCTGCCACCCATACATACATTTTTTCTTCTGTTTGGGGAGATAAAATGCCTGTGTTCTGATATACGTGTAGTGATTTTATTGCATCATATGCTCACGAGTCATTATTTTTGTACTTGCAGGTGTCAGTGACGAGGGGGTTGCACCAGACAGGACAGATGCCACCCATTTGGATGAACAAGGACAGAATGGACATCCACCTCCCCCTTGTGGTGAGGCTGCCCAGGAAACCCCTGCCACTGAGGATAGCACCCCGCCTTGCACCCCTGTCCTGCTATCCAGTGACCTAGAGGACCAGTCCAAGGTCGAGTCAGTGAGTGCAACAACAGATGCAGAAGAGCCTGAAGATATGACATGCCCAGTGCCACAGTCTGTATCCAGTGAGTCCAATGCTAAAGCATCAGGCAGCAATGTGGGTGATGTACCAGGTGCTGTCACCACCTCAGATTCCAACATTCCAGACAGTGGGTGTGGGGATGGGGGCATGAGTGAACCAGCAGTCAGAGTGGCTGCAAGGCCAGCATCTGAGGATCAGTCATCTGGTGACACTGCCAGCGTACAAGGTTCCTTAGCCATGACCCAGCAGGGACAACAAGAGCAGAGGTACCTATTGCTGTCTTCTGCAGACCAAGGGGGAAGACTAGACAGGCAGATGGATGACATATGTAACCAGGCTGCCCTTACTCCACCCAAGAGCCCTGGGGCAGTGGTCAGCCCTGCATCAATGTCTGGTATGGTGATGCCACCAACAAGTGAGAAATCTGCCATTGTAGCTGAGCAGCACAAAGCGCTAGAAAGTGTGAATTTCTCTGCAGGTGCTGCAGAACAAAGTGCAATAAAAGAAGTGAACAAGGAAAGTAAATCTGGGCTGGAGCAAAGGATGCAGTCAGAACTGAAGCCAGTCTCATCTCTCATCTCTATCAAAGATGTAACAAAGGAGAATCCACCAACACACACTGAAAGTAAATCACAGGAACATTCTGATAAAATTGTTGTCAAGCATGTTTCTCCTACGGATAAATCACCATACCAAAAGTTTGCACACATGGATGGGACATCTGTGAATACAGAAATCGTCACAAAGGATGAGATCAAAGATAGACATACTGTTGAACCTCCATCTGTGGTGAGGCACAGTCAGAACAAAGGAATATCCATAATGCAGCCCATGCAGGAAAGAGATGCAGCAATTCGTGAGGAAGGGAAGAAGTTGCAAACTGTTCCAGATACAAAATGGGCTGCTTCATCTGGTCCTGGATCAGCTCCCACAAGAGCTGAATCTTTGGCTCAGACTGACCTTGCATTGGATGGTGGGACTACAGTGATGCCACCTGGGAGCAGAAAGCCTCCATTCACCATTGCCAACCTTTTGGAAGATGGAAAAACCAAAAGTGATAAACTGTTAAAGCAGAAAATGGTTGTGGTGGCATCTACACAGACACTTGTAACGTGCAGCAATGTGAGTGTCTCAAAGACTGTCCTCAGTTTGCCACGAGCAAGTACAAAAAGTGCCTACACCCGAACAGTGCCCTCAACACCAGCAATGGTGAGTGTTGGGTCAGATCATGACTTTCCAGGGAACACACCAGTACACCTGCATAACTTCATGAAGAAGTCGATGCACACTCCTGCATTTCAGAACTCCCCTCATCCCATCACTGCACCTGGCTTCCCTCTGAACCTCACCGAGTCTGTACAAAAAGTGATGAAACCACTGCCATCTGGAGACAACCCCACACCCCCACCATCCCCTGTGCTCAGCAAACCTCCTATGCCCCCCTCACTTACAAAACCAAAGACCGTGGCAGTGCCAGTGATGACCCAGGATACGCCTGTCAGTACAAGTGTGCCATTGTCCAAGGCAGCAGTTGCCATGACCACCACAGCAACAAATTGCAGTGGCTCAACAGTATGTGCTACAACATATGCCACCAGTATGATGGTTACCAGCTGCGTACGGTCACAGCCCACCAGCATAGCTGCACTGCCAACCTCACCCAGGCTCTCAACACAACTAACTGCTTGCCACCCCTCTGGCCACCATTCCAGCAGCACAAGTGACACCTGCCCGCTTGTCAGGCACACTGACTCAGCTTCTAAAGCTAAAACTAGGTTGGATGGGCTAAGCCCTGCAGTACGCTTGAATGCAAACAGGCCTATGAGTGCTGTGCCATTGGACAATCATTCCAGTGCTGTTGGCATGGAGTTTGGCTACAGCAGCCACATGCAAGGTGCTACCTCACATCTCAATTCACCTGCAACTTCATCTATGCAAGACAGTGTCCATCAGCGGACTCACCCAGCACCGCTAAGGCTTCAGCAGGCTGCTCAGCATAAAGTAGCAGAGAAAAGCCCAGTCAGTGATAGGCCACCCAGCATGGGAGCTAAGCAAGAGCAGTCAGAAGAGAGGGAGGAAAATGTCTCGGAAATGAAGTCAGCTAAAGCAAGCAGGGCCACTATCAGTGAGTATCAGGGTACAGAAGAAGATATAAATACACCAACAAACTTGACTTCATCATTAAAACTTGCAAACAAAAGTCCTATGAAAACCAAGCCGAATCCAGATGTATCATTATCAGAAAGTAAAGCAGTGCCTATTGAGAAAAGTGAAGTCAAAGAAGAGGCTAATCCAGAAATGCATGAAGGTTTGACACAGACCAGTACACACACAAGTCAACATGCCAGCCAGGGACAGTCTGGTACTGGCAGCAACCCTCACCCACATGTTGCACTGTCTGATCACCAAGCTTCTGTGCCCAGCATCTCAGCTACAACAGAGCATGTGTCCTCTGTCAGTAGTCCTCTTCCAGTCACCACCAGCATGATGCCAACTTCTCAGACCACTAGTCACAACCAGGACAAAACAGAGGCTGCCAACAACAGTGGTCTGGTTACTTCTAACCCTACCACAACATCTTCCTTAAAAACAAGTCCAATCATTTCAGCATCAAGCAGTACTGGCCATTTAACAGAGACACAGAAAATATCAACGATGCTGGACATCCCTTCTAAACCAACTGCAAATGTAACTGTTGCAAAACAAATGCCAGGACAAGAGTCAAATGTTAAAGGTACTGTACCTACAGAGACTGTGAAATCTGGAAATAAAGTAGGCAGCAGTGTCAGCAGTGTCAGCAGTGCTAGTGAAACCTCAACAGCTGTTTCAGGATCTAATCCCAGCACTAGCTCAAAAATAGAACCAAGGAAGGCAGTTGAAAAAGAATTCAGCAGCATAAGGGATGAATCATCAGTTCATAGTGAATCTCTGTCACTGTCCACATTTACTTCAACTGCATCACATACTAATCAGGGACCTTCAGGTACATCACCCACACATTCATCAGTATCACCTGTAACTTCACATCCTGTCACGTCACACAAGGCCACCCATCCTACCACTGACTGCACAACCAATGTCAGAACAGCTAGTGCTGTGGCACCCACTGGCAGCCCAGAGAATCAGGGTGCCCCTTCTGGCATGGCCGCATCAACAGCAGTGGTGTCCACACTAATTTCCAGCTCCAGCCTCTCCACTGTGGCAGATGTTGCGCAGCCTGTTCACAGTTCAGATGGATCAGCTGCAGTGGAACCTGCTCAGTCTGTGCAGACATTGGCTTCACCCACATCTTCAGGAGCATCACAGGCTGATCATAGCACAGAAAACAAACCTATTTCTGGCAGAGCCCATCAACTGGATCATGATCCAAAAACACAAGCTGCAAGTTCTGTGAAACCTGAAAACAGTTTTCATGCACCACCATTGTCAAAAGATTCTCAACTCCATCATGCCTCTGACACACCCTCTCTTGTTGCAAAAGCTACACAACCTCAGATAGCAAACACATCCACAGCAGGGCCAGCTCAGCAATTTGTCCATGTGCCTGAAAGCTCCACTGATATCACCACACTGCAGTCTTCTACTGGGAGTATTAGAATAGACACAGCCATTTCTGCAAGCACTCCAGAGTCTGTTCCCAGCTGTACCACATCAAGACCTGCAAAGTTACCACCTCCTGTTGACAGCAAGGAGGGCTCTTCTTCCACTGACGGTTCTCAACCTGTCCAGAGTGTTGATCCAGGCAAAGTATCTCAGCCTGCTCATATTTCCGAAAATTCCATGCCTATGGAGGTTCCACAGTCTGCCCATATGTCTGACAAGTCTCTATCATTAACTTCAAAATTGACCCCCAGTACAGACAAGCCTACACTGTCTGCACCTCAGCTTACTCATACTTCTACAAGACCAACACCCACACCTGCTAACACTGCTCAGACTGCTCCCAGTTTGGAGGCAGTTGCTTCAACTACTAAAACAACACAGTCTGTACACAGCCCGGACCCCGCTGTTGCTGTTTCTACAAGTAAAACAGTGACAGTGCTGTCTGTCCACACTGTTGATACTCCACCGACTTTATCCAGTACTAAAACAGAACAGCTTGTTCACAATGCAGATACTTCAGCTGCAACCAGAGCTACCAGACAGTCCAGTCACGGTCCAGCTGAGTCATCCAGCACTTCAGAGGACATGGTCAAAGTCAAGGAAGAAGTCATCACCAAGGATACCAGTGGTATCACAGCTACCAGGGGTCGCCCAAAGGCTACTAGTGAGAGTTCAGAGAACTCAGAGACTCAGCTTGATGGCAAAACCTTGAGGAGTGGGAGGGCCACGGAGACTTCAGATGTGACAAGCAGCAGGGCCACACGTTCTACACCCAGGAGTGGCAAGAGGCGACTGTCTCCAACAGGCGAGAACTCCACAGATGCATCAATTGTTGTTAAAACTGAAAGTGCTCATGAAAGGCCTGAATCTCCAAAGAGTGTGAAAGTGACGCGTAGTAGCAAGAGGCGACTTGCAATGAGTGATGAAACAGCAGAGCACTCCTATGCACTCAGTCCTGAAAGGCAGCCTTTAAAGAAGCCCAAAGTAGAAGATGGTGCTTCCAAAGATGGCCCAGTTGAAGGAAAAGCTGGGGATTCTAGTGATGATGATATATCACTTAGTGAACTCAGAACCAAAGGCAAGTCTCCTCCTACTAAACCTACTGCTGGTGTTGGCCGTGGCAGGAGTGAGCGGGCAAGTACTGAAGACAAAGTGTCTCCAAAAGGTCGGAAACAGTCGCCAGTTGGCAAAGATGCCAAGGGTAGTGATTCTAAAGAAAGTGATACTAAAAAGGCAGCTAATACTAAAAGTGGTACTAAAGGTGAAGTTGATAATATTGCAGACATAGATACTGAGACAAGTGGGAGAGGGCGAACAAAGGGAAGGGTACCACAGCGTGACAGCAGGAACTCCCTGGAGGAGAAACCTGCAGACAAAGACTCACCTACAGCCAAATCTGGTGCTAAACATAACAAAGACAATCGTAAGCCTGCAGAAGACACCACCAAGGTGGAAGAAGAGGCCATACATGAAGACATTAGTGGCAGGAAGGGACAGACGCGACGTAGTGGGGAGAAGAGGTCCAGGTCTCCTCCAGCAGGGAAAGAAGGTGAGAAAATGATGTGTTAAATTGGGGGTTATACTCTGTCCTATTGTAAATTTTGCTGTACAGTTCATCCACACTGCGATAACCTTCTCAAATTACCACATTATGATACAGGAAGTCCTTCAGTTATGTTTTGTGTCATACAATTAAAAGCATCATTGCAACTGAATGATTTTTACTTTCGAAGACAGCTGTATTGATTCTTGTGACATAAGAATAGAAACTGTATTGAACAGATCATTCAAATGTTGGACCACACTTGACAAGTAAACTTCCTGTTGTCAGTTAGCTGTCAAATGATCTTTGGCCTTGATAGATCAAATACAACTGCTTGAATACCCAGGACAAATGTACATCTGTTAGATTTTGCTGCCAAGACGTTGTACAGCAGTGCTTTGACAATGAATATACATATACAGTGGCTTGCACACAACATTTCCAAATGATGCATTTCACTGTCTTTGATGTTTAACTATTTTGAGCAGTTGGTGGATACAATATTTACAAGTCTCGTGTGCATTCTTATGTGTGACACTAGTAATTTGTCTGTCCCCTTTGAAAAAGAAAGCATGCTTTTTGTTTCACCACTGATCAGATGCTCAAATTTGGTGAAGAAAGTCTCAGGAAGGGGAAATGTACTAACAAAAAGGTACTGCTTGGTTAGTGTGACTTTGTAACCGATGTTTGAGTACGGGACTCGGTGCAACCACGTGGCTTTGCAGAAGACAGTTCCTGACAGACCAAAGGGTTGATGTTCTATGGAGCTACAGTTTCATGCCAGAACTCTTCCACTGACTCTAAACATGGGAAAGTGAATGTAAAATTGCTGTCCAAGCAGTTAGCAAACAATATTGTCAGTGATATGTTTCATATTGCTGTTTTTATTGGAGCAAATTAGCTGAGCGGTCAAGCACAATAGTCACCATGACAATATTAATATCCTCTGTTTGCAGGTGATGCCGATGACAAAGTAGCAGTTCGTAGCAGCGGCCGGGGCCGCGGTCAAGTGGCAGTGCCACAAGACAAGGGCAAGGCCGAACATGTCGAAGAAACCCCAGAACCTGTGTTCAAGCGGGCCACCAGGTCCAGTAAGCCAAAGGGTAAGCAAACATGATGCCAGTCTATATAGTTTTTCTCATCTTGCTCATTGAACGCTCTCTTGAAGAATAGGAATGCCAGAGACTTGTGGTACGCTGGTATTTGTGTGAAAGGCAACTTCATATGTGTGCTATGTCTTGGAAGAATTCAAGGAAACTCAATGAAATGTGATTGGAATATTTATCTAGGTGAGATGTATGTTGAGATTGTATTTGGTCACTTTGACCTAATCTCAAGGTCGCTTCCATGAAGTGGGTTTCCATTTGATAACTGCTAAAGAACTTAACAAAACCATGATGCATGGTGGGACTATGTATGTGGGTGAGACTTACGATTGTATCTGTGGCACCTTAACTGAATTCTCAAAGTAACTGGGTCACAACAATATGCGAATTTGGTTTCTGTGCAGTGGTATTCTCAGTTATCTCCACCAGAGACAGAATGTTCCACTGAGAAACATTTGATTTTGTCGTGCAGAATTTTTACTATCTAAATTGTATGTATGTTCTTGTGTTCTCTGTATATTTAAAGGGATGAAAATCATGTTACTGTGTATCATCCTTAATATAAGTATCGAAGAATAGGAGCCTTACAAAATCTGAGTTTCCCTTTTGTCACCTTATTGTGATGATCACGCGCATGACTGAATTCATAGTTACGCTGGTCGGCTGTTAGCAAGTGGGACATGCAATGGACATGCTGCCGTGACCACAGCGGAGGCTGAACTGTGAAACTGTGGAACATAACCCCACACATCCATTGATATTTGTCAAGATTCGACAATTTGCGTGTATCAGCGCAACAGCTTGGTACCTTGCAGTTGTACACAGGCAAATTTCAGGCACAGTACAGCTTTAACTTGATCAAAATCACTCTTTCAAACTTCCCCACTTTCTTTATGTCTATGCACTTTAATATGGCTGTCGATGACCTGCTGATAGTTGTGTCCCACTTCCCACGAAATACTGTTTAATCTCGTCGCGTGATCCCGGTGGTGAAAATTTGGAAAACTAAATTTGGTTAGGTTGGTATTAGATACATGTGGTCCAGAAAATATGGGGGATCAAATGACATTTCATGCCAGACCATCTCCACTATGCTGCTCAAATATATGTCACCACAGAGTTTTAAAGTAAACACAGACTGTTGCATGTGGAACAGCAACAGGTTCCAGGTAAATGTCTGACTTTAGACATAACATGAATATTTTTTGTTTCAGATCATTATGAATTACCTCCACAACCCCCAGCCAACAAGCGACGGCGGTCATCGAGGGACCATCGGTAGTACAGTGCAGCAGTGAGTGGGGCACTGCTGGTGGAGGCCCAGACTTGTAGTCAGTATGCGGAGACAGCCTTTTTCAGTGGACTTTTTTTTTTTTCTCTCAGACGCAATGAGCATCGGACTTGCGTCCACAGTCACAAAAGCAGATGAACTGGACTTGAGTGAAGAATTATGGGATGTAATTGCTAAAGGACTACATTATTTGTTGTGTGTGTATCACTGGGGCATTGTAAATAGACCATATGCTGTGTACATACTGGGGCACCCCACACTCCTTGATTACTGGACACACACCTAACCAATGTGCATACATATGCAATGGACAGAGCTTGTCTAACTTGTGGATTAATTATGACCATAATTGTTTATGTCGCGGGAATGGACTTGGGACTTGAGGGAAGGCAATCAATGATACAAACACATTGTTGTAATATTATTTTGTACATAATTTGATTCATCATATGTAAACAAAACATGTTAGTTAGCAGACTGACCAGAGCTGCTGTGTGGAGGAGAGAGGTCTGACTGGTAGCTCTGGATCATCGCACAGCATCTGCACCAATCCAGATGGACAACAGATGCCATGCATTGGACAGACCCAGCTGGGTCACTGAAAAATGAAATCTACAGTTATTGTAATGACAAATCATGCAAAGACAGTGAATTGTCAAATCATGTATGTATTTATGTAAATGTAAAGAGAGTTTAAGAAAATTGCATATAATCAAAATGTGATAAACATTTTTGTTGCCATGAATTCATGAGGTGTTCAACCTAGCAGTAGGTTATTGAAAAATGCTAAAATTTTGATGGTGATGATTGAAGTTTCAAATAAGAAATGAGTATCATCAGCTGCACCATTTGAATTGATTTTTATTTTGAAACTTTTTCTGAGCTGATTCTTGACTAGATCTGTAGATAAGCCAGGGAACTAGCCACCTGTTCTGGATGGTGTATGTATTTAGCTATCTGTATATTTGCATAATACTGGTAATCACAGAGTACTGTGTAATATTTTGCATTAATATATATATGGTAATATAGATGATATGATGAGAACGAGTGCAAATAGATGCTGTGTAGAGGAAAAATAAAGTCTACAATTATAGGGAAAAAAGTTTTGATTTTTCTTGTACACAGAATGAAATTACACCCATATGCAATGCGAGGTTGGTGTAGAATTTGAGCTCTGCATGTGGGAATTGTAGTTTTAAGAATTTGGATCCTGGGAGAGCAGGTATTTTAGTTCAAATTGACTCTTAATTCAATTGGGTTTTGTGGTGGACTGGATTGGACCACTTTTCTGATTAAATTTGGCAGATGAGGTAGATGTAGATCTCCTGTCATACTCATGGTTTGTCTAATCATGTGCATTTTGTATTTTTATATTTGTATTCATTAATAAATTTAGTGCACAAATTATACTATACATGATAAGTTTCTCTCATGTCCTTTTTCCTTGTGCTTGCAAGATCAGAGTAGGCATGCATCCACTTTTTTTAGGTCAGCTGACTTGTCAGTCAGCTGAGCTTATCTTATGGTCTTTAGTGTGTCCTTGGCATCCATCCATCCATCAAGAGTTAACATTTTTTGACTTCTCCAAGACTGTGTTGGATTCACTTCAAACTTGGCGGGGGTGGGGGGTGGGGGTGGGGGGAGAGGGCTCAAACAAGTTTGTTTAAATGATTTTTAATTTTTTATGAATTTCAAAAAAAAAAATTTTAAAAAACCTCCTAAGAAACCTCCAAGCCAATTGCTTTGAAAATGTATACAAACACTAGTGGGGGCCCACTAACCTTAATTTGTTCACCATTTGGCACTGCAATTTTTTTTTTTTTTTTTTTTTTTTTTTTTTTTTTAAATAAATTTTTATGTTTTTCTGGAACTTGGTGGAAATGAAGCTTGTGGAAGGGTCCAACAAAATTTTTCACTAGGTGCTGATATTGCACATCTCAGATTTTTAACCAATTTTTAAATTGTAGTTATTAATTATTGCATACAGTGGTCCCCCTCTTATAAGGCCCCCCTGAAGAGAGGCCGCCCCTTCTACAAAGGCCACTTCGCCATGCAGCAAGTATGGCATTTTCATTGTATTTTGCCCCTCAAGAAAGGCCACCCCTCTTATAAGGCCACTTTTCTGGTGCATTTGCCGTGGCCTTATAAGAAGGGGATCACTGTACATTCCCATTGATTACAATGCAAGTTGATTGGAATTGCAATTTCAAGTCACATTTCTGACTTCTCCAAAACCAGCAGATTCACTTCAAATTTGTATGGGATGTTGTTGGGTTTTGCTCAAATGGTCATGCTCTGAGATTTTTGTAATTTTCATGATTTTTATTTTTGTTAATTTCTTTTTTGTATGGAGAATCTCCTCCAAAATTGCTGAGCCAATTGCTTTGAAATTGAATAAGGCCATGTCTGAGGATCTCTAGGCCTTCATTTGTTCAACAGGTGGTGCTGTGATTATGTTTTTCCTTTTTTAAGAATTTTTGTATGGTTTTGTATTTCTTGACTTCTCCCAAAGGGTAAGTTGGATCCCATTCAGACTGCTTGGGAATGTATGTGGCCTTGATTTCCACCAAATATGTTCACCACATGGTGGTGGTGTCATTGTGTCATTTTCTGCAGCTCACGGGACCACTTTGGTCTCAGCGTGTAAGCTGAGCAGCACACGGGACCATCACAGTACTCCGGTTTTTTTTTTTTTGCACATACAATAATCTTTCAGGTTCTGGGAAGTCTAGCTTGGTGCTTTGTAGATTTTCATAATTGTCAGGCCACATTCTGGTGAGCTAAGTAGCTGTCAGCTTGTTGGATATGTACATGGCCCCCAAAGGGCAGCATTCTTGTTGATGGATGCCCCTTAGATGTTGAGAAAGATCTCTTGATATTTCCCTTCACAAAGATCATATTCTACTCAGTGTCGTATATAATTTGTAAGTAATCCATCAGATGTCCATGAAAAAAATCCCTTGTTGCTGCACTTTGCATGATGGAAGAGGTAAAAGGGACTGTCTGCTTCCTTTTACAAAAACATAGATTAGATTCTGAAACTCCACAAAGAAAAGCAAGATTTTTCGTCTCTTTCTGCCGAAGGGAACATAGGGGAACATAGAAATAGTAGGGATAGGGTCAGTTGGTCCATTCGTTTGTCTGGCTATTACATCCATTTGGCCCAATTTCTAATGAACTGCTCAAAATAGAATGATGAAATCTTCACTTAAAGTGTTGCCTATACAGTCAAAATGTGATGGGTCCGTACTATTCAATATCTAATCAACCACTTGAGATGGAATGCTGGAATTTTGACCATAGTGCACCCTATGAGGGGTATGGTAAGGGTTACTTCCTGTTGACCTCGACTATTTTATCTAAGGGTCACCAGTACTGGAAAGTCGCAGCTGCAAAATGTGACTTTGAACTGGATACAATCTGTAGCATATCATACATGCATCATATTAAAGGGATGTGCATCATTAATCATGTTGCTTAGACCTTTTTCCTGCCGCAAGAAGTTTAAAACATAGAATATCATATACACAGCTATTTTCCACTAAATTGTAAACTCGTAGATACAGTGTTGCAGTCTGAACAGAATATGGCCTGGCAGGGGACATAGATCCTTTGGATCATTGTGCTGTTTTTCTGTTCTTCAACCCTGAGGATGTTGGTACCACATCTCAAAAAATAAATTGGATTGCATCTTTACCAAATTTTGTCAGATGTGCACCTGAGGATAGACCAGAGGCCTATTGAAAACCAGTATCTTGTGATAGTTCCAACCTTAGCTGATGCGTTTGTCTTAGTTTTAAGGACAGTCTGTCATCCATCCGCAAAGGTTTACAGTTTCAATCTGTTCTTTGAAATCTTTGGTCAGATCATCTTCAAACTTGATCGGAACATACTTTGGATTAATCTACCAAACTCCTTCAACAAGCCATGGTCCGGTGATTTTTAGCTCAGCTGACCATAGGTCCCAGAGCTTATGTCTGTTGGTCCGACCATGAACTTTAGCTCAGCAGTGCTATGTCGTCCACAGTTTTCAAGTAAGCCCAATATAACTTACAGGACTTCTAGGGTGTATAAAAGTGTAGGTCCCTTTTGATATTGGTAGGGGCGCCTACAATGCTATGCAATATAGGGTCAAAATGTGAAAATCTTGTGAACACTCTAGCATCCTTAATTTTTGGCAGATTTTCACCAAATTTGATGGGATTGTGGGGGAGGTCAAAATCTAAGTTGCTAATGATACTGTTGGCACTGCCTATAATTTTGATGGAAATTATGAGCCAAAATGTGTTTTAAGATATAAAATTCCATAGCCCCAAAACTAATTAGATTAAATTTGCTAGAATGTGATATAAAATAGATAAGACTTGCCAAATTCATAGGATATATAAACCATGTCCAGTGCTAGAATGTGATGTAATATCAGTGACTTTGACCTATTTTTTTGTGAGGTCCCCATGCCTGTAAAGTTGAAAGAGGTTATTTTGTTATGGCAGGGTGTAGCTTGGACATCAATGACAAAGAGAATTGAGCCTCCAGATCAAAATTGCATTTGATTAAATTGTACATAAAACTGTACTTGGTGACCTCCTATATGGGTCACCGTGACCCAGTAATTATGGAGTTTGGTGCTTGGCCAAAGTAATCGTTTTTCTTCGATAACTCGAAAAGTTCTTACCCGATTTTAACTAACAGACCATGTATGGGAAGCTGGATATGAGGTGCAAATTATGAAAAGTAATAATTTTTAGTCGGAGTTGCAGGTCCAGGTCAAGTGGCCAGTTTGAATATAGGGGGTCATCTTGTGAATGATCTGCACCCCACAATTTACGAGTAAGGCTCATATAATGTTCAGAAGCTATGAAGCGTATGAAAATTTGTCAACATCAATGATGGTGCTGCCACCTATAGTATTATGCAATATACAGGTCAAAATGTGAAAATCTTGTGACTGCAATACTGTCCACAGTTTCAAGTTAGCCCCATATACTTTCAGGTCTTATAGGGTGTATAAAAAAATCTAGGTCTCCTTTTGATAGTGGTGGCATCACCTACAATACTAAGCATTATAGGGGTCAAAATGTGAAAATCTTGTTAAAACTGTAGCATCTTTAATTGTTGGTGGATCTTCATCAAAGTTGGTGGGATTGTGGGGGAGGTCAAAATCTAAGTTGCTGAAGATACGAGTGGCGCCACCTGTAATTTAAAGGAAATTATGAGCCAAAATGTGTTTTAAGATATGAAATTCTGTATTTGGCAAAGTAATTAGATTAGACTTGCAAAATTTATAGGATATATAGACCAAGCTAATGCTAGAATGTTATGTAATATAAGTGACCTTGACCCCTTTTTGTGAGGTCACCATGCCAGTAAAGTTGAAAGAGGTGAATTTGTAAAGGTGATGTGTAGCTTGGACATCAGTGGCAATGTCAGCACAGTACAGCACCAGGCCCATGGGCCTCTTGTATTACATAATCTGGGTGACCTTGATCTTCTGTCCCGAGGTCACTGAGGACATAAAGTTGAGGACTTGCTCATTGTTGTTTTGGCACATGCAACAATATCCATCACAGGAATTGCACATATAAGCTATGATTAAATGTGGAGCGAAGTGGCATCTGGTTGACAAATGAGACACCAAAATCACAAAAGTTTTGTATGTTCAAATGCCCTTGAGGACTAGCAGCTTTGAAATGAAGATGTAGGAGCAATATAGCCATGATGCCAGCAGAGCATTAGGCCCATGGGCCTCTTTAATTTTTTACCTCATGTGGCTTACCAGTTAGCTGAGGTAATGGGATGGTCCTTTTGTCTGTTTTCATTGATGGATGGAGTCTGTGTCCATCAACAATTCACATTTTGGACTTCTAAATAACCATCAGCTGGATTCACCAGTAACTTCGTGGGGATGTACCTTTGTTTGGTCTCTTCCAAGCTTGTTCAAATGGTCATGCTTCAATGAATTTTGAATTTTTTATAATTTTTTGGTTCATTTTGTTTCCAAATTTTAAAAAATCCCCAAAAGTGCTCAACCAATTGTTTTGAAATTGCATAGGAACACTTCTGGACCTTAATTTGTTCAACAGGTACCATTTCCATTTTTGGAACTTCAGACCTTAATTTGTGCATCAGGTGGTATTTTGCACAGGTGGTATTTCTACTTTTTATTTATAATTTTTTATTACAAATTTTTTAGTGTTTCCCACCTTTGCCTGCTCCAAAACCACCACTCAGATTGTTATGAAGCGAGATGGACGTGTAGCTTGTGGGAGAATCAAACAAACTTGCTCACCTGTGGCCGTATTGACAAAGAATTTGATATGATCCTAAATGTAATCCCCAAATTAAAATTAATGTGGTTTGGGCCTTGAACTGCTGAAATCCTTGGCTTAATGTTTGATCCAAACTTTGATGATTAGCCAATATATGCAGTGGCTACAATATGAACTTAAGGATGAACAGGTTCATTTCATTAAATCAATCATAGTTTGATTCAGTGTTTAATCTTTTGATCCAAGATTAAAATCTAGATTAAATCCAGATTGATTTAATTTGCATGGAAACTTTTAATTCCAAAGTTCCTTATACAGTGGAGAACATAGATTAATTAATCCTGCAAGTTTAGCTCAAACATTAGGCCAAGGATTCAGTAGTTCAAGGCCCAAAAAGGCACTTTGACTTTCATTTCAGGATTAAATTCAGGATCAGATTAAACTCGTTGTGAATATGGCCCCAGGTGATGAAACTCTGGATCCCTCTAACAGAATTCTCCATTTGGGTATCTGTGGGTTAATGCATGCATTCCCATTGATTACCATATAAGTCAATGGGGATTCCAATGGAAAGTCACATTTTCACTTCCTGTCCCAAAATCCTCATGTCTTAGACTAGAGTAGGACTTGAAGGTTGAATGTGATGATCAGCTGTCTTGTTCAAACAATGTTTATTCTGGACTTCTCTAAAAGTGCCCCTCAGGATGGGATGAAACTCTTTGAAAATGTTCCTTTCTGGAAGGATCAGACAAAACTGTTCACCACATGGTGATGTTCAGAAATCCTGACTTCTGGCAACATTTTCAAATTGGGTTCACGTTGGTTTACATACACATACATTCCTATTGGTTACAGTGTAATGGAATTGCAATGGTAATTCGCATTTTGCAACCTGTTCTCCTGACCTGTCCGTCAGGTTCACATTAAACTTAAGGGAGATGTACCTTGGGTGGATCTCAGCTGAGTTTGTCCAAGGGTCATGCTTCAATGATTTTTTATTTTTATGCTCTTTTTAGCTCAGCTGACTTGTCAGTCTGCTGAGCTTATCTTATGGTCCGTCGTCCGTTGTCCGTCCGTCCGTTGTCCGTCCGTCCGTTGTCCGTCCGTCCGTTGTCCGTCCGTCCGTTGTCCGTCAACAATTCACATTTTCGACGTCTTCTCCGAAACCGTCTGTCAGATCCACTTCAAACTTGGTGGGGATGTGCCTTGGGTTGGTTCTACCAAGGTTGTTCAAATGGTCATGGTCCGGTGTTTTTTGGATTTTTAATGAATTTTTTTGTTCTTTTTTGGGAAAATCTTAAAAAATCTTCTTCTCCGAAACCACTCACCCAATTCCTTTGAATCACACAGGAACACTCCCTGGTACTCCTAGTTCTTAATTTGTTCACCAGCTGGTGCTGCAATTTTTTTCTATTTTTTTACGAATTTTTGTGTGTTATAGCTATTTTCGACTTCTTCTCCAGAACCGTCACTCAGATTAAGCGGAAACATGGTGGATATGTTCCTTGTAGAAGGGTCAAACAAAGTTGTTCACTATGTGGGAATGCTGGGGATTCCTGTTTTTTTAACGATTTTTTCAATTGGGGTACGTATTGGTCAATGCAGCTTTCTTATTGATTACAATGGAAGTGAATGAGCATTCTAATGCTCATTCACATTTTCGACTTCTTCTCCAAAACCATCATCCAGATTAACTTCAAACTTGGCGGCAATGTACCTTGGCTGGGTTTCTGCCAGGTTGTTCAAATGGTCACGGTCCAGTGATTTTTGGATTTTTAATGATTTTTTTTGGGTTTTTTTTGGACAAATTTCAAAAATCTTTTTCTCCAAAAACACTTACCCAATTGCTTTGATATCACACAGGAACACTCCCTGGTACTCCTAGTTCTTAATTTGTTCACCAGGTGGCGCTGCAATTTCTAATTTTTTTATGAATTTTTGTGTGTCATAGCTATGTTTGACTTCTCCAGAACTGTCACTCAGATTAAGCTGAAACATGGTGGATATGTTCCTTGTGGAAGGGTCAAAAAAGTTGTTCACTATGTGGGAATACTGCAGATTATTGATTTTTAACGATTTTTTTCAATTCGGGTACTTATTGGTCAATGCAGCTTTCCTATTGATTACTATAGAAGTCAATGAGCATTCTAATGCCAATTCACATTTTCGACTTCTTCTCTAAAACCGTCACACAGATTAACTTTAAACTTGGTGGCAATGTACCTTGGGTGGGTTTCTACCAGGTTTGTACAAATGGTCATGCTCCAGTGATTTTTGGATTTTTTAATGATTTTTTTAATGATTTTTTTTTCATGAATCTTAACACAAGTTTTAATAGGAAAGTTTAACATGGGAATTTCTTGTTATGGTTATAACTTAATTAATGTGGGCCAGATTTACTTCAAACTTGGTGGGGATGTGCCTTGGGTGGATCTCTACCAAGTTGTTCAAATGGTCACGTTCAGTTGATTTTTGGATTTTTTATTAATTTTTTGTTCCTTTTTGGGGGTAAACCTTAAAAACTCTTCTTCTCTGAAACCACTCACCCAATTGCTTTGATATCGTAAATAGACACTCCCAGGGACACCTAGTACCCAATTTGTTCACCAGGTGCCGCTGTAATTTTTTTCTAATTATTTTATGAATTTTTTGTATGGCTTGCTGTTTTTCACTTGATGTCAGAACCGTCACTCAGATTAAGCTGAAATGTGATGGATATGTTTTTGTGGAAGGGTCAAACAAAGTTGTTTACTAGGTGGCACTGCTTTGGATTCCTGATTTTTAAGGATTTTCAATTTGGGTACTTATGGGTCAGTGCAGCTTTCCTATTGATTACTATGTAAGTCAATGGGCATTCTAGTGCTAATTCACAGGACAACTGACACGGAATTTACTGTTTACTGGATGACTTGAGATCTGTTTTGAGTTAGTACTGTGATGCTGCACATGTTAATGTTTCTGTATGTAGGTCATGCTTAGACAGTACATGAATGACCTTGACCTCGTTTCTGGGGTCACAGTGCAACATATATGAATTTTACTCTTCATTATAATTTGAGAACTACTTGAACCTTGATGTTGCATATGTTAGTGTTCTTGTATAAAGGTAAGACTTACTCAAAACATGGGTGACCTTGATCCTTTCCCAAATTCATAGAGCTGCAAGTGTGACGAATGTCAAGATCAGCTGAGCATGGGCTGTTCACACAGCCCTCTTGTTTTGGTTTAGTTTTGGCAAAATCTTAAAAATCCTTAAAACTACTCAGTCAATTGAATCAAACAAAATGGGACAGGAAGACTTCTGGTAGAGATCCACCCAAGGTACATTTCCTTAACTTGAATCTGAATCTGGCGGGCAGGTCAGGAGAAAAACACCAGGGTGGGACTTATTGTGGGTTGAATGTCAAGGTCAGCTGAGGATGGGCATAATAATAAGCAAACACTTAGGGCTAATTTATGTAGAGTTGTTTGCTAGTCAGATGAAAAAAAAATGTTTCTATCAAAATAAATGGAGACCATATTATGAGTATTAAACATAATTTTATGAGAGATGCAAGAGAACCCTCCAGTGCATTCTTGTCATGCTATGAAACATTCCTGACAGTTCAACCTGAAAATAGAGCTTGACTGCAGTCACTCCAAAACTCCTCAAAACCACTTAGCCATCAGGCCAAATGTATTGTAAAGTTCCCCCACCAGATGGCACTGGGGCCAAATAAACCTTGCGGTGCACTCTTAGAATTACCCGTGGGAGGATGTGAGTTGTAGACCTTGAAAGGGAAATCAGATTGTTTAGCAAGTTTAATACATATTGATCAATCTCAAGTGTCATTTTATCTACTTTTGTTCCCAGATTATATGAGAATTTATTTCCTGCAAGACGATAAAGAGATTGCCATTAGCCACTTGCCACATAACAGTGCAGTACAGGCAAACATTTATATGCTAACACATACAAGCTGTAAATGTAAAGTTGACAACACAAAAAAATGTGCAAAAGATAAAAAAACTATTTTTCTTCTCTTTCCCACATGTTAAGTTTTCAGTTGTTATAAGTGGATCATCACCAGGGTATAGGGCTGTGTATAACTCACTTCCTGCACTGTGCCTCAGCAGCCGGGCCTGAGCCGAGCTGCCCATACAGGCAACAAACAAGTTTACACATAGATTATACCATGCCTCCTTTGTTTTCTCAAGGGATATACATGTCACCTGCTTACACATATATCCCTGCTTTAAATTTTTATGGCTAAATTTCAACACAGGACTGATTTGCTTTGGTGAATACATTTTAAAATGCATTGATATTCATGAAAACAAAGAAGGCATGGTATAAAAAGGATACATCCCTTGCTCTCTTGATTTATTTGGAATCCTGCATTTTTAAATCTCTACGCTTCGATCAGGGAAGCAGGATTCCAGATAAATCCCTTGAACTTGGGATGTATCCTCTTAATAAACTAGGTTGTATACTTGAGTTCATCTACATAAGAAGTCAGTAGATGAATTAATAATCCACTTAGTTTAACTGCCTTCCCTGTTATTAAATTTTCAGTTTGTGCCCAAGATTTCAGATGCATAAACATGTTGGAACATTAATTTGCAAAAACCACTTTGTAAGTAAGATGTCAAAGTGTGATTTTAGTGGAGAGTAAGATGTTGATCCCAATTACAGTGGTTCCAACCCTCCCAGATCACCCTAGAGACCCCAGGAATTTTATCCTAAAAATTATCGATTTTTGACAATTTTTAGCCACCTCTGTGAATTCCATCACTGTCTTCCTGGTATAGTTCATATAAATTTACCAGTCTCCCTGAATTTTACTATTAATCTTTCAGATTTTAAGTTTGGCAGGTTGGCAACACTGTATTCTAGGACCCAGTTCTGGCATAGAGCGCATAGTTGAAGAAAGCTAATATAATATATTTAAACCAGTTGGTAATTGTATCACAAAATGAAGACACCGCTATCCTAATGTACTGCAAGCAAATTAGTAACAAGTCATAAGGTTGCATAGACATCTATGATATTTATGCAGTGCCAGTTCTGGCTGGCAAATTTAGCTCAGCTGACTTGTCAGCCAGCAGAGCTTATGCCATCAATTCATCTGCCATCCGTCACCTGTCCCTTCACAATTCACATTTTTGACTGCTCTGAAGCTGTCAGCCAAATTCACTTCACAGTTGGTGGCAATGTACCATGGGTGGGTCTCTACCAAATTGTTCAAATGGTCACGTTCCTGTGGTTTTTGGACTTTTAATGATTTTTTTTTTCATTTTTAGGCAAATCTTTAAAAATCTCAGAAACTGCTCACCCTATTCCTTTGGTATCACACAGGAACACTCCTAGGGACTCGTAGTTCTGAATTTGTTCAGCAGGCGGTTCTGCAATTTTTAAACATTTATATATTTATGTGTGTTTTCGCTATTTTTGACTTCTCTAGAACCATCACGCAGATTAAGCTGAAAATTGGTGGAAATGTTTCTTGTGAAAGGGTCAAACAAAGTTTACTATGTGGCATTGCTGTGGATTACTGATTTTTAACAATTTTTCCAATTCGGGTTCTTACTGGTAACAAGGTATAAAATTGACAAATGTAATTTGAAGAAGCTAAACTTAAGTTCCTGTTTGAAGCGCATCCACAGTAGCGCACCCTCTTCAGCCAATACCATCTTTGATGAGAACAATTGTACTGCACAATTTGTCAGAGAACTTTGCCTTTCTCGCGATGGCAAATTAAATACTATGTTCTCACGGCAAGATATTTGTGACACCATTACCATGTCATGCACCAAACCTTTGTTGTGAATCACACTTAGGATCCACGGGTTCTTCCAGGTCATGATTCTTGAAGATTGATGTACTTTATACTTGCATGCATGTGGTGGACGCAATGTTTTTGGTTGCTTCAAATGTATGATAATTTTTGTATGTGTATCTGCTGAGTACGAATAAAGACATATATATATATATATATATATATATATATATATATATATATACAGCACGTTCCTAACATGGTGGGATCGTATTACATACATGTAGTGAAAATGACCATTCATTATTACTATCATTTTACAATGATGTATTTTCTGCAGCAAGTAGATATGTTCTTTTCAAAGTTCTCTTTAAATAATCTTCAATTTCTCATGCTCTAGTAAAATTTGTATTTTTTATGAATTTTTGTTTAGGTTAATCTTAGAAATACTTGTAAATGTCACATGCACTCAGCTAAAGCTCAACACAGGTCTATTCAGTTGCAACTTTGATTTTGTGAACAAGCTTAGGTCAGCTGAACGCAGGCTGCTCACACAGCCCTCTAGTTTGTTACCTTACATGTGTCTCCTCCTTGAGCCCCCGCTTTTTGTACGTACATGTATCGGTCATTAAAACACACAATGTTTGGTGAGTTTTCGTACGTACATGTATCGGTCATTAAAACACACAATGTTTGGTGAGTTTTTGTAAATATTGTTGAATGCTTTTGTCATGACTTGTGACAGTGTCCTTGCTTTCCTTTCCTGTATTGCAGTGAGTGGACAGCTGTCCTGAGTGTGGACTGGGCACTAAGTGCCTACCCTGGGCCAAGGAAACCTTTGACTTGGGGCTCACTATTCTCATGTGTTGTTGTCTACTACTTGTATTTAAAATGTTACTTAAATGAGTTATTGAAATCATTGAAGGAGACTACACTGGCTATCTGGGAACTTTTTGGATAGTGTAAGCACAAATTATATTTGCGGGCAAAATTCTAGGAGTTCAAATTTAACTGAAAAAAACTCTACCCTATTTATTTTGTTTAGTTAAGGCAACAGCTAATAATTTGCTGACTGGATATGTGAGCGACAAAGGACCACACAAGCCTATACAGCAAGCATGCAAATATCAACCAATATGTGCAGACTTCAGCAGATCAGGTCCTGCCCTGCGATGAAATATAATCCTCATAATTTTACAAACATTACTGCTTTAAATACTTTGTATCAATGCTGAACTCTGGTCATGTTTGTAAACCAGTTTTAATTCCACAAAAAATTGGTGTTTCCCGTTAATGCAGTGCATGCCTTAACCATGGTAGTGTGTCAGTGTGGCTGCAGGGTTCATGAGACGGTGCTGCCACTTAGAATAACATCCCTTATTGCTTTGAAATATGCAGGACATTTCTTTGGGACCACTTTACTTGAATTTGTTTGACAGGTGGCACTGTGTGTTTTTTTTTTTTTTTTTTTTTTTTTTTTTTTTTTAGCTCAGGTGACCTGTCAGTCAGCTGAGCTTACAGGATAGTCAGTCGGCTGTTGTCTGGCTGCCTGTCCATCTACGTATGACACATTTTTTCATTTTTTTTTCTCCAAAACGTTTTGCTAGATACACTTCAAAGATGGTAGGGATGGGCCTTGAGTGGGTTTCTACCATGTTGATTGAAATGATCATGCTCCAGTGAACTTGAATTTTTAAATGATTTTTTGTTCATTTTGTGGCAAAATCTTAAAAAAATCTTCTTTGAGACTGCTGGGTAATTGCATATGCATTGGGGCAGTTCTGGGGACCTCTAGACCTTAATTTGTTCAACAGGTGATGCTACAATTTTCTGTCTTTCCTTTTTAGCTCAGCTGACTTGTCAGTACCTGAGCTTATCTTAAGGTCCTTCATCCATCTTCGTCCATGGTCAACAATTAGCTTCTTTTCTTGAAACCGTCAGCCAGATTCACTTCAAAGTTGGTGGCAACGTACCTTGGGCGAGTTTCTACTAAGTTTTTTTCAAATGGTCATGTTCCATTGAATTTTGGATTTTTTACGTTTTTTTGTCCTTTTTTTTTTGGGAAATCTTAAAAACTCTTCTTCTCTGAAACCCCTCACCCGATTGCATTTATATATGAAACAGGAACACTCCCACGGACTTGTAGTTCTTGATTTGTTCACCAGGTGGCGCTGCGATTTTTTCTAATTTTTTAATGAATTTTTTGGTGTGAAATTGCTATTTTCAACTTCTCCAGAACTGTCACTCAAGTTAAGCTGAAACTTGGTGGATATGTTCCTTGTGGACGGGTCAAACAAAGCTGTTCACTAGGAGGCAATGCTGTAGATTCCTGGTATTTTATAAAATATTTTATTGTTATATGTAAATGGCAGACAGGTCTGGCTAAAATGAACATTAATTGACTTGTTTATGTCGGCTTATTATATTTTATTTTATTTAGAATGTTTCAACTTACCCTATTGCATGTTTCATCTTTCCCCTTGTATGGGGTGATATGAATCATTTGACTTTTAGTTTTAGTGGATAATTTTGAATATCTGTCTTGGTAATATACTTCATAATATCTGAACAAGACAATGCCAATTTTTGCAGGACCTTTTTGTTATCTAAATGTTATCTTAGAATAACCCAGTAATTAAATACTTCTAAAGATACAGGGCCTTGGCTCTGAAGTGTTCCAACTCTCCCCAGTCTCCCCTAAAGCATGCCTTATATGATGAGCAACCAACTGTTCCGACCACCCCGTAAGGTATATATATATACATACATATATATATATATATATATATATATATATATATATATATATATATAAACCTGACCTGATACAAAGTGTTATTTTTTCATTTTACTTTTTTTTTCAGCTCACGGACAACACAGAGTGTAAAGACAAGTCAACAACAGATTTTATAGGAAATCAAGGCTTTATTGATCTAGTAACGAATATTTGTAACAACGATACATATAGAACAGCATGTATAGTGTTTGAATCAGCCGACACAATAAACATCTTTATTGATCAAAAATCTGTTTACAAAGATATAGTCCAACACACACACACACAACACACACACACACACACACACACACACACACACACACACACACACAAATCCAGTGACATAAGATTAGAGAAGATAAAAGTTACAGAGAGTCGAGTGCATCCACATCTGATTATACTGTTAACAGTAATATTCTATTTTATTTAAAATCCATTCTGCTCTCTCCGTGATTCATAAATTTTAGCAAAATTGAGTATTGGCCAACACATATTTTCTTCTGTCTTTTTCATTAAAGGTGCACATTTATTCTGATCAGTTCATTCTTTGAATAACTTTCTTTAGTTTCTCGTCTTTCAGAGAAATAGCGTCTAACGTTTTCATATCTATTACAATATTAAAGAACATTCTCATCTTCAATTTCTGTTTAAGCTGGAGTTTACTGTCAGGTACATTTGCCCGTTTCTATAGCAGGCGTATGAATTCATATTCATAACTAGCCAAGATTTTACTTTGCTGCAGTTGTGTGTTAACTACTTTTAAAGTTTGGTTACATTTCCAAAGTTTCGCCAAATAAATTATGCGACCTGGGTTTGTTGTTACCATTTGGGAAGCAACACTTCTTGTGATGCCAACATATATGGTAACCACTGAGTTTTATCAAATAAACTATTAGTCTCCCATGAGAGCTACATGTTGCTGAAAGTGAAATTAACATACAGTTTTCAAGGTTGAAGACCGGGGTTGCTTCTGGGTTATCATTCAGCCAAGTTTCCTGCAGGCATGTAAGGCTAAACTGAAACCCATTTTGAGCTAAGTCATCAAGTCACATTTTGAAGCTGTCAAACTTTCAATTTAAGTTTTGAATGTTTAGATCTAAAATTGAGAAATTACTTTTTAATGGTTTTAGGTAATCAACAAGACCTTTGGTTTCCACACATGAAGATTCGGAAACAATAGAAATTGAATTTTCCAAATCTTGTACAATATTCAGCAAATCATTCAAGTTTAAATGACTGTCGTCATCCACAAGGAGAAAGAGAAAAACCGTACTACGCTAATTGAGGCTAAGATCAGTGTCCAGTATAAGATCCCAGAAGCCTCCAATTATTTTTTCTTTGGTAATTTTGAGGGGTTAGTACGGGTTCAGTCCTTGAATGTCCAGTTGCAGGTAAGGCCAGGTCTTCAAGTACTTTACCCTTGAGTTTTTTTTTTCTTTTTCAAATCTGCATGGAGGTTACGTCTGTGGTCCAATATTTCCTTTTTGAGTTGCCGTGTAATTACCGGCATATCTGCGGACACAGATATTTTGCCAGGATGGTCACGAAGATGCTTAGCACCTGACAGCCAGTCATTGCGTTGATCCAATTCAACGAACTTTATGATGATGCCAACGTTCTTCTGTTGACCCGGGCGGTGACAGGCAGACATTAAAGTTGATTTAGCATCATTGACTCGCAGATGAGTTTTTGCAAAATTGATACATATTTTGGATGTCTTTTTGGTTTTCACCAGCAGGAACTTTTATTCCCTGAATTATGAGGGACCTTTTCTTTTTTGGACATCATTATCCAGAAATTTCATTGCCGTGGCTGTGGAAAGTTCTTTCCTTTTAGCAGAGAGTTTGGGCAACAGGAAGTTAACGATTGAATCCCTACGATCACTGCAATCTTGAATACAGGTTTCGAGTTGAGCAAACTTCTCATTTAGAGTCTTTAATTGTGACACAGCATTCTCAATTTTGCTATTTAGATCACCGATTTCTTCCTTGACAACTGTGTTTATTATGTCTAACATATGCGGGTCAACAATGTATTTGGATGTTTTCCTGTTTCTAGATGTCACGTTCGGCGTTCATGAAGTGTACAGACACATGTGTACAAGCACAACTGACTCCTCCTGGGAACACAAGTTCACTTAACAAAGTCAGCATGTCTAAATATTTTGAATACGCTGGGAGAGATCTACGTGATCCAAACAGAACTTGGGAAGGTCAGTTTTTAGATATATGAGGGAGTGGTATGAAACAAAAAATTACTCTGTGCAATATTCACATACCTCCAAGAGATCAAAGTGATGACATTGACATCTTTTTAAATGACATAACCCCGCATAATTGAAAACCTCTCTCTTGAAACACCTGATTTAATTATTGCTGGAGATTTCAACATAAATTTAAGTTAAATACAAGAAACAAATATGCTGATTATTTAGATGTCATGTTGTGTGATAGTTTATATCCCAAAAGAGCCCTGAATACAAGGCTTACAGGAAAACAATGCCACTTTAATTGATAACATTTTTTTGCCGTCTATCACATTTTTATAAATTGTGTACGTCTGGTATTATCCTGTCAAATATACCTGATCATTCCCCCTCCTTCACCTGTATTGATACACAGATGGGTGCCAAAGCCCACCAAAATATAGAAAAATGGAAATAAAGGACCACAACTCTGTACAAGGTTTCTATGGAGACATTGAAAACTCCAATATTATACAACATTTAAATCTTGACCCATTTTGTAACCCGAATGAAAACTATGAATAACTAGAACAGATTATCTGTCATGCAAAAGAAAAACATATCCCTACCAAAGTGGCTAAATTTAATAAATATAAACACAAAACTCTCCCTGGTTAACTAACGGGATTCTTGAATCAATACAATTTCGTGACAACTTTTACAAAAAACTAAAATGAACCCCGCAGCATAATCCCAAATATTTTACCATTAAGCAAAATTTTAGAGAAAACAACAACATTTTAAGAAAGAATATCCATCAACCAAAACCAGATTTTTACCATTTTCAATCTGAAAACTTTCAGAATGATATCAAAAAGACCTGATATACAAGCAGATCCGTTTTAATGAATAAAAAACAACAGTTTTTCCTTCTTTTTTCGTAATCAACGGCAAAGCAACTAATAAAGAGCTTATCGTCAATCGGCTCAATGCTTTCTTTACGAATATTGGCCCAAAGTTGGCTGCTGAAATAGATTCATCAAATAAACCACACTTTCCTTCTTACCTAAAACAACATATTGAACACAGGTTCTCTTTTACTTAAGTTAGCTCTGGTGACATTACAAAAATTATACAAAACTTCAAACCGAAAATCAGCACTGGTTATGCGAACTGGTTCTATGGAACTTCTGAAAGGCATGACCTCAATTTCCAAATCACTTGCTCTCATCATCAATCAATCCTTAACAACAGGTATATTCCCCCATCATTTAAAAACTGCAAAGGTGATACCTTTATACAAGAAAGATGATAACACACTGTTAAACAACTACAGACCCATCTCTTTTCTTCCTGCCATTTAAAAAAATATTTGAAAAAGTAGTGTATAAACAAAAATACAATTACTTTACTGCTAATTTGTTATTCTTTACGGGTCAACATGGGTTTAAAAATTACATTACACTGAAATAGGTGCTCTAGAATTGATTGACCGAATTGTAAAGTTTCTCGACAATGGTGAAGTACCCGTAAATGTATTTATAGACTTATCCAAGGCCTTCGACACTTTAGACAATCAGATTCTTTATGACAAATTAAAATACTATGGCATTACTGGTGCAGCTTTAACTTGATGTCGTAGCTATCTCACAAATAGGACTCAGGTTGCTCAGTTCGAAGATGTTTTTATTCTATGTTTGAGGATGAATTATCACTTTCTCGAGTAGAAATTCAAAAGTAGTAACTCACTCTGGATCAGATGACCTAAACATTGTTACAAGTTAACTGTGCCACGCATGCATCAATGCCGTTAGGCGTTGATATTTAGACAAGATCAAATGTTCGCGAACGATGCTTGATTATACTTCAGGCGTGACGTAGAATAACTGCGACAAACGTAAACAAACACGACACATCGGATCGGCGTTGAGAGTAGACCCAGGGCATACTTTTTGGCGATGAATACCCAATTTAACATAGCATAAACAAAATTTTACATGGCTGGAGAGTGAGTTTTTTCTCACTCCGGATCGTTGTTGGTGTGAAAAATCACTCGTGACCTTGGGTTACTCGTGATTATCTACACCAACCGGTGTGCCTCAAGGATCAAAACTTGGTCCCCTCCTTTTCATAATCTATACTAATGACATGCACTTTACATCTTCTAAATTTGATTCTATCTTGCAGGCTGATGACACCACTTTAATAAACTCTTTGGGTTCCTTCACTTTCCCCTCCGGTTGCAGAGCAGATGTGCAAAATACATCAGTATTAACATTGAATTGAATAGAGTCTATGATTGGCTTGCAGCAAACGAATAATCATTAAATCTAATTAAAACAAAGTACACGATCTTTCACTTCCCACAAAAGAAATCAGATTTTGAATTGAATTTAAAAACTGAAAATATTCCAATTTCAAGAAGGGATGAATTTGGCTTTCTTGGCCTACGTATTCAAGAAAATTTAAACTCATATAAGTGAAATTGGAAATAAACTGTCTAAAGTAATTGAGATCCTGAAGAATATAAGTAAATTTATACCAACAAAAAGCTTGCCGTATACATATAATTCACTTTTCTTGCCTCATCTGAACTCTCACTCTTGCCTGGGTTTTTTGGTGTGAACGTATCTTCGTCCTTCAAAGAAAAGCTATTTGTTTAATTTGCCGTGCTAAATATAATACTAACACGGTCCCTCTTTTCAAACACTTAAATCTTTTAACAGTACAGAATCTGCTTCAACTCAAGACACTGAAGTTATATTATAAGTATTCTAAGAAGAAACTTCCTGTTTTTGTTTTTTGTTTTTGTTTTTTGTTTTGAAAATATATATGCAAGCCCTCTACGAAATCATACTTCTTTTACCCGCAATGGAGAGCACCTTCCTATCCCATTACCTAATAGGACCAGATCCAGAAATTGTATAAGATACCATGTCCCGTATTTGCTTCAGAACGCCCTTTCCTGTATAACTGATAGAATATACACACATTCATACTATGGTTTTTCTAATTAGGCCCAAATTTTCTTTATAAACAAGTATCAAGAGAATTGTACTGTGCCTCACTGTTTTGTATGTAACAACTAATGAAATTACTACTTTCTACCCCTTTCTTGTATATATATCATGTGAATATTATCTTTTTTTAGAGTGTAAGTATTCAAGGTAGTCCAGCAAGGCGTTGTACATGAGTAAGTTTTCGCAGGTGGCCCCCTGCTATTTAGCGGATTTAATCCTTTGTTGGGGTCATCCTGACGCATCTCTGGACTATATGTTAAATGTTGTGTATCTAACAGATTGATATATATATATATATATATATATATATATATATATATATATATATATATATATATATCAACATACTGCTGTACTCCTCTGATTATATGTCAAATAAATTTGTTTTGAGTTCTGAGTTCATGCATGTGTCACAGTCGGCTCAACAAATTTAACTTTACCTTTTTTGTGGAAAGAAAACAACATCCCCCCCCCAATAGCACAAACATTAATAAATAGGGAACATTATTTTCTTGTGGGAAAACAGCACATTTCTAGCAACAATGTCGTATTTTAAACGTTGGATAATGATTTTGGTTCAACGCTCATCACCTGTGACAACATCAGAAAGCCTGTTTGGGCATTTTGGTTCGACATCGTGCAGCCAAGTTATGGACATGCCGCCACCCTCTGCTCCTTCTGCCCTGGTGTCAACTGATGAGAGACCTACCAAGGTGGCGCCATCACACGCGCTTACTACAAGCTTTAGGTCTATAATTAGGCCTACCTCTTACTTCCCAAACAGGATGTTCGGTCTTTATCTTCGAGTATGCAGAGTTAAATCACAGGGCCAACCAGCAGAATGGTTGTCATCATATCCTGATTCCTGGTCAATATGAACCCATTCATACTGACCGGCAAAGTCACTGTCCACCAAAAATACTGATTAGGGTAAGAAGGGAACAAACAAAACGTAAACTTAAGACTAGGCATAACATTCCCAGTTTCCTAGCTTCATTAGAAATATCAGTATTGTGATCAGTCTTTGATCAGAACGTAAGGTGTTTCGGTGCTTGACAGCTTGCAAGACATGACCTTGAAAATGAATGGGGGGTGGATTGGAGTATTTGTTTTACGAGAAATCAACATAGAATCAGTTTTGGGGGCATTAAATGTGACGAACCAGTCTTTAGACCACTGGTTAATATCAGAAAGATCCAAATTTACTGTTTCTGTCACTTCAACTGAGCTATCAATATCTAAATTAAGACAACAATCAAAAGTACCATCCACAAATAATTAAATTATACGCGTAAAAAGATCCACAATATCATTGATATATATTAAAAACATGAGCGACCCAAGTACACTACATTGTGGCATACCTGCCCAAATCCCACCCCAACTAGAAGAATGCTCTTTACGACAACTCGTTGATAACGGTTACTTAGATAATCTGAAAACCAATCAACTAAATTTCCCGAAATGCCACTTTTCGTGATTTATACAACAAACAAGGACACTAAACTTTATCAAACGTCCGCCTTATATCCAAAAAATACAATACAAACTCCCTCATGGGGATCTTTGCTTTCTGTGCGAGGAGCACGAGGTTGAAGCCCTTGGAGATCTAATGGACTTGCGCTTCTCTGGCACTTCACATACAGTGACCACTTCACTGCTCCAAGGTTTAGTGGAACATGTTAGAGCTACCTATGCTTGATTATATTATATAAGCGGTGATGACAAATGACAAATATCATTCATGTTTATACAGTAACTATATATACCAAGTGTATGATGTGTGATGGTATGAAACAAGACAAATGCTGTCAAACAATATATTAAGCAATACATAAGGTTTAAATATAAGATATGTCATATAAAATGAAAAATATGAAGTGGAAAAATAATGTAGAGTATAGGGTCATTTATTTATGATTTTTTTTTACAAAGGACAAAATTAGCAGCAGCTACAAGCAAGCGAAGAAAAAGATATACTATGGATATCCTGCTTGCTGCAGAGTACCTCAGGAATACACAAAGACATGGGAAATATAAGGGGTGTGTTCTAACTGCTATTTCAGCAAATGGCATCTCATACGATAATACATTACATTATCAGTGATCAGAATTTAATGTATGTTTTTTTGCTTCCTTGTGGATATGTATATCTGTTATCATTACACATCATTCGATCCAGCAATGTCGAAAATTGACAGACAAATATTTTTTGTTAGAAAAATTTTCTATCTCTGAAGATTTTGTCCGTTTTTGGAGATTATAAATAATAACATTTTATTGTCACTGCCAATAACAAATAATGGCCAACTACTATTTCGTGCGAAACTGGTTTATCTACTGATAGTAACATATGACTTAACTAATTTTCCCCTGGAAGTGGTACAGACCATATGGCCATTGTACATCTGAAGAGAGAAGGTTCTCTTGTCCAGAAAAATGTTGCAATATGTGTTGGATCATGTCAATATTTCCACGTCATGTGTGCCACACATTTATTTAAGACTTGGAATGTTTGTTAACGTTGACGCACACATAACTCATGTGCGTTTTGACATCTCAAAATATCAGTTTTACAAGAACAGAAATAATTTTATTATTCAGTGTCTTGTGCATGAGATTTGTCTGCTTTCTTGTTGGTCTTTTTCTTGAGAAGGTTGAGACACATTTCCAACAACAGTATGAGTCCACCAAGGACATTGGCGGAACCTGCCAGGTAGAAAGACGCATACCAGCTACCTGTCTGGTCCTTCAAGAATCCTACAAGAAGAAACATTGTATTGTTTTGTACTGAGTAGCATCACAAATACTACAAATTTAAGAATAAATTTGGAATTTGAAGCAAACTACGTTGCACGACAATAGCTAGTGTTTAAAACAAGACTTTTTGGCTTTGAAGTCACTCCAAGTGCTCAACTTTACAATCTATGGTGATTCCATATAGACGAATATTAGTCGAAGAGCACTGAGCTACTCCTGAGTACTTACAAATGAAAATATTCCTTGCTTCTCCTTCGTTAGTTTAGGGAAAATTAACTCAAAACGTCAAACACCCTACAACACTTCCATTACTAGAAATCTGTTACCAAGTAGCATACCATGTTTATGCCTCTTCCTGCCGCTGTTTATTGCGAAAGTATAGGCGAAGAAAATAGAGTAATATATTGTTCCCATTATCCGTCCAAAACTCAGCCAATTGACACTGGTAACTTATGAAGACACTTTATGCTTATTTTGTGCCTGTGTATGAACAAACATATTGCAAAACTATGTCCTGGGAGTGCTTTATTAAAAACAAATAGACATATGGATGGAACTGACAGTCGATAACTGCTAAATAAGTTGTTAATTGGCCTTTGCAAGTGTCTTTAATCGATCTTAAACCACTTTTCTACCACCTTACATCCTCATGGTAATCATGGTAAAAAGAGACGGAAAAATATTACAGTACCCATGTTAACGGTGAGCCAAGCTCAGTACACATCGTAATAATTGTTAAAGGCCGTTAGAGACTGGCATGATTTACAATGTCTGCCAGCCTGATGCAAGCTTGGCAGGCAAAATTTACAATGTTTGCCTGCCTGAGACAGGCATGATTTACAATGTCTGCCAGCCTGAGACAAGCCAATCTGGAAATCGTAGATTTGAAGAAAAGAAACTAATGTTGGACATACATGGAATGTGAACTTTTACAAGTATAACACAAATATAATAGATTTACCCAGCCTGCATTATGTAAAAATGTGAGGTCTATGAACACAACAGAACTACAATGCCCACAATATATTGTTTTGACAACTTGTGGATGAGGCATATAAGATACTTACCAACACCAGGCTCAACACTAAGCTGGGCTTCACCAACCACAAAAACTGTGAGGCTGAATGCACTTTGAAGGCGTTCTGTCTCATATGAATTACCAATATGATATATATGTCCGGCCTGTATTATGCAAACACGTAAAGTCTGTGAACATTATAGCTCTACAATCCACATAACAAGAGATTATTTTATTGCATGTGGATAATGAATGTAAGATACGTACCAACAACAGGCCCACCAGTAAGCTGGGCCGCACCGACCACAAAAACTGTGAGGCTGAATGTAGTTTGGAGGCTTTCTATCCCAAAGGTGTCAACAAGTAAAGGCGATAGTAAGGGTGTGATGCAACCCACTGACAAACCAAAAATACTTGACCCGACGATCATCAAAATGTAATTTTTTGACGCAGTAAAGAGAAAAATGCTCACTCCACTGACACTCAATGCTCCAAGAACTAATGCATCCACTCTTACAACCTTTAAATCGGCAAATAGCCCAATCAGTAGTCTCATTAACAGGTCTGCTGCTCCATTTACCGACATAATCAGAGCTGCCTGAGTCTTACTGTAGCCTAACTGTACTGCATGGGCGTTTATCATGGTGAACATGGAGGAAAACCCAACGAATGTGAGGTATATTACGACCATATATGTCAAGAACAAATAATTCTTCAACACCGCAAAGTCAAAATGAGGTTTTCTCTGTTTATGTAGTCCCGGTGTCGTTTCCCCACAGGGATGAACATTCAATAATGGGCAACATAATTTGCCTGTCTTCCTGTGAACATTTTGTACACATGTTTTTTCGTCAGTCACAGCATTAAAATCATGAAACTTGCCATCATCAACACGACCTAAAAGTAGTGAGTTCCGATTTGTTTTCTTCTGTTGTTTTTTTCTGTAGTATTCCAATGGCCTCATGACAGCACCAGTAATACAAAGATGAAGGGCAAAAGCAGCTAGTATAAAAAATGACCCATACAAGCTATAATGGTGTAGGACGGCGCTGAGTAGTGAAGGGATGCCAAACGCGCCAATACTGCTACCTGAAGTCGCAAGCCCAACAGCGAAACTCCTCCTCGTTTTGAAATATTGCGACAATGTCACTATGCTTGGATTATAGCTGATGCAAGATCCAAAACCTGCAATAAATACAACAGTGAACTACACCTTTTGTTGAATAGAGGAAATAAAAATCGGTTTTAATAAAATTGAATATCAGAGTGTGTGTACTGAAATGTGTTTAACCAGACACTTTATAGAAAATGCTATATACGTAATACAGTTGTTCTGATGATTTGGGGTGAGATGCGCAAAAACTATTGAAAGAAAAAAAAGACAACCACATGGTTATGATTACAGATAATTATGGAGGAAACGTCTCTCACACCCTCATTCTCAATTTATGACATCCTTCACCCATCATGATAATCTGTAAATGAACAGAATGAGTTTCGTGATGTACCAATGAGGAATAACAAAACTGCATCACGAACACCACATTTTTTCTTATGACCAAATGATCATGTCTTTTAGGTTTTTCGAGGCATGTGTCAATTCGGCAAGTATGTTCCTTAATTGAGTCACGCTATTCCATACAAGTCAAAATTTGTCAAATAAATAATGAATGGGTGAACTGTTTCACAGTGTAAGTGATTATACCGAAAAACGACCAAGGACCGTAACAAATTCTGAGGTGTGCAACCGAAGGATAATTTTCACTGCAGTGATGCAAGGAAACTTCGGATCACCTAGCCCCACTTAAGATTCTGCATGAAAAAGATTGTACTAGTCATAAACCAGGTTTTAAGCAAAGGTGATAAAAGCAAAAGATATTGATAGAATGGGAAATTTGTCGGACAGCCAAGTGAACTTGAGCTTAACTTACAGGGAATGCATAAATATAAATGTTTGCCTCGTAGAATTCGATGTCAGTCAGCTTAGTTGATGACTTTTAGAGTTACACGTAAAATCTTGATTTCTAACTTGTATAATAATGTGGACAAACAGGTCAAATATTAAAGCTAAATATCTGGTGCAATACTTCGGAGTCATACAAGGATACCTTGGAAGCCTTTGCATCCCAGTCCAGAGACAGCCAAGAGATTCAGAAAAATCCACAGGTTCAACATCAGCGAAATAAACAGGACAATACAGGAAGAGATAAAGCGAAAGAGGTAGGGAAGGGAAGAAGAAAGGAGGGCAAAAGAAGCAGAAAGACGAAAGGGCCGGGAGAACGCTCCCGCAACACGTAGAAGCTCCAGTATGGATGCTACTCACAGATAATTGTGTAACTAAATCATACATCATGGATTCATCAACTGTTCAAATTAGTTTCATCGCACACTCTTTGGTAGGTCTGAGACACTGCTCTCCAACAGCTTGTTCAAGCCACAGGCTAGGGCTCCAAATTCAATAGTACACGAAGATTTAGTTTCAATGATTCGTACATTTTTGAATGTTCAAGCAACAATAATGTAACACGTTCATGACGCTTAAATATCTGCATACTATCTTTTTTTTCATCTCGGCATTAAATAAATGAGCTTACCGGCTATAATGCTATATGTGAGATACAAATATTCTACATGGTTGACAAAAGCACTCATCAAGACCCCAGCTGACATAAGTAGACCACCCAGCATAATTGTAGGTCGCAATCCTAACTTGGCGATGATAATTGGTACAGCTGGCCCTGCAGGTCAATAAAACATTATTCTTTTACATTTCTATATCTTCAATCCTCAAGAACATTAGTCAAAGAGTGGCATATTTAGGAAATTACAACATTGTTAATATTCAGACCGTTTTGGTTGTTTTTTTTATTTCATACTTTCATTATTATACTTTTTTCAGTTGTCTGGTCAGAGGACTTTTTAGTTATATGTTTTCTACTTGCACAATTTTGCTTCTTTCCTTCATCATCCCATATTTCAATTGCGCATTTAATACGTATGTGTACAAATACTTGAACTCAATACTTTATTGGAAACATTAGTAAAGTATCAGTAGACCAAACAAACAAAGGTGGCCATAAAATTTGCCCTATATCTATGTCTGTAAGTAAAAGAGAAGATTGAACCAGTACTTGAGAACAGCTGTGGAACATACATTGGATGTCAATAGATTTCAACATGATTGTTGCAGTTGCTTGTATATATTCATAGCAGGGAATTTCATTTTAATCTACAATCTTCTCATAGAATAGTGTAGAAAGCGGTAGAATAGAAAGTAAAGTAAAATTCACACATTAATGTCCTTAACTATGTTTCATAATTATTCAGGATATTTAAACTCGTCATTATGAGGTAATTTGGAATCTGTATTATATATATATATATATATATATATATATATATATATATATATATATATATATATATATATATATATATATATATATATATATATATATATATATATAATAAGCATGCATTTTGAAACCGAATCGGGTACTCGGTACTCGGTACTCGGTACACAATACCGATCCCGAAACGGGCACCGTTCGGGTTCGGTGTGTGCAATTCAAACATGAAAAGTTGTGACAGGGGTTAATAGCTGTTACCCTTTTGCACATGGGCATTACTATTGTTAATGTAATTAAGGCGATCAATGCAACCCATGTGACACACGTAATTGCAAAGTATCGTTTGTTGCATTGTTTAGAGTGGATACAAGTACTAAAAGTGACCACAGTGACCTTTTTATTTAACTTAATTGTCAACATTGACAGTGATAATCGAACCCAAACGTTTAGTGACTGTAAAGGCCGAACCCAAGCTGGGCTTCAATCCTGAAACCCGGTAAGCTCGGGTTCGGTTGTTCGGGTTCAGTCAGGCTCTTTTATATATATATATATATATATATATATATATATATATATATATATATATATATATATATATATATATATATATATATATATATATATATATATATATATATATATATATATATATATATATATATATATATTGGCTTTTTATAACCATGAAACAAATTCTGCCAATAACTCCACTTTGCTGCCAAAATGATTTATTCACAAGAAGTTACGCATTCATTTTAAACAGTGCTGTACATTAATTTACCAAGGTCACGTAGGTTGTTGCACATCAAATTTCATTATACTCACCCAGTCCCAAGGTGATTGCCGAATACAAAGATAGTATCCATGCTACGGCTTTGGCACTCGCATCGAACTGTTCCTGTATCTCCGTAAACAGGACACCGAAAGACCTCAAAAGGCCACCCATGACTACCACACTGGCAGTGAAAGTACCTGAAATAATTCAATGGAACCGCTGCTTTTTGCATGCTACTTGGCACATATTTGTTAAAATTGGGGTCACTTGTTTGCGATTCTCTTGTGCTGACCCCCTGTTCAGTTTGTGTGTGTACATTTGTACATGTTTCAGCACTCTTGTGGCAAAAATTGTCCCGTGTGTTCACACATTTCTTGCACGTGTATGTCCTGTTTGTACTGTGAAATATATGAACCTGGTACATGGGAAGCTCAGGACACGCAAAGTGTATCTAACATGTTACACGAGTGTGTTAATGACATTATTGCAACAGTACCCCCAAGGACAATTTTTATAAACAATTTGGGCCTGTAGAGATCATCGAACAGCGAGTTGTTTCTCCTTCCATATAGCCTCCTTGATTGAATCAAAATTAGCTGGTGACAGTGACCACTGTTTTTATTCCAGAAAGTCAACTTAAATTGTTTGATATTTACGTTTAACCTGTTTATTGTAAGGCAATATTGATTACTTCAAGCCTGTTTCTGCACGTGGCTGTGACGTCTGGTCCACCGCTATGCACCGTAACACCGCGCGCGCGAGAGAGAAACCATTGTAAATAACGGCGTGAACAAGAGATATGAACCCCCGCCCCCAAACCATTGTAAATAACGGCGTGAACAAGAGATATGACCCCCCCCCCCCAATAAAACATTGTAAATAACGTGAGACTACAGTTGACAGCCATCTCCATGTCATTTACATAGACTCAAATTTTTGTACAGACATGCTGATTGCCTGGACATGCACACCAAAAAGTTATTATGTCTCTCGTTGGTCCAGTGTCACTACGATTATGCATGTTCCAGCTGGGGTCTCAGCTACTCTCAAACATAAATTACAAACTAATCAAAATAAAATGGTCAAATTTGTGCTCGGTAAAGGACCTACAGCACATGTAGGCAGCAACGAACTACAGAGGATAAGTTGGTTAGATGTAGAGAGTAGAGTAAATCAGATAAAGTTGAACAGCATGCATAAAATAGTACACTTGAGGTCTCCGCAATATCTGATAGAGAAGTTTGAAAAGCATGCAAACAGAAGTAGATACTACACAAGAAATTCAGATATGATGTTTAAATTACCAAGATACCAAACAAACACGGGACAAAGTACATTTACGTGGACAGGAATAAAGCAGTGGAATGACTTGCCTACTCATATTCGAAAAAATAGAAAATCATAGTTTATTCAAAACCACAGTAAAGCAATACCTTATAAATAAAATGTCCCTGGAAAGAAAAAAACTATACCTCTTTTACTGAATCCCCCCTCCCCCCATGGACAATAAGTCAAGAATGAAAATAGAAACTTATACAACTATACTTGTGTGTTGTAGGGTAACGTGACGCAGGTATAATATCTGGAATGTTTTATATATATATTGATGGGCGAATGTTTTATACCTTTACTTATACCTGATACTGTTGCATGTTTCTTTTTATATGTATATATATAGAGAGAGAGAAATCTATTTTAATTTTTGTGTATATGTTATCCAGATATGAGTTTTAGGACCACCATGGAAATAAGTTGTTAAAACTTTCTGGTGCCATCCTAGGTTCTTTTAAACACTAATTGTATGTATTACTGTCCAATGTAATTATATGAACCTGAATAAAATCAATCAATTCAATCAATCAACGGCGTGAACAAGGTTCTGACCGAGTCTGGCAAATTTCTGCTTGGTGTTGCAGAGACCACATCGAATTTTACAATTCTTGCTGAATTAGGCCGGTATCCTTTAGACCTTGATATCAAACTTAATATGATTGAACATTGGGTTAGAAGTATTCCCCTTCCCAATGATCGAATTTTAAAACAATCTTATATATAATTACCTATCCTCAGCTGATGTAGACATATCTGGCTTAATATGTTAGACAACATCTGAACGACTTATTCTTCAAAATAACGGTGTGGGTTTTGTTTGGCTGAACTTCACTTCACCAAATAGTGGTAAAATTATATTTGAGATGTGTATCAGTACGATCAAAACTTTTCTGCTGATATTTTTCAGGACAATGTAAAAGTGGCTGATGTCACAAACTGCATTTCTATAGTAGATTTCAGAAATCGTATACGATAAAAAAATATCTTCAGGCAGCACATAACTGCATATATAGAGTGCATATATATAGATCCTTTTGCACGTCTCCGTCTCAGCAACTACTCTCTTTAAATAAAAACTAAAATATACCTGAAAGAAGAACGAGCTGTGAGAAATTGTATAATTTATAATTCTGGTGAATTGGAAAAAACATGTGTATCTCAACTATTCTCTGTTCAATAGTCTCCGTGATATACTCAATGATCATCTTGAAATCCCATTTCAGATTTTTTCGGACAAAAGACAAGTAGCCAATCATGACGCCGAGCAATTCTGCGGTTATATTGCAGCAAATTATTCTCACATTTATTTTAGTGTAAAAACATTGTACACAACCAGTAATGTACTATTGTACATACCGACTCATTTGTCTTATATTGCGATCTACCATATGTTGATAATTTTGAAAACTATCAGGAATCAAGAATCAGGAATCAGGAATCACGGATTGTTTATTCGACCATAATATTCATATATACGTACAATAATAACACAATTAAGGGTGTAAATACAAAACACAATACAAAACAGTTGAATGTATGATTGCAGAGAAGTATACAAATTATATGGTCAGGGAGACGGACACTAAGGTCTTTGATAGACCGCTCTCATGTGCGCCACCCTAAAATGAATTAAAGTTACAGGTTAGCTTATGGAGAGTAAAGAGTTCGAACTGCGGAATAGGATATTGACTACTAGGAAGTGGTTCTGGGCAAAAAGACACAAATACAATATTAAAATGACAGCCACAAAACTACACACACACACACACACACACACACACACACACACACACACACACACACACACACACACACACACACACACACACACACACACACACACACACATATGGAAAGCATGCTGAATAAGTTAATTACCATACACAAGCAATTAGAGTTACGGACATAGCATGTGTGCGTGGTACAAGTTTCATATTTGTTGAGAAATGTCATTTTGATATAATTTGAAAAACCTTGTAAACTGTGCGAATGTTCTTTTTCTTTAATTATATTAGGTAAGGAATTCAGAATACGTACAAAGACTCAATTTTGGTATCACGCTGGTGAATTTGGGATGTTGATGTTATGAATTGTTGACAAAAAAAGAAAGGAATTAACCCATTTTTAATTTTCTAGTAAAATTTCAAAATTTGTAAGGTGTATATATCGTGAAGTTTTAGTAATTTATGAGACTTGAAGATTGGGTCAGTATGAACATTATATTTGCTATGATTTATGATTCATATAGCCTTCTTTGTGTTTTTTCTAACCTTTCCAGGTTGTGTCCCCACACAAGCAGCCCATAGTTAAATTTAGGTAATATCAATTAATTGAAAATAATCTTTAGGACATGAGAGGGAAGGAATTTTTTAATCTATTCACTGTACCAATTGTCCAATTATTTGTGAAACTTTGGATGCAATGTTTTGGATTTGTTTTTTCCAGGTCATATGTTTGTCTAGAGTAATACCAAGAAAGTAAAATTCATCAACACATCTAATATAGCAAGTCTTTAGAAATACGTTTCTGTCGATGGTGAAAGATCATAAAGTTTTTTTTTACATTAAGCGACAATTTGTTAACATTTAGCCATGTGTTTATTTTACCTAACTCTGCATTCATATGTTGAGTGGCCTCTTTAGTGGATTAAAGTAAATTAAAGACACTAACAGTACTAAATAATGATGTATCGTCAGCATATAATGTAATTTCAAACGATGTAGAGATTAAAGTTATATCATTTATATAAATGATAAACAATAAAGGGCCCAAGATGGATCCTTGTGGTACACCGGTATTTATATTCAAACTATTGGAATTCACTTCATTATAAGCAACATACTGTTTCCTGTGGGCTAAGTAACTTTTGAACAGATCAAGCGCGGTATCTTTAATCCCATAATAACGTAATTTATGAAGTAGAATGGCATGGTCTAAAGTGTTGAAAGCCTTTGAAAGGTCCATAAATATATTGATAGAAATTTCTCCTCTGTCCATCTCAAATAAAATTTTATCTATAAGTTCAATTGCAGCGTATTCGGTTGAATGATTTCTTCTAAACCCATATTGACGAGTGTAAAAAAGGTTATGAGATTGAAAATAATGGTATACCTTATTGTAAATCACTCTTTCAAAAATGTTTGATATAGCAGGCAAAAGAGAAATCGGTCTGTAATTTTCAAGTATTTTTTGTTTATGGGTATAATTTTTGCTATTTTCAAAGGATTTGGATATATGGCAGTCGTTAAAGACTGATTTATGACCATACTAATTTCATAGAGAGTCTATCAAAACCACAACTATTTTTAGGTTTTAGTGAAAGAAAATTTGTTTTGACTTGGATTAAGTAAATAATCTTTAAACGATCTCTCAGAAAACACGGGTATCTTTGAGGCTGATTTGGGACCAACATTCGTAAAATACTCATTGAATTTGTTTGCTATTTCATTTTTATCACTAATAGCTTGGCCGTCTATGAGGAAAGAATCTGGGAATGCGCTTTTCTTTTTCATTCGGTTCTAGCGTTCTACCTCTGGACCACTGAGCTCCCCATAATACGGGGAGACATAAAGGTACATTGTTGTGCGCACTAAGACGGATTGTGCCTTCAGTAATAATGATATGATATTGATAACAATGACAATGATAATGATAACAGTAACAATAAAGTTTGAATTACCATCGGAAGTGCTACGACCTTGACCGTTAACACACCAAAAAGAGCGAAACTGACGGGGTCCTCACGAGCTGCAGGGTTGGCCTTTGACGCGACGAAACTACAGTCCCCGCTCGGTGTGTGTGTACTTAGTCTTATATCTGCAGAGATTACCAGCCTCTTAGATGTAAGCTGTATGTATTTTTCTCAACACCAAATGTAACAAAATTACACGAAAATTAGTATGCTTAGAGGGCAACATCAAAAGAAATGTCATACATTAAATACTGCATTGTCCATGTTCTCTTGGTTCCTCGGAATATAACTTTATTACAAAATAAGAATTTTTGTACTATCTTTGAAGACCATCCACATCAAATAATTTGGGTTTATATTGGTGATTTTAGTTCGCAACCAAACAGCTGTGAAACATTCAATGAGGCACACAATACTTGACTGACTCTATACCCAGATTTGAGTACCTCGGGATGAGTTACAGCAACCCATAGGAGAACATGTATATGTGACGTCATAATCAAACATGGCAACATGAGGGCATTTCCAAATTTTCCCCTGCATTTAATGGCTCATAACCTACCGTATTGATTAAAATTGGCCCATTCTGATATTGCATCGGGTTTGTAGAATCTGTAGTTTTAGAGGATTGAGATCAAACAATAAAATATCTCATATGAGCAGGTCCCCCAGGGTGATACAGCAATTTCTGCAAACAGGTCAAAATGTATGTACCTTCTTGAGCTCTCGGTAGGTTGCAAATTTGTATAATAAAAGTTATTCTATGAGATATGAACGTAGTAGTAAGAATTCCCTCATTGTTATGTTTTGTGTAATCCACAGGTAACACATGGATCATTTAAATGTCCCTGTTGTTTCTTGCCCATGAACATGTGGCAGAATGCCCCCATTTAAAATCATTATCACTCCCTATGTATTCACTGAAACCTGCCCAAATTCACATTTATAGCTTGTCCAGACTGTCCACTTGAAAGAAATAGGGATAACAGGACTTTAATAATAAAGTGATTTTATTGGCTTCCCAGCCAAGCCATGTCCTCTTGTTTCACTAGAAATATGACCGGGCCTGCCAAGCATTATCTTACCAAGCGATCGGTCCACCACAAACCCATAAATCTGGTGTCAAATGGCAGATGATTAATTCTCCTAGGCTGTCCCCAAAAGTGATAACCACAGTATGGCCTGTAGCAGTGGGAAAGTAAAACAAAGATTGGCGATTTTTGGCCAATCCCCCTATTGGTGGTCCAAATCAGGCCACATCTACAAGGTCCTATCACATGTCCCTATGTATGGCCTAGCCTTGGAAAGTGGACTTCTACAAACTATGGTAACAGTTACCATTGATGCAAGGATTCTTCCCATATGTAAACATATCATACATAGTTGGATACCGATTTTGACCTGAAAATACTAATATTAGCATTTGTTACAACTTCAAATCAGTTTATATACTTTCACAATGGGGAATATTGCCAAAAACAATGGAAATGTGCTTGTTTACATGAAGACAAGACAACTACTTTGACTCATCGGATTACTTCTTGGTTCAAAATGGCCGCCATTCTGGACACCAGATTGAGTCTGCAGGTTACACTGCGTGGAGTAAAATCCTGTGGTGTGGTTGATTGGTCTTCTTGACAAGCCAGGTATGAACACACTATGGGTTATAACATTGTAGATAGCCACGAATAATTGAAGCCAAGTCATTTTTAAGCGTTTTTCTGCGCAGACAGTACCAGAGGAAGCCAGGAACTATGGTTTGTTTCATTTAAATTGTAATCTGTAGTTTGGCAAAGCAGCCTGTAGTGTGTATATATATATATATATATATATATATATATATATATATATATATATATATATATATATATATATATATATATATATATATATATATATATATATATATATATATGATAGCATCAGACCTATTACCTTAAGTTTTGTTATCTTGAAATACTGTAGAAAGTCAATTATTTTCTATCATGAAAAGGAACAAAGATTTTGTGGCTCGCTCCTATGGATATTTCAAAAGGTATGAGTAGTAAAGGTGCATCAAACTTTTAAAATCAAACGTGCAATAGATCAAATTCCGGTACCACACTTACCTGCCAAGCACATCCAGGCCCACCCACGGTCGTAGGGCACATCGGCATCAAGCGCATCACCCGTCAGTTCTGCCGGCCTTGAAGGTTGTAAAGGGACCTCTGCTGCTCCGGCTGCAGTCATTCCTTTGGCTATCTTATATGCTCAACGAGCCTTGTACAAGATTTTACCCAAAAGCGATGAATCTCTGTCAAAAAAATCGACAGAAACGGATTTCCTTTCGCTGAAGAAAAATTTGACATAAAAAAAATACAAAAGAACCATTACAGACGTAAATTGTTTCCTGTATATTTGTTTCTTGTAATGTGGGTATTTTAATTTGCAGGTAGAAAAAGTGCATTTTCAAGCAAAGAACGAAGTTGTTAGGTTTTTATTTCAATTTGTAGAGAAGTTTGCATAATTGTTTATAAATATTCTCATTTCAGACGTTCAGTGCTAATCACAATAATGCTCTAAATTGGAGTATGCGAAAACTACGACGCCTCGTTTTGCAAAAACTGTTGAAGGATATTTTTCAGCTGGCAACTTATCCAATAATGCAGGCTGCTGAATAGAACCTCGAGGAGTGTTGAACGAGACTCTCTCGGCGGCTGCAACTTTCCTGGTCAGCATACAACACCACTTGTTTCAGTGAATTTGAAAGCATTATAGATTAACAGTTGAATTTTTATTAAGGATACTTCAACAAGCAAGCAAGCAAGCAAGATAACAAGCAAATAAAAAACGATCTCTTTCTGAAGTCCTTGCTCAATCATTAAAACAAAGCATATTTTATGCTGAAAGCAGAGACTCAATTTGGCTTACTTTACTTCTTAAAGTTACAGACTGAATCAAATTTTATGAATAGTAGTAGTAGTAGTAGTAGTAGTAGTAGTAGTAATAATAATAATAATAATAATGATGATGATGATGATGATGATGATGATGATGATAATAATAATAATAATTTTAAAAAGTGTGAAAATTTATAAATGATATAGCACAGGTGTGCAAAAAATACACTTGACTACTCATAAATTTGAATTAAAAAACTTGAAATAAAGTTCCGAAAAGAAATAGCAGAACGGCTCAATAAATATTTTGTAAATATTGGTACATGACAAGAGATGGGGCCCTAGACGTGGGTGTAGGTAGCCACCAGTATGCTGTGTGTATTTCCACGTGTCATTACTGAACAGACACGTACGTTTCCATGCAGCCATATACCTGAAGAGATTGTGCTTGGTTCACAAAAACAGTAAATGTACGAGATGGATGCCAATGGATGGCAGCATGTAATATCACAAAATAAAATTGAATACAAATACACACATAACAATGTTATGAAAGCTAGGATTAAGAAAATATGACAGGATCTGAAACAAACTGTGGTTAAATCCTTGTATCTAATAATCCCTAAACCTTGCCATAAAATTAGACTTCTGTCCCAGGGAAAGTTTACACCAGAGCACGAATATTAGAGAAAAAAAAAGAGAAAAAATAAAAACCTAATTATTTCGGAAGAATATTGGATGCCTGTAAACAAATTTGTGTCCTTTCATGTTTTATTTTGCCAAATTTATATTGTCATTTTTAAATGAGACGAACAATGATGTCCAGTTGATCCAGGGTTGTGCGAAGAGTAGGTCAAGGTCGGTAGCTTTTTTGTTAAAGTGAAGTGTTTTTACTCGTGTATTCTAATGGAACCATTTCAAAATACAGATCTTAAACTTATATACAGCTCCTAGATTTTTGATGGAGAAACAAAGAAAGAAAGGAAGTTTTGTAGTCCAGAGGTTTCACACAGCTCGAAAAAATTAAAAGTCACCAGAGATTGTACAGGTACTCCCGAGTACTGAATCACACAAGAAATGTACGTTAGAACAGTATTAATCATATGCAGCTAGTTACTTGAAATGGGAAGACAATATCATGGGGTGGGGAGGGCCAGGTTCAATATCGGTGTACCTTAATATCGGTAGGCTTGATATGTGGGTTACCCACAAAACAGGTGTGGCTGGGATTCAGGCTTTTGCCTGAGATAACTGAGGCACGCTGCCATCGTGTTGCTGCTCTCATTGATGACTTGTGGAAGAAATATTATAGTTTAACACATTCCATACCAGTCACTGATTTTTCCGTACATTTACCTAGATTTAAGACGACAATTGCATATTTAAATTCTTGATGAAAAGAGCTTTCGTTCAAGTACCAACATGCCTATAGTCTTATGTCAGTGGTTCTGGCACTGCCTGGCAAGTCATGCTGCAGCTGCCCTTGCCGCAGCTGCAGCATGACTTGCCAGGCAGTGCCAGAACCACTGACCAAGGCCTGTCATCATAGTACCGAATGAGTCAAGGCTTTTTGGTTGAAGAAATGACATTATGCATCAAATTTCTTGTTGATCTTGTTTAAGCATGAGGCTTGGAAGGACTCCAAGGAGTAAAAACTATGCACAAGTTGGAAATATATTCAATAGACCTTTTTGACCAATTGCAGCAAAGAATAGCAATGAACAACACGAAACATAATGTGTGAAGAACATGAGGCGTAAAGCACAACTGGTTCGTAACATTTAGCATTACGAATAAAGAACATGAGCTGTAAAGCATTACTACCTTACAAAACACCAAACATGATGTGAAGAAGAACAACCGGCTTATAATTGCACCAAATATACAGACTTTAAGCTGTTTGTCAAGGGTTGAGGGAAGTGCTGAAGAACAACAAGGAAGAAACAATAAACAAAGACCTGAAAGAACAGAAAAATACTCTGGTGAAAAGAAGCTGAGTACAATTGCAGAAAAATGTAAGTACATGCCAATCGGTACTCACCAATTTACGTCAGATGCCTAAAATCGATCTCTAAGTTTGTTGCAACTTCGACACGTGGCTCAAGCAAAGTATCTATGACATGGTAAAAAATATATTCCCAAAGTTGGAATTCTTAGATCGTTACGTGATATAGAGCCTCTGGCAACATGGATACCTCTATATAATGCTTTATTGCAGCCCCTGTTTGACAATGCTGATCTGTTGTATGATTCCACCAATGGAATAAATAAGGACAAGTTGCAAAAAATTCAGAACAGAGCATCTAATAACATCTTTCCAGAAAACAGTTATAATCATATATTACGATGCTGGTGTAAATATATGTTTAATTAACTGGACAAAACAGTTTTGTTTTTGGTCTACAATTGTATATTTATATAACTGCAATTTCATCAATCAATCAATCAATCAATCAATCAATCAATCAATCAATCAATCAATCAATCAATCAATCAATCAATCAATCAATCAATCGATCGATCGATCGATCGATCGATCGATCAATCAATCAATCAATCAATCAATCAATCAATCAACCCCAAGAATAGGCACATAGGTTTTCAAGAAAGTTGTGTATGTTTATGTTGTGATTTTAAGAAATCTTCTGTGTTTTAATCATGACTTATTTGTTTTTCTTTTATGACGAATTTCGATCTTTTAAGTGCTGTACTATTTTTATTTGTCAAGCAAACACACGGAAACGTGACATTGTTGATACTTTCCCCTCAAATGTTGTCACAAGGATGCTTTGTGTATGATTATGTTGTGATTTTAAGAAATCTTCTGTGTTTTAATCATGACTTATTTGTTTTTCTTTTATGACGAATTTCGATCTTTTAAGTGCTGTACTATTTTTATTTGTCAAGCAAACACACGGAAACGTGACATTGTTGATACTTTCCCCTCAAATGTTGTCACAAGGATGCTTTGTGTATGATTATAAGATATATATTATTTACATACCCCCTAAATATATATATATATAGATATAATGGAAAGCCGTTTCTTGTATTATTCAGTATTTGATCAGATGATTCAATATTTGATCAGGTAAATAAATATTCAATCAGGAGACTAAATATTTAATCACATGATCGAATGGATTGATCTGATATTTATTCAGCAGATCAAATAGATTTGTTCACATGAACAAATAAAATAAATTTGATTACATGAACAAATGCATTTGTTCAGATGACTAAATCGATTTGCTCCTCTGATCAAATAGAATAAGGTATATCCCAATTTATTTACCTGAACGAATATATTTGTTCCCTTGATCAAATATATTTGATCTGCTGAATAAATAGAAATTTCTCCAACACCAGACAATAATTACGCACCTGATGTGAAACATTTTGGCACTCATTATTTTGACTCGTGTCTCGACTTAAGCATGGCCTGAAGTCGAGACAAGAGTCTGGAAAGATTCTACACGGACATAAATGCCCCTCTATCTGTCGCGTCCATATTGGCGTCTTCTCCCCTCGTATCCATGTGTCTAGTCAGTTCTGTGCTCTGTTCTTTCCTTGCAAGAGGGATTCACATAGGTATATGCCCTTTTTCCCAATTGCGAATAACTTGTGCAAAATATGTATGGAAGTTAATCCAATAAATATGTTTATACCAAGCATGGCCTTATCTAATCCGTTAGTGCCGGATTTACCATTGATTATTAATATTATTTGCTTAACTGTTTACTCTGGTATTACTGTTATATTATTTATACATATAATACGGGTCTTTTAAATAGAATATTATGTAAGGTACTATCTGTATCGTTCACTATGTGCTTTGTATAGGCAACCTATCAGAAATCGCATCTTTGACTTGTTTAAAAAAGAACGATTTTAGAATATTTCAGTTAGCCGTTCACTGTGTTCCAATGTAAAGTTGTAGTGTTACATTGATATGTGCACCATTTTTACAATTATATGGAGTGCTCTTGCCTTTCGAACATTTCATTTAAGTCGTTTTTCTGGGTTATATGTTTTGCATATATGTATACTCTTTTTTCCGTTGGGGTATTAAGGTTTATAGCCTACGTTTTCATTATGAATTTGTGTACGAACTTCAAATTTTTTGTTAACTCCTTATATTCAACAACTAGTTATCTGGTTAGTACTTGGGTTCCAGTTACATATTTGTTGCGGGGTCGGCAAACTACATTGGTTTAATACAAAACTTTGCTGAGTTATGCTCTACATAATATACTTACCTTGCATGCCTCTGTGTTGGGGCTTTTTATGTGTATATACCATTTATTGCCTGTGTGTTATGCAATATTTAAACTTCTGCTTTGGCGAGTACAATAGTTTCTCTAAAACGTCCAAACTTTTTATATATGATAGATTACTACTTTTTATAAAAATTATACTTTGGTATTTTATATGTTTTGACTTGACATGGGTATGGAGTTCAAAAATTTCATTGGAAATTTCAAGGAGGTTGACAGTAACGGTGTGCACTGGCATTTTTCGCGGTGTAAGTGATCTTGTATGCTCCCCTCAATTGCTTAGTGTCATCTTTGAGGTAGATACATTCCCTCATAATATTTTCTTGATGAAGCACTTATACATACCCATGTATACGTATATATTATTAGCGGTTCTTGCTCTAAATATTGTCCCGTTCGACAAGAAAAGTTCGATCCTTTCGTACTATATTATTCGTGCTGTCCTTTTTCGTTATTAACTTAAAATTGAGTATCTTTTGGCCATCGGCCCATTACTTCTATTACTAGCCGGTGATGTTCACGTAAACCCCGGTCCTAGCAATGATATAAGTGACATTTCATTTTGTCATTCAAATGTCCGTAGTCCTTCAAATGATAAACTTTGAGCTGTCCGATCAGATCTTGCGCCAAACTTTGATATTATTTCCCTGTCCGAAACTTTCCTTTCTCCTAATTCATGCCTTGCTAACCTACGCTTGAACGGCTACCACGATATCATCTGACGTGATCGTTCAAGTGTCATCGGAGGTGGAGTTGCACTTTATGTTTCCACGGCCTTGCAAATATCACGGCGTGCTGATTTAGAGATAGCTCCATGAACTTTTGTGGTGTGAAATCAGGCCAAATAACAAGAAATTCCTTTTCGGTGTAGTATATCGACCACCGAATTCTACATTTTTGTTTTGGGACTGACTTCAGGAAAGCCCTGACCTGGCGCGCAATACTGACGTTCAAAAGATCATCTTGTCTGGCGATTTAAATTCTGATTTCAATACGCAGTCGGGTCACAAGCTTGTTCACTTTGTTCAAACTAACTTCCTCAATCTTCATATGAACGAACCTACTCGTGTTACCGAATACTCTGCTACTTGCCTTGACCAGACTATTGCAATCATTCCTAATTATCTTTATGATGTTTGTGTGCTTCCTCTATATTCAACTGTGACCACTCTGTTGTGGCGGCAAAACTACTGTTTCGGCGGCGAAAGGAGCCAGCATACAAACGGCGTGTTTGGGAATATGACAAAGCCGACTTTGATCGTTTTAGAAATTGTCTCCGTGAGCAAATTGGACTTCTTGGTCTAGTTTATTTTGAGAAATTGCTACCCAATGTATTTCTAACAAGGATATTGAGGTTAGGCCTTCTGATTTACCGTGGTATAATTCAAGACTTCGGTTGCTGAAACGACAGGTTAAAAGAAAATATGATAAAGCAAAAAACTGTAATTTTGAAACCAAATCATGGACCTCTTTTTGTCAACTCCGGAACCACTATCAGGAACAACGAAAACTTGTTGAAGAAGAATACAATGATAAACTTTGCTCTGACTTAAACAATCCTTCTCAGAAAAACAAATGTTGGTGGCGCACTGTCAAACACTTTTTGAATCGTAATCATTTTAATACTATACCATCTCTTCTACATGAGGGCAAACAAATTATGGATCGTGCATCTGAAAGCTGAAATTGTTAATTCTTATTTTTTACAGTAATGCAACGTTGATTCTGCTGCGGCCACTCTACCTGAACTTACCCCCCCCCCCCCCATCTTGAGCCTTGGCTCACTAACTGTTGTAGAATCTGAGGTCCTTGAAGCTATATTAAGTTTAGACATATCAAAAGCATCAGGTCCTGATGGTATCACCGCCAAACTCCTAAACGAGGCTGCCCCTGCTATTTCCCCTTCACTGACAAAAAGGGCCTGAAAATGTGTGTACTAACTACAGACCTGTGTCTTTGCTCAGTTATACAGGAAAATATTTCAAAAATAGTATTCAAACATGTCTTTAACTTCTTTCGTGATAAGTTTATTTTTTCTTCTCACCAACCTGGTGACTCAACTATTAACCAATTGCTACTACTCTACCATGAATTATGTATGGCTATTGATAAAAAAAAAAAGAAGAAATTCGTATCATTTTCCTTGACATCAGCAAGGACTTCGACAAAGTCTGGCATTCTGGCCTATTATACAAATTGCAAAAAGCTATTGGCACTGGCAACCTGCTTGATTGGTTTGAAAATTTCCGCAGCAATCGTTATCAACGAGTTGTAATCCAGGGTCATTCGTCCAGCTGAGGTAAAATAAATGCAGGTGTCCCTCAGGGCTCGGTGTTAGGACCGCTTATGTTCCTTATTTACATAAATGATATTGTTGACCTTGTTCGATCAAATATAAAAATGTTCGCTGATGATACATATCTTTATTTAACTGTCGATGACCCTATTACTGCAGCAAACATAATAAATTCGGACCTCCTTGATGTTGATCAGTGGTCTAAGGATTGGTTTGTGACTTTTAATGCCTTAAAACTGATTCAATGCTTATTTCCAGGAAAGTCAATCCACCTAATTATACTCCTATTATATTTCAAGGTCAATGCATGGGACAAGTAATGCAAAACCGCATTCAGAATTTGGGTGGTCAACTTTGTTTGACCGTCGGATTGCAGCTAAATTAATTTTGATGTATAAAATAGTGAATAAGCTTGCACCTGAAACCTTGTGTTCTATTATTACGTCTCCCAGAACGCACACATATACTTACAGTACCCGATAACAATTTGATATCCTTCACTTCAGAGCTCGTACTGAACTTTTTGATAAGTCATTCTTCCCTTCTACTATTAGACTTTTGGACCAATTGCCTCTCGATATTAGAAATCCTGCATCCCTCTCAATATTTTAATCGCAAATAGCTCAACGACCTACGAAATTTTCAGAAGTATTCAATCTCGGAGATAGATTTAAAGCTATTCAGCATACACGTCTTCGTCTTGGCGCCAGCCTCTTAAATTCTCATCTATTTAAAATTGGTGTTGAGGATTCTCCTGCCTGTTCATGCGGTGCACCAACGAAGATATATGGCATTATTTCTTTTCCTGTACGAAATATATTGTACCACGATTGCACTTGCACATCATGGTTGTCCGTTTTGCACCCTTTACGTTACAAACTTTATTATATGGTTTATTTGACTGCTCTCTCCAAGAAAACAGGGATATTTTTTAGCTATACAATACTACATTTCTTCAACTGACCGCTTTAAACCAGCTGGCATTGGTTAAACTTGTGGATTTCCAACCACTAGTGATCATCTCTCGGGTTTTGGTTTATGCACCTCAAATTGTTTACTCTGTTTTTCAATACACAGCAATCTTTACTACATATTTTGATTTCCGACCCAGTTCGCAGTGTATACCATGTGCACTGTAGATATTGCCCCACTATCTGTCTGGTCAGTATTCATGTTTTCATATTTTGTTGGTGTGTGTTTCTGTATTGTCCTGTCTATTTGCCTTCCCATCTCGCAAGAGGGATTCATATAGGTCATGCCCTGTTCCCAATTGCTACATATGATCATGTTGTGGATTTTTCTTGTAAATTTGACAAAAAAATATGGTTAAACCAATTACTCCCTCCGGTATGCCGCTCGTCACTTCCCGTGGTCTGTGCACTATTTGTTGCGCGGATCAAATACTGGCGGTAATGATTTGTTCCGGAGTATAAATGTTTGATCCGCAGAACAAATCAGACATGGAGCGTCAATTTAATTAGGGGATATTTGCTGAGAAGATCAAATCGATTTGATCAGAAGTACAATTTGATTTCATAAGATGATCAAATACCATCTATTTATGCTTCAGATCATATCGATTTAATCATCTGAACAAATATATTTGTTCATGTGATCAAATAAGAGTATATTTGTTCCTCTGATAAAATCGATTTGATCAGAAGGACAAATCGATTTTATCAGAACATGAAATCAATTTATTCAGAGGAACAAATACTATCCTGTATTTTACTTTTTACTTTTTACTTTTCGTGAGGTTTGATGTATATACCTCGCTATTTGTATGTGCATTATCTTGAAATTTGTTTTAATGTCAAGCATATTTTGTATTTGTATGCCATTTCGTATGTATTGATTTCCCCGTGTCACGCGGGTTAATAAATACACATCATATCATATATCGTGTAAGACTTATAATTATATCTTTCTGACTGTGTGCTAACACAGACATTCTGTTCTTTCTTTCTTTCTTTCTTTCTTTCTTTCTTTCTTTCTTTCTTTCTTTCTTTCTTTCTTTCTTTCTTTCTTTCTTTCTTTCTTTCTTTCTTTCTTTCTTTCTTTCTTTCATTCTTTCTTTCTTTCTTTCTTTCTTTCTTTCTTGCTTGCTTGCTTTCTTTACCATCAAATTTTGTTTGCCAGTTTTCTCGAACACTATTACACCAAGAAACTTCAAACTTGGCATGACTATAGGTTTATACATGAACTTGTGCCTTTTAATAAAGAAGAGGTAATGAGATTATGCAAATTAGGGGCATTTGAAATTTAAAATCTTGAATAATTTTAAAACTATTATAGGTGCAGGTAACCAATCGAACATTGATCAAGAGATTCGTAACACTGCATATTTTTGTAATTTACATGTAACCTCTAAAGGTCAAAGGTCAAGGTCATTTGGGCCTTTGAAATTTTCATCCAGCCATAACTCTGTCAATTTTCATCCAATTTTCACTATGTGGGACCCAAATTGTAGGTATTGAAACACCGCATATTTGATATGTGGCCTTTTAAGGTCGAAGGTCAATGCCGCTTGGACCTTTGAAAGTTTCTTGTAGCAATAACGTGGTCAATTTTCATCTGATTTGGATCATGTTGGGCTCACATTGTATATACGGTAACCCTGTATATTTTTGGAATTTACATATGACCTCTACAGGTCAAAGGTTAAGGTCATTTGGAATTTCAGGTAGCCATAACCTGGACAATTTTAATCCAATTTTAATCTCGTTGGACTCAACCTTGCATATTTTTGTCATAACATGTAACATTTAAAGGTCAAACGTCAATGTCATTTGGACGCTTGAAAGTTTCATCTAACCGTAACTTGGTCAATTTTCATCCAATTATGATCATGTTGGACTCTATAGGGATTGCAACACTACACATTTGTAATTTACATGTGGCCTCTAGAAGTCCAAGGTCAAGGTTATTTGGTATTTTAAAATTTTCATCTTGCCGTAACTTGGTCAATTTTTATCTGATTTGGTTTATTTTGGCTTAATTTGTAGATATTGTAAAACTGTTCATTTTTGTAATTTACATGTGACCTCTAAAGGTCAACAGTCAAGGTCATTTGGACCTTTAAAATGTTCATCTAGCCTTATATACAGCTTTTGAAGGCACACTGACAATTTGCTTTGTTGAAAATCATTTCTAGTTTGAAAATTGATGTTTGTTCGGGGGGGGGGGGCAGTGTGTTTTATGTCTTGTTTCATATGTTACCACACCATAACGAGTGGCCTGGTGCTATGTCCTCGTCACATCTTCTGTAAAGGAATTTCTTATATTTCAGTCATTTTATGGTTCGGTATTTTTAAATATTGTACGTCTAAATAGACAACCTCAGCATTTCATTGTGCTTGATGCTGTGACGAGGGGCTAAATGCCTACAGATATACATTTGCTTGTGTCATTCAAGGAAAACACTCTCGGCACTCGCATCACTTTGCTTTTCAAAGCTTAATTACTCACCATTACAGCAGGCTTCCTAAACGCTCTCCCGCCTTGACATCAAGTAGTGACCTTGGTAGAAAAGGGGAACCTTTGTTTCTCTGTTTTGCTCTTATCTGAAATGTTTTAGTCGCTTCTGTATCGACTCCATGACCCTGGTCGTTCAGAAATAGGCCAAGAGGACACACATGTAAACACTGAATAGTTGATAAGTACGGGTTCATTTTGTACACAGGCTGATAATAAAGTTTACTAGTTCTAACAATTATTTAATGTTTATCTAGTTTCACAATATGATTGTTATGTGTGACCTCAGTTTATGGTTTATTTTTGCATATATTTATTTTATATAATTTTATAATTGCACTGAATATGGTATCATGCTTTGATTTCATGTATATTTGATATTAGATTTATTTATACATGGTTTTGTAATTTGATTTATATATTATTATTATTATTAATTATTTTAATGTCTTATATGTATGTATATTTTCCGCACACGAAGGTCAAACACAATAAATAGAGTAATATCACAAACAATGTTTGAACTGAAGAGAATCTGTACCAAACTTCTGGTGCATTGCTGTCGTACGGGCCAAGAAATAAAATAAAGATAAAAAACAAAACAAAACAAAAACCCAAACAAAACCGAAAAAGGCCAGCTCTTGTGCATTCCTATCATTTATGGATGACATTTGTGTATCTATTTTGTTCATAACCATGTCAGAGTATTTAACACTGATCAATTCAGGTTATTTATGCTAGATACGTAATTGACTGGTTTTAATATTGGTGTGGAGAATTGACGGAGGGATTTTATTAAACAGTTTTATGAAATCTACGGGGTTGAGCATATTGTTCGTCAGTGTTGGTGTGTTTGTCCGCCCCACTCCCAATTTTACATACTTAATACTTGGGCAAGCCTCAAAAGTAGTAACAAACTGTAAAATAACATTATACTACTGTCACTGGAATACTTTCTACAAATTTCTTATTTCTGGTCTTAATATAAAATTCACACATAAATTGCTTACAAAGAGAAAATCAAATTTGGCTCTCATTGTCATCGCTCATACAATCAATTAATTGTGAATGTGTCAACGATACCATGTCCACATTGCAGAACCATATTTCACATCTAGAAGCCTATTCCAATGTATATAATATCTGAGGATCGAATAATTTTAAAGAGATAATGTTATAAATTGTGCTTATAAAACCTTGTATATATATATATATATATATATATATATATATATATATATATATATATATATATATATATATATTTATATATATATACATTTTTTGCGCTTGATGTACAATGTGTTTTAAAGTAGACTTGGAGTTAGATCAGAAATGGCAGCAATATATTTTTCATTTTACAGCAATTGCAGTTTCCTGTTCTTTAGAAACAAACACAAATTTGCTGCTGGATCATCTTTAAATGAAGACTACTTTTTCATTAGATTCAAAATTTCATTTCTCTAAGCATTAAAAATAGCATATTACCTGAGGTCATGAACCTTCTTTTGTATCCGACAAAAGCACAAGATCATCCAGAGAGTGCATGGTGAAAAATATAAATAATGACTCTGTGTGGCTGATAGTACGGTGCACAATCATGTAGATCTTACCACAAAAAGAACATAATAGCCAAACACAGGTCACTGACGACATAGAGCACAGAGAAAAATACTCTTCATTGCTTCGAGATATTATTATCCACATGTTTTGACCAGAAACCATTACACCCAAGGGTGAGGCCGAGAAGTCTGTACGAGTACATATTTATGGGAATGGTTTTTAGAAAGAAGAGAACTCTATCATGAATTCTGGTTCGACTGCATGTCAGGATTCTGTTTTTGATTCATGCAAAGAGATAAACCACTGATTTGTTCAAATTTATATTGCTGAGAGATCATCATTTACAGTCAAAGCACCAATGTACAAATCGCCTTTTTCCGAAACAAGGAAGAGTGAAGTATTGTCTGCAAACCGCATTATTTTACATTCCACTATGATGACAATATCATTCATATGCAATAAGAACAGAAGTGGGCCCAAAATTGAACCTTATGGAACGCCAGCCTTAAGTGTGTTTCGTGGTGACACTTGTCTGCTGATAACAACTCTTTATTTCCAGTTGAAAATGCAACTCAAATGAACCAATGTAATAGATGTCTTCTGATCCCATCAGCTTCTAGTTTTCAGCGGTCCTCTGTGCCAGATCCTGTCAAAAGCGTGGGAAATTTCACCAGAAAAACAAAACTTACTATTTTGCCTTCATTCATTGCTTCTAGAACGAGGAATCTGGAACTGGGCGAGTATTTGATTAACAATGAGATGACTGAATGTAAATTTAAAAATACATATCTTTAACAGTTTACCCACACAACGCATCGAAGATATACGGCAAAAATTTCTTATCATCTGTTTCTTTTTGTGTATTCAGGTACAGTTAGCCTCTTTCCGTCTGTCTGGGAAAGTGGCTTCTTGCAAAGACGAATTAAATATTTGACAAATAGCTCTTGATATCAAGTGAACGAAACTTATTAGAAGTTTGGGACTCAAGTTTTGTGAACCACTTGTCCTTGAAACATCTAGTAAGTTATGCAATCTATCACATGATTTTTGTCGCCAGTTATTCTGTCTACGACTGATAATAAGTTGTAGCATAGATGGGGGTTGGGGTAGGTGGATGCTCCATATCAGATTCGTTTAAACTACATTATTAGCCTCTTCTTTACTGTCAGTGGCTAACAGGTTGCCGTTATTTATGGGCGGAAGTTCTGGGGTTTTGCTTGGTAAGAGCCTAAACGTCCTTCACATGCTTCCACCATAGCGTCTACCGTTTGAATTAAACTATGTAATATTTCCCTCCGTCCTCTATTTGTGGTTTGCTTTAGCTTTGTGCACAAAATTGTTACTTTGTTTCTTAAAACTTGACCAATGATCTTAACCATCAGTCGCTTTTGTTTTCTTGTGCATTTTATTTATTGTACCTGTGAGCCACTTAGAATCACCTGGTATAGCCAAGATAACCTTTGTGGGTATTTAAAAATTGGCCATTTCGACAAATGCCTGAGACCATTTATTAACCATTTCATTTATGTTCAACCTGTGCATCTTTTGATTCAGGGTGCAGAACACCACGTGGGGGTCACTTTGAACTGCGGCAATTGGAGCAGCCAAACTGACTAAATCAGGACTTGATATTGCTATTATGTCAATGCATGTGACTGTTTTATTTAACTGTAATTTAGAATTTTTCTGAAGTTAACTGAGCTTCAGTAAAGTCACCTGTGATAATGGTATTGTTTATGCCTTAGTTTTTCCCCTTCCACAGATTCTTCGAACTACACCCAGAAATTAGCATTTGTAGGGCGTGTGTAGAATGCAACAATGAGGCATTTGTTATTTCTCTTTGCTGTTTTTGTGGTGTGGCTCATGTAGTTTTAGGAGCTGCAGGTGCTATAATCCTATGACACTGGGTAGTTACCCTCGTTTAGGTTATATGCTCTTAATGATGGTGAAAGCACAGATGATAGAAGACTCCAGTTGAGTGTGGACGTGTGTGCACTTTGTCCATGGAACAGAACCCGGCAGCTATACGTATTACTGCCGCAACATTGGTGTCAGGATATCAAAGAACCACACTCTGAGGAAGACGTTTGCAATCCACTGTGGAAGATCAACTGAATATTTGTCTGATTTCTTCAGAATAGTTAAAATTACATTACCTACATTCATAAGTCGCAACTCAACAATGAGAGCAAAGTCAATTTCTGCAAAGGGCGGAGATTCAAGAATAACCAAACATCAAGATTTAGCTTTCAATACCAATGTAAAGAAACAAATTTCACTCCTGACTTGAGACAGGTAGTCACCCACAAAAAGCAATTGGTGGTTTTAAACCTGTCCTCTCAACCTTTGAAATATTCCTCATTTACTATAAATTAGTTTGTTTGCAAAATAAACTCAAAACCACCCAAAATTTATCATTTACCCCAAAGATTAGAAGAGACATGGTAGGCCTGCCACTTTTTGGTGTTACTGACTGGTCCGTCAGCAGAACTGACAGCAAAAGAAGAAAGTAGGCCCACATTGCTTTTATGAAATTCATGAATCGTGAACATTAATACAAAACTATGCCTCCATTATAATTATGAGTCAGAGAACACAGCCAGCAGCACAACATAGCCAATGAAATATTTATCAAACAATTCAGAAAAACATTACCCACATTCATTAATTCTAACCGAACAATAAGGGTAAAATGCAACAGAAAAAATGGAAGAGATTCAAAACTTACCAAAAACATCAAGATTCAGCTTTCAATATCAATATGAAGAAACACATATTTGTGACATGTATGAATATGGAAATTAAAACAACACTCCACCTACATTATAACCATGAGTCAGAAAACACAGAACAGTTCATTTGATTGTTGCTAGATCCAGCGTAATTTAACTTGTTTAAGAATGGTTATCCTGTCCTTAACTACCCTACATAAACAGAAGAAACAGTATTGAGCAGTTGCGTGATTATATGTTTGTCATTGTTTTAATGTTTTGCAGTGTTGAATCAAGTTGCAATTGAACTGCCATTCCTGTGCTCAGGTATGCAAATGAACAGATCCATTCATCGCTGGAGGTCAAGGTGAGGTCTCAGGGATCCGGGAAAGTTCTCTCGCCAAAATATATGTCCCTTCAGTTATTTCAGCCACACATTCCATTTTGATCTGCAGACATTTTATTGGTAAAGCAGCATTTCAAAATTTTGATCACATAATTGTATTCCTGAGGAAAGAAATCAATGTGTAAACTTCACCTTTGATTGAAATTAACAGCAAGGAAACTGAAACACTGCTCACTTGGTTAAAATGGCTGTCACCACATGGACTATGCTTTGTGTTAACACCATGTTAAGAAATTACTACTTCCTCAATGGTCCATTATTATTGTTATCTTTGCCACCCATATGTATCTTATTCTCTGTACTGGTTTTTTTTGTTGCTGCACATTATATTGGCGTAATGCTCTGATGACCTTGGAACTATATGTGAACCTTGCATGTAGTTATTTTATTCTCTTTATTAGTGCAGATTTGATGCATTAGTATTGATGTAAAGAATTATTGGGAACTGTGTGCAAACATATCATCAGTGACTTTTGGATAATTGTTTATCGTGTGACCATTATCTTGAGATTTATTCATTGAAACTAAATAGGATTTCCTTCACTTGAATGTGAAGCACGCATGCATCCTATTCATTTGAATGTGAACCAGAATAAATCATAAATAAATAATACTTATTATATTAACTGCTTTCCCAGTATGTACAACCTACTGCTGAAATAATTTGTTTAAGCTTAATCATATCCTAGGTGGCCCCAGTGATAGCAGACATCATGTACTTAACTGGAGTCAAGCCGACACAACCAGTTTTTATATCATGTGCTTTAATCTCGCCAACAGAACTGTCATGTATGCATATTGTACTTCACCTGTATGTAGTGGTGTCAAATAAACCACTTCTGAGTTCTGAGCCATGCAAAGCAATATCTACAAACACGACAATATTGACAAGTATGTTTTGACACACACATGCACATACACACATATACACACACACATACACATATATAGAACAAAAATATTGTCATAAAGTATCTTGTATATCGGATTTGTCTGCCTTCTTGTTGATATTTTTCTTGACAGGATTGAGGAACAGTTCCAAGAACAGTATACATCCACTAAGAACATTGACGGAGCCCACCAGGTAGAACGACGCATACCAGTCACCAGTCTGGTCCTTCAAGAATCCTAGAAGAAAAAATCATATTGCCTTTTTGGGAATTGCAACACAATTAACGCTAACTCTGACTGTAAAATAAATTTGCTATTTGATTCAACAGACAGTAGCAGGGATTATTTCAAGCAGAACAGACATCGAGCTGCATCTATTGTCAAATATATATAATGTTTCGTAAGGAGTGAAAAATAAACTGGCGAGGAGCATTGTGTCAGGCATGATCAGGTTTCCATACTGCAACTTTGGCCACAATTTTCTGGATTACAGGTCACACCAGGTGCTGAAATATACAATCTATGATCATTCCATACAGATGTATTATTACACAGGGAATGCTGCACCATTGTTGGCCACTGCTGAAAAAATTACACGCTCTAAACCACTCCATCTTACAGGCAAACAATTTCATTCATGTTCAAAGGTGTAAACAAAATATATGTAACATTCTTTTTGGTAACTTCCTTTCAGCTTGAAAACATAAGGTTTTTGTTGAAAAGCAGGTCTCATATTCACAACTTAAACAAGATCTCTTTGTAAAACACTAAGGTAGCTTGACACCTACTTTTCTTTCCCATTGATGACCATTTAAAGCATAGCGTATAGAGGTATGGATGTCATGCTGCATTGTTGGAGGACTAGCTGCTCTCTGGGGAAACACAATGTGTACAATGGATTAATGTTATGTTAATCTTGATGTAAATATGTAAGTGAAAAGCAAATGAAAATCATCCAAAAAAAGTGTTTAACACTACCACAAGCTACATTTCAGTTTCAGTAAAATCTGAATGACGGTTTTAGAGCAGTTGTCAAAAACAGCGCAAACACACACACGGACACACGCGCGCACACGCACACACCCACAGCCCCCCCCGCAAAAAAAAAAAAGAACACAGACTGATTTGTTGAAAAACATTAGCTTTGGGGCTCCCCAGAGGTGTCCCCATATGACTTCAAGGCAATTGATAAATCAGTTTCAGAGAGACAATTTGGCGACAAAAGAACCAAAAAATGATTAAAATCTATAAATCGTTGGAGGGTGACCATTTGAGCACACTCGGTAGAGAGCCATTCAAGGTATATCCTTACCACATTTTTAGTGAAACCAGTCAACGAGTTTGGAGAAGAGGAAGAAAATGTGAATTTCCGTTGCAATCCCGATTGACTTACATAGTAATCAACTGGAATACATGCATTAACCGACAGGTACATGAATTGTATAATTCGTTAAAAACCAGTGAGCATCATCATCTAGTGAAAAAATTGTTTAACACTTCTACAAGCCACAATTCCACCAAGTTTCAGAACAATCTGAAAGACGTTTTTTCGAAGAGGTCAAAATGAGGATTTCAAATTTCAAAATTTTGAAAGTTGCTTCGCCACATGTGTACCAAATTAAGGTCTAAGGGTCCACAAAAAGTTCATATGCAATTTCAAAGCAATTGGGCAAGTGTTTTTTTTTGGTAAGAATGTTTAAGATTTGAAACATAAAAAATCACCCGAAGGTGACGATTTGAACAAACTTAGTGTAGACTTCCCAAATGTACATCGCCGCCAGTGAAGTGAATCTGGCCAGTGGTTTGGGTGAGGTCGAAAAGGTAAGTTTCCATTGCAATCCTCATGACTTCCATCAACTGGAATGTATGTCTTAACCGATAAATATCTGAATAAGAAATTTGTCAGAAATCAGTGATTCACATGGATGCCACATAATGAAAAAAATTTGTGCACTTCTACAATGAACATTTCTTCCAAGTTACAGCACAATCTTAGTGACGGAATTGACGAAGTTATAGATAGGGAAAACATTTTTTTGCTTCAATCTTAATCATAAATAAATAAATTGAAGCGCCACCAGGGTAATAACTAGGGTCTAACGGTCCTTAGAAGTGCCCCGATTCAATTTCAGAGCAACTGGACAGGCGGTTTCAGTGATGAAGAGTTTTCAATCGTTTGCCAAAAATGAACACACATGCTAGAAACTTTCCCTTAGAACTGGGAACAAGTAGCTGTTAAACAACTAAGTGGAGAGGCATATAATTAGTGGCCCAGTACGAAGTTACAGCGGGTGTTAATCTTTTGCTTTGTCTACCATATAGATAGAGTATGTATCTACTAGGGGTATGGGTCTATTCTTCCTTTAAAGCAGTGTTTCCATCTTGAAAAATGTAATAAAAATACAGAAATCAATGGACCGTGACTTTTTGGATAAAAATAGGAGAAGCCTACCCAGGGTTTACCCTACCAAGTTAGAAGTGAATGCAGAAGTCTAGAAGAACTAGTAAAATCTCTCGATGGCAGACTCTATGTTTGGGCGGCAGACTGCTGCAGCCAGCAACAGAAAACGTAGGCCAGCAACACATAGTGTCAGCCGGCACTGACAATGTCTAATGCTGCCTGCCGCGGAAATCCAATTGACACCTTTGGAGGTCAGCAGGACGGAGCATTTTGCGGTTGTGTGCTGCTGTCTGCTGCTGTCTGCTGCTCACTTACTCTCTGTGCTGCCGGCTACTGCTGTGATCTGCTCAGTGCATTGTATCACATGTACAATATGAATCCCAAGCTACTTTTCTTTGACTGATTTTAATCCATTTGTTGAGTTGTAGATCTAAAAATCAACATGTTGTATTAGAACCAGTGGACTCCTTTAGTTTAATTTCACTTGCGTAAATAAATGTTGCATAATCTTTTAAGTATTTGTTTTTTAAATCTAGGGAAGCATCTATGTGTCTGACGACTAGATTGAATGTTTGTGCATGGTAATTTTTATGACTTGCTATGTTTGTGAAAAAATATCCTCACGGTAAACCAAACAGAGGGTAGCCAAAAGTGGTGCTAAATTGTTACCCATGCAAGTGCGGATGAAATCCTCAGACACTATTACTAAAATGAATATGAATATTACCAACCAACTATTTAAAAAGACAACAAAACTCATCATGGTCAAATGCATATTGGCAAACTTACTACAAAGAAAGCATATTTATAACCAATTGTAATTCTTTGGAATCAATTTTTCTCAAAGATTAAAAATCCCTATGACTGAATGTTGTGTGGTAAATCAGCATGAGGTGTGAAAGTATAGAAAACAATATGTAAACATCAGAAGACAAAACATGTAAAACCATATGCAGAACATATTGTGGTCCAGGGGTACCCAGTGTTGTTTGTCTGTGATGTGAAAACCATTGGCCAAGAGGTCTGAATGAGGATGATTCTTCAAAATGTTCTATATAATAATAATCATAATAATAATAATAATAATAATAATAATAATAATAATAATAATAATAATAATAATAATAATAATAACAACAACAACAACAACAATAATAAAAATAATAATGATAATGATAATAATAATAATGATAATGATAATAATAATAATAATAATAATAATAATGATAATAATAATAATAATAATGATAATAATAATAATAATAATAATAATAATAATAATAATAATAATAATAATAATAATAATAATAATAATAATAATAATAATAATAATAATAATAAATCATAGGACCATAAAGCAATAAAGCCCCCTGATGAGGAACCTCTCAAGATAAAAGTGTATTTTCGATGATTTGAAAAAACCAAGCAAAACAATAAAAACATGCACTGGCATCCGACAGTAACCATGCTGAACTGTACCATTGTTGAATACTATGTAATATTGAAAAACCATTGAAAATCAAAGTATAACAGCACACATCATGCTGTGTATAGCTTTGGTGAAAAGTGAGTTAGCTACATGTCTGCCACGTTTGTGGTGAATTCAACTGACACTACAGGAGAAGAAGTGGCAAATTATAAAAATGCATTAACAATATGAAAAACTCGAAGCGAGTTTTTCGTGCCAAAAACATAATGCATCCCCCAAGGGGTCACCTCTCACCAGAGACCACCCCTTTAAGAAGGCCACCATTTGTCTGCAGAAAGTTTGACCTTGATCTTTGACCTCAAGTTCACCTCTTAGCAAATTTAAGGGAAGTCTCACTTGGGTAAATGGTGAAACAGTTTGATGGACTTCATTCATACCCATTTGACGTTGTGGCAGGGAAACCATTTTTTTCCAAGGCATTGTGACCTTGACTTATTAACTGAAGGTCATCACAATCACATGGAAAAATTCCCAAAATCTATGGAGTGTCTGTACCAAAGGCTTTTGGTTTTGAAGACAAAATGTGAACTACCATTGCAGACCCCATTGACTTACATGGTAATCAATAGGAATGCATAAATTCACCTATAAAATGAAAATCCTTATATCATTATAGCATGACCATTTGAACACAGTCGGTGGATACCTACTCGACGTACATACAAAAACAAGTTTGAAGGGAATCTGGCCAATACTTTTGAAGAGGAAGTGGAGAATGTGAGAAAGCATTGCAATCTCCATTTACTTACATAGTAATCAACAGGAATGAATGCAGTTTGACCTTTCAAGGTCACTCGGGTTTAAAATATACCGTACAAATTAAAGCCCTTAGGCAATTTCCTATTAACGTTAAAAAGTAACCTTGGGCCTACGATTCACCATTAAGAAGATATAAGCCAGTATGCTGCTGAGTGAGCAGAAAAGTGCACAAGTGCAACAAGGCTTTGACCTTGCCCTTCGACCTCAAGGTTATATATTTTTATTTGGGAAAAAAATCCCAGACCCATAGAATCTTCGTACGAAATTAAGAGGCAACAGGTGAATTGTTTCGAAGAAAAAAATTAAAAAAAGAAACAGAAACAACAAAACGACACCCAAAGTCCCGCACTCAGCTGGTCTTGGATACAAAGTGGTCTTGGGATCCTCGGAATACTGGCAAGGTTACCTGTCCTTATATATATATATATATATATATATATATATATATATATATATATATATATATATATATATATATATATATATATATATATATATGCGTGTGTGTGTTTGTGTTTTGAGATGGTTCCCTAGTAAACCGAATTAGTGCAAAAACAATTAATCTAGCTCAGGACCCTCTTTTGATAGATGAGATACATGAACATTTATATTTAGAACACATGTATGCAGCATACAATGTTAAAGTGATAAGTAAACACAAAACCATCATCACCATCAGCATCATACCAAAATCTTCAACATCAATGATCCAATGGCAGTACCTCTTGGCCAAACACATTTGAATAAGAGTATACGCCTACTGCACATGCATAACGATAGCTTAAGAGAAAATTCAGATGCACGATTTGCACTTGCATGACACAGAGTAAGTTGACCATTCCTGAAACCATTCCTGAAACAAATCCACGATAATCGCTGGACCTTGATGACTGAACAGACCTGGTAGAGATTGACCCATGATACATCTTCACCTAGTTTGCAGAGAATTTGGCTGATGGTTCTGAGAAACTGAAAATGTTAATTGTTGATGAATAAGGTGGGTGAACCATGACGAACCATCCTGTCACGTCAGCATAGGTAAAATCTGCATGGTTTTTCCACCTTTGTTATGAAGGACAAACCAGTATCTGGAGCAAACAGTATGCAGTGCAGGGTGTGCATTGAAATAGTCAACATCATTACCATGTAAAAACTGAAATCTAATATTACAAACAAAAATGTCAATACCGTCCAAAGGTGATTAATTGCAATTCTTTTTTGACCCAAGTCTCATCATACATACACTTAAATTCAAATATCAAATTGGACCGCCAAACAAGATTATTAATATAATCATACATATTCAGTCAAAGGACAAGTTCATATCAAAAGACCACCATCTTCTGCAATAGTAGATTCCAAAGCATCATTAGTTTTCAATGATATTGATGACACCAAACAAGAAACATTTTTCATCCAAACGACCGAACAACGTTTTTATAGATACCTAAGTAGTTGTGTTGTACTGTGATCTGTCATATATACGTTCTGGAATTTCATATACAGATGGATGACCAAAACAAGTTTCACCCAGTTGAGATAGTAAAGATATAACTAGCACATACTGTGCAAATCTGTGAAGTCTAGGTATATTACAGAACTAAAATGCACAGATTTTTCAAAACGAGAGACTGTTTTCAACGATCCAATAATGACCATTAAATACATACCAACAGTAGGTCCACCAGTCACCTGGGCCACACCTACTACAAACACAGCGAGGCTGAATGTGGTTTGAATGTTTTCTATGCCAAAGCTGTCAATAAGTACAGGCGTTAGCAATGGAATGATGCAACCAAGGGATAAACCAAAAAGGCTTGACACTATTACCATTAAAATGTAATTTCTAGAGATAGAAAACAGAAAACTGCTCAGTCCAGCGACAATCAATGCTGTAGCATATAATGCACTTTTTCTGGCAATCTTTAAATCTGCAAATAGTCCAATCAGTGGTCTCATTAATAGGTCTGCTGCTCCATTTACCGAAATTAATAGAGCTGCTTGGGTTTTTGTGTAGCCTAGGTGCACAGCATGGGCATTTATCATGGTGAAGATGGAGCTAAATCCGAAAGACGAGAGGAATAGCATCATCATGTATGCCAAAAACACATAATTCTTCAACAGTGTTAAAGTCAATGGTATTGTTCTCTTTTTATGTGGTTTGGGTGTCTTTTCACCACAAGCAAGATTATTGTGTAAAGCGATGCACAATTTGTTTCTCTTCCTCCGGGTATCGTGCGCAGATGTGTTTTCTTCTAAAGTTAGCTCAAAATTATGAACTTTGGCATCATCCAGCTCACTTGCAGATGGTGAGTTCTGATCATTTGTCTTCTTCCGGATTTTTCTGTATTGTTCTAATGGCCTCATAACGGCACCAGTAATGCAAAGATGAAGGGCAAGGCCAGCGAGTACAAAAAATGACCCATACAAGCTGTAGTGGTTGATGATGGCCCTGAGTACAGGAGATAGGATAAACGTGCCACTGCTTGCACCTGAAGAAGCCAGACCTAAGGCAAAACTCCTTCGCTTTTCAAAATATTGCGATAATGTCACTATGCTTGGATTAAAGCTGATGGAAGATCCAAAACCTGCAACACATAAACAGCAACTACACTTTTGATTTAATAGAAAAAATGAAAATAGTTTTATCCAATCAAATATTCAGAGTGTGTATCCTGACATGCCCTAAACCAAATATCTAATAGGACAGGTTAATGTCCAAAATACTAAAAACCCATATTGAAATAACAAAAAACCAGAAAAACATGATTACAACGATCGTGGAGGAAAAGCATGCCCAAAATATTCCCACCTAATGAGTAATATCATTCACCCATAGTAATATTCTGTACATTAACTGACCAAACCTGCAATACCAGCAAAAAAGTATACATTTAATATTTACCTAAAAAAAAAAAGTGGCCAAATATCCATGACTTTCAAGTTTTTTAGGCATATTGGGTTGAACGAATATCATTGGGTCAAGCTAACTGTAGAAATCAAAATGATTGAAATGGGCCGTTATTGTTATAGTATAGACACATTTGTTTTACATGGATTGTGAAAGAAGTCAGGCACTGTCTTATTGATTCACTCTCCATGGCACAGATGTTGGCGTATATTTCCTACCATGTCTGTGGTGGAGGAAACCGGAGCACTCGGAGAAAACCACCATGCACAGTCAAAGTGGTAGAAACTTTCTCCTCATGCTTCCCAGGACGAGGATTGGACCCAGGTTGCAGAGGTGACAGGCAAGCGTCTTACCGCTCAGCCAACCGTGCACCCATTATGCGTGTTTTTTTTAACATCATTTGGTTTGTATGCTGAAGAAATAGGCAATGATAGTGACGATTATGAGTTGCATTACTGCAGGCAGATTCCCACTGCAGTGATGCGAGAAAACTGGACGACCCGTCCTGTCTAACCTTTTGTATCAACAATACTGCATACGTTTATTTTGAGGAAACGATACTGACAGGATGCCATTTAAATAGCCAAATGAGGTTGACCTTATAAATCAATGGGAAATATGGAAATTATACCAATAAGTGCCTTGAGTCCAGCTATCCAAGGAATTTAATGTTAGTCAAATTAGTAGATGACCTGTCAAGATATGTACAAAAACGTATGTTTTTCTATTGGACTATGATTTGCATAAAACAGGGCAAGGACAGTAACTGTATATTAGGTGTAAGACTTCACTGACATGCAGGGATAACTCGTAAGGCCTTTGCATTTCTATCCAGTGACCACGGATGCCCTTGACCTTGAATAAAGATTAACCCACAAAACCATCAAAACAAATAGAATTAGAACGGCCTGATTTTTCAACAAAAATTCAATGTCTCCCCCGTGCCCTGACCATTTGTCACTGTTACAAATTTCTCATACTAATCCGTGTGACCTACAAACAATGCCAATTTACTTTCTTGCTCCCAGCCATGTACTTTAACGTCCGACAAAAAAATGCATTTTCCTTCATTGAAATTTCATGTGGAAGTGAACCAGCTTTGTTACAAATTTCACTATACAATGACCACTCCATACACAAATAGGTACTACATGTATAATTACTAATTAATTTCCTCTTCGACTATGTTTCAATTATTAAAACGAATGGTCAGAATGGTGGAAAAAGTCTTTTCGTGGATAGATGAATATTTCCATGTGTCACTATAGCCACTATCGTAAGATTTGTCGTACAATATGTTGGGGTTAAACAAGGGGGTAGGTAAGTACATGTACTTGGGGGGGGGGGGGTGTTGGCTAAACGGGTGCTGTCTTCCAGATGTGCACTAGGGTCATGGTAAGGTGAATAAGAGCTAAAAGGTTTCACACTCTAAGATGGGTGGCCACATGCATTTGCTACGCATATGTTGTTGTTTTACAATCATGATAATGTAAAGGGGCCTTTTTAACCAACAGCTATTAGTCATGGGGTAAAACAGAGGTGTTTTTGTCCTGTTGGAAGGTATCCCAACTTTATTCCACATGTAAAAACATATTCTTACTAATATCTACCCAACATATTGAGGACACGATTGCAAACCAACACACACTCTGTGACGTTGGGAATTCGGTAACGGTCATCCATCTTCGAAGTTGACCTAGCTTTGCATGTGTCATATTATCATATGATTAATTATATTCAGTGAAATCCTTCTCATGGAATCGTGTCGATAATGAAATTCACTACGATGGCTATGACTTTGGGCATTGGGGTAAGGTCACCAACCTTCGAACTTCACCCAAACCTTGATAAGTAACATTATCCTGCTAAGATTGATTTAATGTTGCTGAAACTCTTCTTGCGTTATCGTGTCCATGTCAAAACTCACTTATGTGACTATGTGACATTAGGAATTGGGCAAAGGTCACCCACCTTCAAACTTTAACTAGCCAGCAAATCCTATGCAAAATGTAAGCTTTAGCTGAAAAACTAATGACCATTCAGAAACCATTAGTTTATGGCTCTGTGACCCTGGGAATTGGGTCAGAAGCACCATCTTGAAACTTAATCTAGACGATCACATTTTATATTATCCTGCCAAGTTTGAGTAAACTTGCGGAAATCTTTTCTGGGTTATCATGTCTGCATAACCAACCACTAATGTGGCTCTGTGACTTTGGGATTTGAGTCAAAGTCATTAATCTTCAAACTTGACCTAGCCCTCATACAGCACCATAATCCTGTGCAATATGAAAGCCCTTGCTCAAAAACTTAAGATTATGCAGAAACCACTAGTTTAAATGTGGCTCTATGACTTTAGGAATTAGGTCAAGCTCACCTATTTTCAATCCTGACATAGACCTTAATGTGAAGTATCATTCTACCAACATTGATTAAATTAGGTGAATTCTTTCTTGATGTATCGTGTCCCCATCGAAGTGTCAAAGAGCCAGAAGAAGAAAAAAAGAAAGCAGAAGAAGAAGAAAAAGAAATGAACGCAAAAACAGTATGTCATAAAAACTTGGAATGCCTCATATGTGTGGCCTGTGTCATCTTTGCTTTAGATAGTACATTTATTCAGACCATTAAACATCTTTCAGAAATATCAGAAAGATCATGATGCAAGTCATAGTCAAAGATGATGTAGATCATTATATTTTTAATATTCTTTTATTTAGCATAAATTTTATTCCGATAGATTCAGAGATCCAACCGACAAGTCCCACAGCAGCAGAAAAATAGGAAGAAGAAAAGGAAGCATTGAAGGATGGAGAAGGGAATATGTAGAGAAAGAAGGTGCAAAGAGAAGATGGAGATTTTGCAAGAAAAGACTGAATCGACAGAAAAAGACGTAAGATCTATCATGTTTACGAAATGTCAAATTGACATTAAAACGTATTGTAGACACAAACAAATCCTGCAACACCTATTTTATGGTGTAAACTTCAAATGATAATCACCAAGGTTAATTACATATCACTGCGTCGAATAATCTTACAATAAATGGCAGTGCACATTCTTTGGCGGCATGTGGTGCAGAGGTCTGAGCCATTGCTTTGTTTCGAACTGGCAGTTAATGCCAGAGGTTGAAGGTTTGAACCCTACAGTACAAAAAGATCCCGTTTCATTAATTTTGTCAATTTCGAAAATTTTAAACACCTTGCTAAACCATAATGTGACACCTAAGAGAACAAATAAATGTCTAAAGTAAATTTGCTATTGTTGTATCAAGTAAATGGGTAAAGGTGCTTACCAGCAATAATACTATAGGTGAGATAGAAATGTTCCACACGGGTAGCAAAAGCACTCATCAAGACCCCAACTCCCATCAGAAGACCACCAAGTACAATTGTTGGTCGCAATCCTAATTTGGCAACCAAGATTGGTACAGCTGGCCCTATTACCCAAGAAAAAAGTAGTGTCATTTTTTTTATCTTATCTTAATCCTCAGAAACATTATGTGAAAGTTGATATGTTAAAAAAATTCAACATTCTATATATTAAGACTACTAGTGTTTATACACTCCTTTGTGTTTCATGTTGGATTATTTCAACACTTCACATTTTCTATGTACACTAATTTTCCTGATCTACACCAACACTTTTGGTAGCATTTCGAATCATTAGCATGTACCTTAAATTCGCCAGCATTATATGTAGTTCATAAATTTGCAGTGTGTGTGTGTGGGGGGGGGGGGTATGAGTTCTGGACCTCACTAGTTCATTTCAAACAGTAGTGGAGTACCGGCAGACCAAAACACGAGTGGAGTACCAGTATACCAGTACATGTGTAGAGTACGAGTAGACCAGTACATGTGTAGAGTACGAGTAGACCAGTACATGTGTAGAGTACCAGTTGACCAGTACATAAGTGAAATACTGGTCGACGAGTACATGAGTGGAGTACCGCTAGACCAGTACAATAGTGGAGTACCGGCAGACAAGTACATTAGTGGAGCACCAGTAGACCAGTAGATCAGTGGAGCACTGGTATACCAGTGCATGAGTGGAGCACTGGTATGCCACTACATGAGTGGATTACCGGTAGACCAGAACATTACACTCATCAATTTATTCTCATATTCTCTTTTTGTAAATAGAAGACAAGATGGACTGAATATTATACAATGACTACGAGACATATCCATGAAGTCAATAAATTACAACATAACTGCTGTACTTTCATGTATAAATCCATGGCGGGTTATTACATATTTAATTTCTTTAATTGGTACAATTTACAGAACTGTGTAGATAACAGTATAATGGGAAGGGAGTATCACAAGTTATTTCTTTTTACTCCATGTTGATGTGACACACAATTGTTCAAATAGTTGTTAACTAAGGATTTTATTTGATGACTGTTCTGTTCAAGAACATGAAATTCCTGTCATTTTGTGCATGTAGATATATTGTCTTATAATACTTGTTCAACTTTTTCACTTATGAGAATACAAAGTGCGGGAATAACGGTATCGTGTTACCAAAAGAACTTTTTTACATAAGAAATAACCCATACACATAAACAATCTGACCTGCTATCGATGTTTTGGAAGTTTAGTATAGCATGTGAAGAGCATGCTGTACATCGAAAGAGTTAATACGCAGCAGTTCCCAATAGACCAGTCTCATATGCCCTTCAATGCGAGTTATCGTTGCTTATATTGATGATCAGTTATCACAATGAACGTTATATTTTAATCCTTTCTGTTAAGTTGCTGTCCAGTTTTTGCTCTTTCATATTTACTTTGTTGTAATGTTTGTCTTTGAAATCATTATGACACGAAAATACAAAACAAAACCTTAAAAAACCCCCACAAAAGCGCGAACCCCCCACCCCACCCACCCCACAAAAGGAAAAGAAACTGCACATTATGCACTGATACATTAACAATTGCATTTTAACCCAATAATAATAGATCGACAAAGAATTCTGCTCTCATATCTCATAATAAATGCTATTTAAACTTTTTGTCATATAGATTCTTGCACATCGAACTTCATTATGCTTACCCACTCCCATGGTCATCGCCAAATATAGAGATGGGATCCATGTTATGGCTTTGGCACTTGCCTGATATTGCTCTTCTATCTCCGTATAGAAGACACCAAAAGACCTCATAAGGCCACCCATAATCACAAAATATGCAGTAAAAGTACCTGATTAAAAATACAACAGGTACACTCAATTTATATTCACGAAGTCTTGTGAGTTAAAACATGATACCATATACAATGATTTACATATTTACAATGATTTACATTTGCGTTTGCTTAGCATATGTTTATTAAAATGCCGATAAAAAAAAGACTGACGTCTCAAATTCCAAGCCAAGAATAACTGTTCTCTGTGCATCCTACAGTCTAGCCACAAAAGCCTGATACCACAACTGAAATTATTAGAAAGTTCATGTTCTCACATAACAGCGTACTGTAACATAGCAACACATCTTTGTTCTCTATTATCATACCAGTGACTGTGTTGTAAGTAACAAAATATACTGTTCGCAGAACGGTTAGGAATGAGACTGTGAACTCAGAACACAACACAACACACAACTTGTACTGTCTTGTCCTCTAACCGCTGATATTCATATACTGAGCACACAGACTCCGTCCATAGATATCTGTTCTAATTCTAATCACAATATATGGAGATCACTAACCCTCTTTTACCGTGCATAGTTGAAAAATATTATGTAAAATTGTGTTAGTTGTCTAGAGTTGCTTGCACAAACAGGTAGTGCACTTGAATGCTGCTCCTATTGACATCTTGCATGAACACGGGTACCTCTCTCTCTCTCTCTCTCTCTCTCTCTCTGTCTCTCTCTCTCTCTCTCTCTCCCTCTCTCCTCTCTCTCTCTCTCTCTCTCTCTCTCTCTCTCTCTCTCTCTCTCTCTCTCTTCTCTATTTCTGCATTTGGTGCCGAAGTGACTGGGATCACAAAGAGGAAAGATGTTACTTGACAGGCCGAAAAACATACAAAGGGCACACAGGGGCACCTCATTAAGGTCCCAGCCAGGACCAATATTCTGATTCAAAAGGAGGAATCATCAGTTGAAGACACAGACTCACAAGATACAACCTTCAAAGTGATCTCCTAAAATACTAAACTTGATCGAAATACCGGACAACAACATTGCCAATGAGTGTACAGACGAGGATTTAGATCTGTAATCATTGAAGCTGACGGCTTATCCACACCAATGAAGAAGACGCATGCACATTTATAAAAACACTCTTGAATGAAGATTGTCGTCATGGCAAACTCACAAAGCTACATTGATCTCCACATCCCCAAGCGGACAACACAAGAAATTCAACTTATCAAAGTTGGAACTGATAAAAATGACGGATATCTGCTTCAATGGTAAATATTCTTTGAAAGTTTTACTTCTGTGATTGACAGGACCGATTCATTAGAGAATACTCACAAATTTCAGTATCTTAGGGCTACCTTAACTGGAGAAGCCTATCATACAATAGAAGAACTAACCCTGACAGACAGCAATTACAATGCAGCACTGGTCTTACTAACGACATATGGACAGTCACACGAATTCATTGATGCTTATATGAGGGTACTATGGACACTTCCAAAACCGAACGTCAATGTTACATTCCTTCCCAAATTTCATGATTCTCCGGAATCCTACATTATGGGAGTAAATGCACTTGGAAATTCAGAAAAGACCTATGGGGACTTGCTTATTCCCATAATTCTTGACAAGAAACCCAGTACCACAAGGCAAATAACAAGAGACAATGGGAGTGATGCATGGACTCTCCGTGAAGCTACTCTATAGGAAACAGAGGCTACTGAAGGAAGAAATCTGCAAAACGTAAGCATACTTGATGATTTCACATTTACCCTCATACAAACCACATCAAGCCTCCAAATGGGAACCAGACAAAATTCCAAGTAGACCAACCAGGGAAGTAAGTGTTCATTCTGCAAAGGAAAACATTAAACCTGCGTCATCATCACAGAGCCACTGAGAGGGAAGGAGATCACAAAGAGGGACTACTTATTTTTTAATTGACGTTGCTAACATCGAATAAATGAATGGAAATCAAGTTTCCACTGCAAACTCTGTTAACGCAAACACCATAACTCATTGTGTGATGCCACACCCAAGCTGGAACAGGGATCTGTCTCACAAGCAAGTACCACAGTGGAAACAATCTGGAAATGATAATACAGCACCACACTTTGAGTTAATCCATGCAGGATATACCTCACCCAACCAGTCAACCAGTGTTGTGCTGAAAACAGCTGTGGTTGAGATGCTGGATGCCATTGACCAGTTAAGATTACCCACTAACATACTGTTTGACGAAGGAGCACAAAGGTCCTTCATAACCGAAGACGTAGTGAACCCTACAGCTCACACCAACACCAGATTAAGTAAATATCAACACCTTTGGAGCAAAGAAGCAGATAGTCAAGCATCCAACAACACAAAAGTAAAGTTGAAAACAAAATATAATGGAGACAGCTTATTGGTTGTACAACAGCTTATTGGTTGTACCAAAAATGCTGCTCCGATGAGAAACTTTTTTGAACCAACCACTAGTGGATATTCCTTACCTCACAGAACGTGCACTTGCTAATCCAATAAACAACATGACAATGCTCCCCATACAAATACTGATTGGCGCAGATTTCTATTGGAAACGTGCTAGGAACCACATTATCAGAAGAAACAGATCTGCTGCGTCCAAATTGGGATAGCTGTTTTCTGGACCAATGCCACATCAAACCGACGACAGAATTTATGGCATTACTCTTATCCACTAATTCACAACAGGGTATCGAAGAGAATGCACACAGACTGTGGAGCTTAGAATCAATTGGGATAAAGGACACAATACATGAAAAGACTAACAAGTACGGGGATACATACATACAAAACTCAGTGTCTCACCTTTGAAGATGCAAAATACTTTGCAGAACTTCTGGAAGGAGAGCCACTACCCTTTTCCCATGGATCACGACCAATGTGAGAAACGAACGCGAGTCATGATCAGGCGAGTATCACTTGAACTGCCAAAGGTGTACAATGATATTATTCAGGATCAGATAACAAGAGTCTTAACTGAACCGGTACCTAAGGACGACCAGACTAAAGAACATTGTCTTCCTCATCATTCAGTGCCAATGGATCCACCTACGACACTGATTTGCATTGGGTATGATGCAAGCTGCAAGGTTTTACAAGACGAACCAAGTCTTAACAGTTGCTTAAAAAGAGGAACACCACTGTTAAACGATCGTGTAAACCTTCCCCAACAATTCAGGTAACAGAATCACTGTTTGCAGACATTGAGAAGGCTTTCCTTTACATCAGACGAAAGAGATTACACCATATTTCTATGGCTTGCCGACATAAGCAAACCCGACGGCAAACTTAAAACTCTCAGATTCAAATCCGTACTCTTCGGCGCTGTGTGTTCGCCATATATCCTAAACGTTACCATCAAAACCCCTGGGAAGCGTTGTTTGTACAGTCGATGATCTGAAACAGATACTCTTACTCGATTGACATCCCTTACACGAACTCACTTGTTACTCGCTGTCTCTACATCTCTGCAAGAGCAACACAGCACCACATGTATATTAGCTTGTAATCACCACAAAACTGTGATGTAAGGAAACGACCTTGAAAACTGAATATTGCTTTAAACCTTTTGACCTGAACATCAGGCATATTGTTTGGAAAACGTCACAGTTACACTCTGGGCGTTTTAGCTGCACAATTTTCAGTGTTTTGTGCCAAATTAACTCATTAAATTGTTCTCAAACATGACCCCTTGTGCCTAAATATCGCGGTTTTAGCATGTCAGAAATGTGGCTTCTTAACAATTTCAGCTTATAACTGCAGATTTGTGATATGTAGTGCTCAATCAATTACGTACCTTGGCAATTGTATTCATTTTAGAACACAAATTCGAAAGCAAAAGTGACCTCCTTTTTCATACACAAAACAAGAAAACGCGTTCACACGAACATCAATTTTGAAAGCACCGATATGTCAAAGTGGAACATGCACAGTGTATGTCATGTTATTTTCAGCAAGATATTTTGAATGCTAGGTCCACCTTTTGGATGACATGCAGGTAGTGATCAGTACTTCAATACTTTATTTTCGACCTTCCATCTTCTCTCCGCTGTGCGGCGCGCTTTTCAAGCTGAGCAACTGTGTATATTCTAAACAACGTCAAAGTGCTCCAAGTTCCAATTCGGTCAGTCAAAGCTGAACGCGCACTTTTGAACATAGAGGTGGATCTATAAAATGCAACTACATTGTATAGAGATACAAACACGGTTATGGAGCTCAAAACCAATAATTTAGCATGCTGTTGAAATTGTGCACAGTATCTCTGTATGTGTTTATGCTTTCGATTTCATGATCATTGCACCAATTAAATGGGGACGGCTCAACAATCCAGCTTATTCTTTATAACACGCTGTGATCGATCTTGTAGTGTACTGAAGTTTTATATACTCATCCACAATATGTATTACAAAGCCTAAATCTGTAATACAGCCCTACAGATACCCATACAGAGGCTCCAAGTCCCTCGTTTGGCAGATCTACTTTTTGCCATACGCTTTATGAAAGTCCCGGCGTTCTTGAAAAAAGCTGGGATTTTGAGACTTATTTTGAGCATAGTTTAGAAATTAAATTCAGTGGTGTTTATTTTATCATTTGGTGTCTCCCTAAAACCTGTGAGTTTGCATTATCTTGCGGGACGTCAAGACAACAATACCGATCGCAGCAACGTGCTAATACTTTTTTTAAATGGTTGTCGTAGTGATATTGGAAAATAAATGTGTAAGTTTTAATTTTTTAAATATATACATGCTGAAATTTCCCCTCCAAAGGCACATGAAACGGCCCAAAGTTACTGTAAATGGGTGCACGTTTCACCATGTCATCACAGGGGCATGTGTCCATATCCCCAGGCATGATTTTACGACTTCAGCTCTTGACATAGAGTGCGAAAACTAAATGATATTTAAATAAAACTGTGATTGGAAATATGCTGTATTTGGTATATTTTTGGGGAAAAAATATGGTTTTGGTATAATAACTTTCATTCTAATTTATAATCAACAAAAATATACGCCTCATCCGGTATTCAACAGTAAAAATATAGACAGTAGAATTTTGCGTGCACTTCTATGGTTGTTGAAACCTTTGATACAAAATACAACCCAAAAGTAACATCCATAGGAAGCAATTGGTGAAACAAGAAATTTAAATAGGTTTATTACTAATTTCACATTTGTGTTGAGTGGATTGACGCAATTTAAATACAGCAATCCGTCTTCGCGTTTTAGCTTAACAGCATCCGGGAGAGATTTGTGCTCTATTTGAGCCACACCTTCGTCACAAGCATAATGCCAATCCTGTAAGTGTTCCCCTTCCTAAACATAATGAAGACAATCATTTATTGTGTACACGCAGAATGGATTGTGCATTTAATGATGAAGATGACGATGACGACGACGACGACGATGATGATGATGATGATGATGATTATAATAATAATAATTATTATTATTACAACGAGCTGCTGTATCATACTGACTTGCCAAACACACCCAGGCCCACCCATGGTCGCGGGGCACGCCGTCATCTGGGGCAGCATCTGTCATTGCTCCTGTCCTGGAAGTTTGTAAGGGTACCTGTGTTTCTCCCTCTTCCGCCATTTATTTGGCTTCCTTATACTCAATGCGGTTCGTGGAATTGATCACACGTTTCAATCAGAGCCAAAGGTTCTAAAGGAGAAACGTATTAAGATATAAAAGAAAACATCACCCAACAGTTTGAATATTTAAAATCGTTCAAGTTAAAAAAACCACTTAACTGAAAGCGAAGTGAGAAAGAATTATTATTTCGCAAAAATATAGAATCAATGATCAAGTAGAAGACCTTAATATATAATACAGTATAAACATAAAAAAAAAACTTACAAACCTAAATTGTGTGCTATATATCTGCATGTAGATATGTTCCTGCTGAGAAGGTATGTCACTTTTGTACTAAATGTAAAACACTTTCTGGAAAACAAGAACTGTTGCCTGATGCAATTTTGAATGAAGATGTTTTTGGGCTTGTGTGATGGTATGTAGTCCTTCCAATAAAGCCTCAGATTGTTTCGAGCGGGACCTTGTCCACGCTTGCATTTTACCTGTTTTTGTTTTGTTTTTTGTTTGTTTGTTTTTTTTTTGGGGGGGGGGGGGAGGGGGGCACCGCAAAATGTGACTTTTCATGAACACATTTGAAGATTTTGGGACAATTCTAATCAGGTTATTTTTCAACAAAAAAAAAAACAAAAAACAAAAAACAAAAAAAAAAAAAAAAAAAAAAAAACAAAACAAAAAAAACACAAAAAACAAACAAATGACAAACAAACAAACAGAGAGACAGACAAACAAAGAAGTCTTTGGGCTATCCATGAAAAAAAAATTATGCAGAAAGCGATAACAAAATTTAACTTACTATATTCTTAAAATTTCAGACAAAAGCATATTGTTCGAATAGCCAAAAAGTTGTCGTGACAGTCAGATAACTGATCAAAAGAAAAATGATTTTCAAAAATGTGAAAAGTTATAATGGCGTCAGAGGAAAATACAAAAACGCAAACTACCTTTAACCAATAATACATTTAAAGTAAATACAGGAGAACAACAGTGCCAAAAGAAAGCTAAGCAATTCAAAAACTATTTCAATGTAACTGAGATTAATGCGGCAAGGTTCAATCCCATTGACTGTAGGGATAGCAGGAGTGAAACAACCCATGCATGTTACGCTGCTGGGCTGCGACCCGTTACGCTTGGGACTTGACTAGTTCACTCGTTATTTATTTGCATTTTTTTACGACAAGTTTGACAAGTTTTATTCGGCAGTCCATATCATATAAAATATTTTTACAGATGGAGGCCCTTAAATAATATGCAAATCCATTGGATTGAGATATAAATAAGTTAAAAAAGACAAGTGAAGCATCATGGACATGGGTGAATAGAAAGAATTTATTATCAAGTCCAAGAAGAACAGCTCCTTTTTCTTGTTATTATGAATCAATAAGACAAGAAAATGACTTTTCAGCCATGTGACATATAAAATTATGATATCATAATGATATGTGTGGTGACATCATGACTTTGGTTGCCAAGCAGCCACTTAGTAATAATAGAGAGGACCAGAGAGGACGGGGTAGTACACTCATTGAGGTTTTTACTGTATTACGAAATAAAAAAAAGAAAAACATGGCCATTAGAATAGAATCTGGTTCGTCTGTTAGCACCTGTATTCTAATTTGTGCTTCGTATGCCTTTTTCTTAATATCTTTTGTATGTGCCATCACGATGTACAGTTTACTCCCCCCCCCCCATATTGGCTTATCAAACTTATCATTAACTGTGGCACCACAACACACAAAACAGTACGCCTCTCTCTCTCTCTCTCTCTCTCTCTCTCTCTCTCTCTCTCTCTCTCTCTCTCTCTCTCTCTCTCTCTTTCTTTCTCCGTACTCAAAATGGTACAGTGAAACAAATCTATTGCTAGAAAAGAAGATTTTCTTCACAGCAAATCAGTCTGTGTGCCTTCAAAAGTTGGAAATATTAAATGCTACAACTTTTGTCCTTCAGTACATTCACATTCCATTAAGGTTATGGCTGGATGAAAAATTTAAAGTCCAAATGACCTTGACCTTTGACCTTTATAGGTCACATGTTACTTAAAAAAATGTACAGTGTTACAGTTGCTACAATTTAAGGCCAACACGAACCAAATGAGATGAAAATCGACAAAGTCATGGTCAGATGGAACTTTCAAAGGGCTGAATGAACTGACCTTTGACCTCTAAAGGTTATATGTTTATTATAGAAATGTGTGGTGCTGCAACACCTACCATTTGAGTTCAACGTGGTTGGATGGAAATTGGCTGAGCTATGACTGGATGAACATTTCAAAGGTCCAGATGACTTTGACCCTTTGACGTTTATGGGTCACTTATAAATTAAAAAAGTGCAGTGTTATAATGGCTAAAGATTGTGCCCAACATGATCAAAATTGGACAATAACTGACTGAGTTATGCCTTTGTGAAAATTTCCAAGGTCGAAATGACCTTGACCTTTGAACTTTAGAGGTTACATGTAAATAACAAAAAAATATGTAGTGTTTGACTTTAAGGTGTCACATGTAAATTACACAAATGTGAAGTGTTTGATTTTAGGTGTCACATGTAAGTTACAAAAATTTGAAGTGTTAAAATAGGTACAACGTGAGCCCAACATGATCAAATTTTCGATAAAAAATCGATCGAGCTGGCTAGATGAAAATTTCAAAGGTTCAAATAACCTTGATCTTTGACTTTGAGAGGTCACATGTACATAACGAAAATGTGAAGTGTTAGAATAGCTACAATGGGAGTCCAACATCATTAAAATTGGATAAAAATTGACCAATTCTGGCTAGATGAAAATTTCAAAGGTCCAATTGACATTGACCTTTAGAGGTCACATGTAAATTACAAAAATGTGGAGTGGTACAATTGCTACAATTTGAGCCCAACGTGATCAAGATTGGATAAAAAAATAACCAAGTTATCGCTAGATGAAAATTTCAAAGGTCCAAATGACCTTGACCTTTGACCTTTAGAGGTCACACGTGAATTCCAAAAATGTGCAGTGTTACAAACATAATAATTCGAGTTGGATTGGTTACATGTACCTATAACTGTTTTGGAGATATTCAAGATTGAAATTTTCAAATGGCCGTAATTTGCATAATTTTCAAAACCGTTGAACTTGGTTCCAATAAACTCAAGACTTCATGTCATTTTTTAGACTTCGTATATTAAGCTCTAATGAATGTGTTTATATATGTGGTAAGTTAGCCCTACAAGGAAGTTGGTCGCATTTAAGTAACTCTCTTACATCCATATGCAGTATATATAGTTTACTGAAATATGATATCGGCAGTTGCAGCATTATTGACATTATCGACAAAATTCAATCTCCATAGATGAAATTGCTCACTGATTACACTGACTATGCTAGTGTTATTGCTGATTTATTTTATGTCAGAAATGGGAGACAATTCTCCTTTTTCTCTTTCAGCGAGTTGCAGGACATTGTGGTGACAGTGTGCACTGAATAACTGGGTTCAGTTTTTTTTCTTTTTATCATTGTACTTTGTATATATATTATCATGCCAAGTTTGGAGTTTCTACGTATGATACTTTTCAAATGAAATGTCGGACAAATTTGCCTGGAAGAGACAGAAAGTATAACCATGCCATGTTTTTTTTCGAGATATTCAAGATTTACATTCTCAAATGGCCGTAATTTGCATAATTTTCAAAACTGTTGAACTTTTTTTTCAAAAACTCAAGACTTAGTTTATGGAAGTATAGTCATGCAAAGTTTGGAGCTTCAATGTACAATCCTATTTAAAATGAAATGTCGGACACATTTTCCTGTCAAGGAAGAAAGAATTCCTAGAAACACAATATGTTTGTGTTAGCACACACATAATAATGATGAGGTGAACTGTACTTTCCTAGTTTTTCATGTTGTATTTGTCAGAAAATTGTTTTTAAGACATTAAGATATATGTTATATATCCATTTTGCCATCATACATTTAGTTTGACAATTTTCATGTGAACTTTGTGTCTTTTATGTGCTCCTACACCATGACACTGGTGACCCGTACGGACTTGGGGGCATCTGTAACAAACATAGATATACTCTTCCCTGTATTCATTGGAATCATTATAGGCACAATTTTGTACACCGCATTGACCAACGCGCACGTTGCTGGTTTGGATTCCTGAAGAGGATACATCCCAAGTTCAAGGGATTTATCTGGAATCCTGCTTTTTTAAATCCCGGAGCGAAGCGTAGGCATTAAAAAAGCAGGATTCCAGATAAATCACGAGAACAAGGGATATATCCTTTTTATACCATGCTTTCTTTGTTTTCATGAATATAAATACATTTTAAAATGTATTCAAAGCAAATCAGTCCTGTGTTGAAATTTAGCCATAGAAATTGAAAGCAGGGATATATGTGTAAGCAGGTGACATATGTATCCATGAGAAAACAAAGGAGGCATGGTATAATTCTGTGGATTATCATAGGTGTTGTTGGCGTTTGACTGACTAAATTGTTCTTTATCAAACCCTGATTCAGTTTCTGGCAATTTGAAATTGTTTATTACTTCACTTGAACGATCAGAAAATTCATTCAAGACAGACTGTTCGTCAACATCGGCAAGTTCATTGTTCTAAAAAGCCAGGGTTTTCGCAGTCAAGAAATGTATAAACCCTTCGTTTGTCCACTTCTAGTGGAGGTGAACCTGTAAATGGTTCTGTTGGTTCCTAAGCCAAATTAACAGAAACAGAAATGAAATTTGTATTTATCTGTTTACAAATTTCCGTGTCCCTTGCTGTTTCTGTCTGCATAGATACACTGGGCATATTTTGTCCTTGACTTCTTGTCGCAACACCCTGGCTTTTTGCAGCTCTCCAATTATCTTATGATTCCGAAATATTTGATGGTCACTTTTCCTCTTGTACACAGAACTATACTGGTCATGGTTGGCTGCATTATCGGCACCACTGATCTCTTTGAATCTCAATTTCATTGTCACACTGCCATCCTTTTCTTGAAAAATACTCCATATATTTACCTTGTTTGCCCCTGCTTTAGCATCAAGAAGAGTCTCCGGCATGTCTGGGGTTCCTTCCACGGGTATTTTCACAGTATAGTTTACCCAATGAAATAATGAAAATTTTAGGAGCTGTCTTCAAGCCTGGATCACTAACTCAATGGAGCAGTAAAAAATGATTGGGGGGGGGGGGTCATTTTTCACATTTCGCTTACATTAGGATCAAAATTGATGCAATAATACAGACAGAAAGAAATGTATATGCTATGTTTCCAAGCTCAATAAAAATGTTGAACAAATTTTGCAACACTCCGGAAAGTTCAAAATATGTTGACATCTATCTTAAACGTGCAGACTTTACATTCATACATAAATACGTACGTACACACATACATATTCTAAAAAAACATATGTACAGAAACTGAACAATAATTTTAGCAAAACATTATAAAAGACGCTCAGCGGATATTTGTTTCTGAAAGGGCTATGTCAGCTTTACAATGATAACGGGTGCTGAGTGGACATCCGTCAGAACACGGGGCGAAGCCGAGTATAGCTTGGTCTGTATCGCTGACAGGAGGCCACAGACTACAGTTATAAATCCTTCTATTTTTCATATTAGCATTTTCAAGTCATCTGTGTGTGCTATAATAACCAGGTATTTCTACTTCATTTTCGTCATCTACATCGTGGTAATGTTCCTGTTCGCCAGCCTGTATGTGATCCCAATCATTACACATGAATACTGCCTGCAGTCTCTTTTTCTCTTGTCATTACAGTTGATACGACACAACTTATGATTTACCTGTCCTGAGTCCTGTTCTTCTCCTTTTTGGATACTTTGTGGCTGTTCACTTTCTTCTATCATATCTATGGTGTTGAATTCTTCCATTTTTCTGTTCAATTGGCCTCCTTAGTATTGAAGTAAAGAGAACTGATGCTGTTGTTATATGCACTATGATCTGAGTAATTTGACCCTAGAACTTGTAGAAGTATGATGTTGCATCCCAGCGTGGACTTCCTCTCTTGTTTGATCAATTCCATGTTCCTTGTACACATTCCTTATACATGTAAATAAGAGACAGGATGTGAGATGGGTGTCCACCAAAAAGTGACACACTTTGATTTACTTACTTACTGCATCATGTATGTAGTTGACAGTTGTCTTCAAAGGGGTCAGTGTATGCATTTTGTTACATATATAAATTGTATCTTTTCAGCAAATTAACTTTTAATGTAAATGTGCGATTGAAACATCAGAGAGATAATTCATTGTTTTTTAAACCGTGTTGATATTAACTTGAAGGACTACACAAGAAACCATGGAAGGCGGCACGAACAAAACTTTATTTTATTGAAATATTACCACATGCATTAATCTATAAAGCAATCATAACAAAATGTTCATGGTCCAGAAATAAATTACTAGTTGATGATATGCACAACACGTATTCTAAATGAGAAAAAAAAGACAATTATCCCTTGCCTAATCCCAAGAAAATGGACTCAATTATATATCAATAAAACCTTCATTTTCTGCCCACCCTATTTCACCCCTGGTTCACCCTTTGCATTCATATGAGCCTGTCCCTGTGGTGGGGTCATTCGGTAGCCATGAGGATAGGAACATTATACAAAGCTGATTACAGGAACTAAATGGTATCTTGTATCTGAAACACTTCTATCAGAAAACTTGTGGAATCCAAGAAGTTAGAAATAAATAAAGGGGGTTAGATCTCTTCTTACAATGCTCGTTGGCATTACATACAGATTTTTCATGTTATTAGAAGTTTCAAAGAAAATAAAAACAAACTAAAAGTGCATTTATTGTATAGTAGGGTTTGCTGTGCAAGAATTACCATCACCCAAGGAGAAATATTCGATTTTCACCCATACAATAACATACATAGGCTCGATTAGACCATGCCTGGGATCTGAAAAAAAGTTATCAAATATTTCTGATAATTTGATTGTCGTCTCACACATGAGTTTACACAGATAGTTTTTAGTCTCACCAAAGTACTATAATGCGTATATTTATAAAAATTTGTACAATGTTTATATATATATATATATATATATATATATATATATATATATATATATATATATATATATATATATATATATATATATATATATATATATATATATATATATATATATATATATATATATATATATATATATATATATATATATATATATATATATATATATATATATATATATATATATATATATATATATTCTCCAGTGAACATCGTGTTTCAATCTACTAAACCACAGCAGGGAAAAGCTGATGATTTCAGGTTGGAGTTACCAGGTGACAAAGATGTGAAAAGTGTTTTCATGGACCAAATGCTTAGGGTGAGATTGCTGCGTATTAATAAGTTGCGGAGCTCTGTGAACAAGAAGGTCATCCTGGAAACTGTGATTGATCACTTGCTTCAGACACAGAATTGGCCAGCCAGTACACCAGCAACTATAGTGAACCCCTATATACAATTGCAGGAGGAGTATACTGAGTAGGACTTGTATATTACAGCAAGGTCCTCCTTGGTAAAGTACCTGGAAATTGCACAGAAGCTTGGTGAAATATGCAAGTCAACACTGGTCCTGAGATGGGTACAGCACACTGTACATGTTGCTATATGTAAGCTTTCCTGCAACTACAAGCCAGCCCATGCCTATACCTGGTCAACATCGCCATACCTGCCTAACAATAGGTTTTTGGCCAATGAAAAAACTTAATATTCCATGATTACTAGTGGTATGTTACCAGTTCACTACCCAAGATTTTGTGAAGGAGCTGGTATAGGAAGTGTGTCCAAACAGAAATCACATGTCTTTATTCACAGCTTCAAGAATGCAATGAAAGAAGAACATGATGAATCTGTTGAGACTGCCCTGATGCTGAAATTAGGGCACCATGAATTTGATACAGATTGGGCAGGGATAAATATCATTACAGATGAGATACATGGTTAGCGCAAGAATGCTAAAGATACAAGTGTGGTCACCATTGGGGAGAAATTACACAAATTACTCTTGGATACTCATGTAACAAAGGATCCCTGCACACAGCGCCATGAGAAACTGGGCACAAAAAAGGCGCACGTATATTTTCAAAAAGAGGGAGTGATGGTTGGTGTCCATAGCCATGACCGACATATGAGTATAGATAAATGAATTACAAGTAAACCTGTGACAACAAATCGAAATGACACTTGGCATTCAAGAAGAACATTAAAAAAAATCAGCGGCAAACCTTGGATTTGGGCCTAAATATTTGAAAGGAAAAAAAAAAAATTATCTCAGAGCCTGCAACTAGGAATATGCTTAAAATTCAATATGTACATCTTTACTTTACACAAGTGCACCTGATTATATTTTGGGGAAAAACACTTACCATCTGGAAAGTTTCAATAATGTCATGAATATATTTCATAACAAGTGCATTGCATTTGGTGACAAACAATACCTAGCACGATCCCATCTAGCAGTATGTAACTGGAATGAAAACAGTAACCGCAAATAAAATTCTTCCTGGATGCCATAAAAAATGACCAAAAGGCACCACGCAGGAGAAATGGCAAGAAAAACTGTTGACCATCCACCTATAATTACAGGAGCAGTATATGGAGGAGATATGTACGCTGCTTGTACAAAGTTTATCTTACACATACAAAGTGAGGTATGTCATAGATTTTGATGCATCGCAGCTGATTAAACTATTGTTATAGTACATTGATTAATTTGCAAGCTTGGATTAACATTCAAGTTATAAATTTCCCCTCACGCATTTTAGTTCACTGCAGTGATGGTTGACTCTGTGGTAGTGTAAGTGCTCTCATATGCTTCAACTAAGTGGCCATGTCCATATTGTTTATCAGCACAGCCTGGTATGTCTGCCCAGCTGTAATTGGTCAAAGCCATGTTCACTGTGGTCAAGTAGCTGTTAGGCTGTACCATATATGGCTTTATTGCCGACTGGTGTTTTTCTTTCTTTCTTTCTTTCTTTCTTTCTTTCTTTCTTTCTTTCTTTCTTTCTTTTGGGGGGGGGGGGGGCGGTGGCCTTTAATCTTCTGCTTGCCTATCATGTGGCTTCTGTGGTCACTGGGGACATCCGGGTGGCCAAAACGGCCGAGGACCCATTGAAAGCTAAGCCGACTAAAATGGCCTAGTTACTGAGTTATGTGCTAGACTGCTAGTTCACTAAAGCACACTTTTCATGATGTCTGCGTACCAACACAGACATAATCTTTCTTTCTTTCTTACTGTCTTTCTTTCTTTCTTTCTTTCTTTCTTTCTTTCTTTCTTTCTTTCTTTCTTTCTTTCTTTCTTTCTTTCTTTCTTTCTTTCTTTCTTTCCTTCCCATTTTCTTTCTTTCTTTCTCTCTCTCTTTCTTTCTTTCTTTTCAACATTTATATTTTTCAAGTCCTCGTAATAGGTGCAAAATTTTACTACTTTTGTTCATAGTTATGAGTCAATATTGACTCTGAAAATGTAAGGAAAATTAGTATGTCTGGGTGCCAACCCAGACATTTTGTTTTTCCAAGAATTCTTTCTTTCTTTCTTTCTTTCTTTCTTTCTTTCTTTCTTTCTTTCTTTCTTTCTTTCTTTCTTTCTTTCTTTATTTCTTTCTTTCTTTCTTCTTTCTTCTTCACGACCAAATTCGTCCAGACTTTTTCTCGGACATTATTATTCCGAAAACCACCAAACTTGCCATTATGACTGACCGACCAGTGAAATTAGGCACCTGACTCGAAATAGTCATGATGTGTTAATTATGCAAATTATGGGCCATTCAAATTTTCAAAGCTTTATATCTTCACAAATATTATAGATAGACACAAAGTTCTAACTTACACACTTAGGTTTGAGACATCTAGCAAATCCAATAGCATACAAACAAAAGTTGAGGAATTCTAATGTATGATAAAGTCAACGAATTTCCCAATTATCCCCATTTTGACTAGGGCTTCTGGTGTACTGCATGTTATAAGCCTCCATGGTGCTAGACAACCATTTTGTATTCATGATACTTGAACCTGTGTCATAGGCAGCCTTCTAGCCATGCCTGCTAGGTGTATGGTTTGAAAGGTTTGGGTCTTATGGCAAATGGGAGGTGGGGGATCTCCCAACAACTATGTAATGAGGTTCTCACTACAATACAGAGAATCTCTTTCTGTTCATGCAAGAAACATATCTGCTCCATGTTCACACTAATGCTGGACAGAGCTGTAAGTGCACCATGGCTGAGACTTACCAGTGTCCTAGCTGGTCTGTTTTCGCCTGAGGCTAGGAGTCTGATGGTGTTTACATCATCAATTTGCGCAAAACCTGGGAAGAAGTTCAGTTCCTCTGATCCCAAGGGATCAGAGGGAGTGAACTTCTAGGCAGAACAAGCTCGAGTATACCCTCTGTTAAAAATAGACTACATACAGAGCTGAGTTTGCTAGAGCCATCAAAGTCTCGAGTAACAATCCTCAATGACTGTTTTCACAACTTGGTGAATTTTGAACAAGTGTGTGGATTTCTGTCATCTCAGTGGACACTTTCATGTCTTTGTTTTCTTGTAACCAGTGAGATGAAGCCTGTTTTTCATAGCCAATACTGAGACAGTGTAGTTTTGTCTTGGTTCCCAGGTACATGTTTATGTAGTTTCTTGACAGCTTCTGTTAAAATTTGTTTATGTAATGAAAGAAGAAAAAAGTTTCGTATTGCATGTTTACACATAAACTTGAATTATAATATTTTTACACTGTACATATATATGTACATGTAAGAATACTCTATATATACATGCACACATACTCATCCATACTGCCCAGAAGGGCTGACCCTCTCAGGAGTGGGCACTTTTCTCTGGTCTTATGGGTGACTTTTCTCTGGTCCCAAGGGTGCCCACTTTAGAGAGGTTTCTCCATTAGTGAACACTGGAATTCATTCTCTCTCTCTCTCTCTCTCTCTCTCTCTCTCTCTCTCTCTCTCTCTCTACTTATTCACAACCAAGTTGGTCTGGAAATTTTTTCAAGCACTATTTTTCCGAAAACCACCAAACTTGCTATGGTCACTGAACTAACCTGTGAAATTGTGCATCTCATTTGGAATAGTTATGATGTTTAAAGGTATGCAAATTTAGGGCAATTAGAATTTGAAAAGCTCCATATCTTCCAAAATATTGCAGATACTCAAAATTTCAATGTGCATATATAGATTTGTGACACCTCCCAATATAATGGACAGTATAAGTTATGTAGAATTTCAAATTATGCTTATAGGGGGCTTCGAAATTTTTCAAAGTTGAATATCTCCAAAACTATTATACATGGACATGCCATTTCAACAATTTATAGGTTTGGGGCAAAGCCGCATCCACTGAACCATGAACCAAAGTTGTAGGATTTTAATTTATGCAAATTAAGTAAACATGCAAATGTAAATCTTGAATAGCTTCAAAACTATTATAGATAGACGTGCCATTCCTACTTCAATTTATGGGTTTGTGGCAAAGCCTCATCCAATGAACCATAAACCAAAGTTGTGGGTTTTCAGTAGGCAAGGACAAGAACAGAAGGTTCGAGAACTGCCTAAAAGAGGGCACTGTATTCAGTGGAGGGCTAGCGTTGTGTATTCCCATTACTTTACACTGTAATTGCACATAGAAACACCAAACTTCAGACAATAAATTTAACTGTATAACTAAATACCTCACCAAAATCATATAACCACAGCTACTAAAGTGACTGGTTTATTTAAGGTTGCTTTAACATACAAACTAATGGGAATACACAGCTCTAGTCCTCCGAATGTTTGTGTATTCAGTTGTGTATTGGGGCAAAAACACACCTTAGAGCTTATTCTCACCTTTCCTATTTATGCAAATTAGGCAAATACACAAAATCAAAATGTTGAATAGCTTCTAGACTATTATAGAGCTTCATTCAAATTTCATTTTATAAGTTTGTGACATGGCCACATCCAATGAACCAAGAACCAAAGTTGTAGCATTTTACTTTATAAAATTAGGCTAATACACGAAATTTAGATTATGTTGAACAATGGCAAAACATATAACTGTTCTCATTTTGAAGGCACCCAGACAGATTTGCTGTGAAGCAAATCTTCTTTTCTAGTTTCTTACCACTCTCCATGTAATAGTCGTAAAATAAAATATGGGACAAATCCGTTGGTACGGAAAGAAATGAGAAAGATGGAATTCGCTTTAGCTCCATTGCACGAATTATGGTGCCCACAGACGAATGCTGTTCAGCAAACCTAACACAGATATTGGCTACAAGTTATAAATTCTAATACACAAGGGAAAATCCAAGTTTCTCATATCGGCCAAAATGGTGTACCGCTATTCACAGGACAATATAATTTCTTTACTAGTGCTTTGAAGTCAAAGGGCAATACAGTTAAACAAGTCTATACCTTGCTCTCGCCATTGTTTTACTGATCCATTTGATGTGTTTATATATGTTTTTATCTGTTTCATTTGTTCCATGCTGATCATTGCAAGTGTTACAAAGGATTGTTTGGAACTCACCACGAAAGCAGGGCTCCTGAATACTGTCCCACGTTGGTCCTCAAGTAATCTTCTTGACTGAAAACAAGAACCTGCACTTCTACGTTATATTTATAGATTTACCTTAGGTCGCCCTTATATCCATGTCAGCTGAGTGACCTCTTTTGACACGAAACCCAGGACTAGGCCACGAGGACATACATTGAGGGTGGCATTAAGCGCCGAAGAGTCAGTCATCCCAGACACGAGGCGTCCTAGGCTACCTCAGGCGAAATTCGGTACATTATCATACGCGATCTCTTCTTTTGAAGACATGAAGACCTCGTTTTTGAGCGAGCTAGGCCGCGTTGCCGCTTTGTTCGCTCTAATACGGTCCTAATTATCAAATGAAACATAAATAAACTGATATTATTATAAAAATACCAATTTATGTTGGTTTTATTTAAATAGGACACACAAATGAAACAGTAAAACGCAATATTCATCCGGACAGTATATACAAAATATTAATCGGTGAATTAAATAATTTTGTATGGAAAGCTATAATATACTATCGGGCTGTCAATGGAGTGGGGTTACTTTCACGAAATATTTCCCAGAAATCCTGCTACCTTTAATACATGTGACTACCCGGTGTTCTAGCGGTTCAAGAGATCTGCTTTCAGGCTTGGAGCCCCTGTTGGGGCCGAATAGGCCCACAACAACAACAACAACAACGACGACGACGACGACTACTATTACTAAAAGTAGTTAATATTCCGAAAATACCATTTTATTTACAGCGGGGGCATCGTCGGTAGGGTAGAACCCACGGTGTGTAAGACACATGTAAAGGTCCTTTTGATCAAATGGGTACAACGAATTAAAAAGTTGATGTTTAGCTTGATTAGAATTAATTTCTGAAAAGCAAAATGTTAAATTTCGAACACTTTTTTTAGCAACAAAAGTGCGCCACATTTGCGACAGGAAAGCGTGGGAATTTTCTCCGATTTTGGCCGGATGTGGAAAAGTGTGAATTACGTCACAGACGCAACCCGCTGGCCATGGTGCATGCGTTCTAAACCAGAGTGTCCTCAGTTTGCTAAGAGTCATGGCAGATACAACAGAGCGGAATTGATTTTTTTTGCAGTTGCTCTGATGACGATGAAGGAGAATTAATCAGAAAAGCGGAAACAGTAGAGGAAAAGATCATTCAGCCTTACACGCATGAGGGGATGCCCCGGGGGGCGTCCGAGGTACAGCCAGACGATCCCAATTTGCCATCTGCTGATAATTCGTTGCAAAGGAGATATTTCATGTAAAAAAAAAAAGCTAGATTTCATTTTACAATGAATGCAATAAATTGGAATTTGCATCTGGATGGGCCAGATCTTGTATTGTTTCAAATTCTAGCCTTCACGGAAACACAGGGACAACCAGCAGAATGGTTGTCACCATATTCTGCTCAATACGAACCCATTCATACTGACCGGCAAACTCACTGTCCACTGTAAAATACTGCAAATCTGCATGTCAAGTTTTGGCCAGGACCAACGTGAGATGTCTTTACCTATGTTAGATGATCGACAGTTTCTCTCAGGATACGCCATGCTTTTCAAAAAAAAAAAAAAAAAAAAAAAAAAAAAAAATCCCTGCAAGCATGGTCGACTTTATCATACTCTATTCCATCACAATTAGTTAATGTTCCGCCATAAGGTAGTGCTAATTTATTAAACTCACGTGATCTTTTAGTAAATCATCAATCAGGTTTTAGACACTTGCATTCCACTGGGACTGCACTTGTTGAGTTTTATGATGAGCTTCGTTTAAACATCAACAACGGCAAGCTAAACGGTGCTATATTAATAGATTTACGGAAGGCTTTTGACACTGTAGATCACAAGGTTCTTATCCAAAAACTGAAAGTCTATGGCGTTGAAGGCACCTCACTTGCCTTCTTTCAGTCATACTTTTCCAACAGGAGGCAATGCGTATCTATTGCAGGGAAGATATCGCAGCCTCTCCCTGTTACAATCGGCATCCCCCAAGGGTCAATCCTAGGACCGTTATTGTTTTTATTATTTATAAATGACCTGCCAGATACGCTTATGGATGCTCAGGCTCATCTTTATGCAGATGACACAAGCATCCTCTGTTCGGACAAAGACATTGGAGTACTAAGTTTGAAATTAAATCGAAATATGGCTAAGGTCTCTGAATGGCTCTATCAGAATAAGCTTGTATTGAACATTCCTATATGTCAATCAATTCTTTTTGGTACCCACCAGCGTCTTTCAAAATGCAATATTGATGGCTACAATGTTTCAATTAATGGTTCAAGTATACGACAGGTCGATGAAGCTAAACTGCTTGGTGTTATTTTTGATTCGGCATTGACCTTTCACACCCACATTGACAAAATATGCAAAAAGATTTCACAAAAACTTGGACTTCTGAAGTACTTAAGAACAATTCTACCACAAGACTACACGAAACTACTGTTCAATGCAATCGTTAAACCCCATTTTGAGTATTGTGATATTGCATGGGGTAACTGTACTGCAGGACTGTTTGACAAGGTGTACAAGCTCCAAAAACGTGCGGCTCGAATACTCACTGGTGCCTCTTACTTAGATCATACCGAGCCCTTATTCCAACAACTACAGTGGAATACTTTATATGACAATTTCAAATTCCACAAATGTATTTTAACATATAAGGCTTTACATGGGAAAACGCCCTCCTATATTCGTGATAGATTGGTCTTTACGAGTGACGTTTCCACACGAAGTACCAGATCAACCAGCAAATCCCTCCTATATGTCCCTAAACCTAAAATTGATATATTTCGCAATAGTTTCTCCTACACCGGCCCCTTCAATTGGAACAAACTTCCGGAATCTGTTCGTCTGGAACCATCACTGGAAAGGTTTAAAAGGAGCCAAAGGAAAACCAAGCCTTGAATTTTATTCACATTCTTCTTTTTTGTGTATATATTGTAAATATTTATTTCAGGGCCAAAATGTAAACTAGCGTCACGCTAATTTTGCAACCCTGGTGAAATAAAGTCTATCTATCTATCTATCTATCTATCTATCTATCTAGCTAGCTATCTATCTATCTATCTATCTATCTATCTATCTATCTATCTATCTATCTATCTATCTATCTATCTATCTATCTATCTATCTATCTATCTATCTATCTATCTATCTATCTATGACGATTTTGCAAAGTCTTCCCATAATTCAGTGTTGCCGGTTCTTACAAGACAATCCTCTGAATTTTCGCACATTTTCATCCTCATTCCAGAGAACCTTTCACATGTAAAAATGGGATGAGACTTTCTTCTATGCCTACATTACACAAGCTACATATGCCGTCAGAGACATTCCAATTTCGCAAAGGGTTTCCAGCTGAGACATCCTGTCCGTGCCATGAATTTTAACCTAATACCTGTAAAGTCATTAACACGTAATCAATATCTTTCTGCACGGGTTCATCATCATCATCATCATCATCATCATCATCATCATCATCATCATCATCATCATCATCATCGTCATCATCATCGTCATCGTTATCGTCATCGTCATCGTCATCGTCATCGTCATCGTCATCGTCATCGTCATCGTCATCGTCACCTTTGTATACACGACACATGCATAAGTTACTGTCTACGTGGCCGTAGTAGATCGCCGTCTTCTGGTCAAAACTCTGCTGCCCGCATACCTTTCCCATTCTGTGTCAAATACGACCCGAATTTTTTTGACCTCCTCGATTGATTGATAAAGATAAGCATTACTTAGAGGTCAAAATTCATTTCAAACCAAGTTTATAACCCCATATGTTCTGCTATTTTAAAATCCTTTTTTCCCTTATGTATTATATATATATATATATATATATATATATATATATATATATATATATATATATATATATATATATATATATATATATATATGCGTGCATGTATATATGTATGTACATATCGGTGTGTGTGGAATCATTAATTTTTATTAGATTGCACACCATGACAAAAAAACTATAGCATCTTGTAATTCCTTTTACATACATCACAGATCTGTGTGACGTCTCATGTAAATCTAAATGTGGGCAATGAATTTCAATTAGCTTCTATTTATGCTGCCGTATTTATCATACGTACGGCGGCATAAATATGGAAAGCGGATTCAGGAATTTGGAACATGGAAAACAAGCGGCCCCTCATCATTTCGACTTGGCTAATTAAGACGGGGATCCTGTATAAAAGCAAACAAAAAAAGTAAATTAAGGTGTGGAATGTCGGATTCTGGGCAATATGTTTTACTAAAATATTGGAAATGCATAAATGATTTGAATGAAAGTTAAAGGGAGAAAAAAACCTGAGCAACATAAATGTAGGTCTACTTGTGTCGAGTAGGGGTGGTCGTGTGGGGGTATGGGTGGTCGTGTGCGGGTGACCCCTTGCTCACATTCCAAATCCATTCCTGCGTTTCATTAAGACAGCCGGTTGGGAGACCCGACTGACCACTATATGATACTCTATATTAAGTTTTGGAGACTTCTGTGACCCGACAACAGAGACTAAATGTATCATGCAGGGCCGACATAACCAGAGCAATAAGGACAAAATGCGATTATTTTCTCACCTTGAAAAAATACTGTTTGAATTCATGGCGCAGGGAATATGAAAATAAATTATAGTATTTTAGTACTATCCAAAAAAGGGCATACAGTTTTCCAATCGAGCACAATGTAGATGTTTAATATTCAATACTATGATTTTTTTTAGTGCACAACAAGCTATATCGTCATTGTTGATCTCTTTCAGTACCAAGGTTTGACCTGAGTTATCAACAGCTTTCGACCACAGCGCGCTGAGGAGAGCTGTTGATCTGGGTAATTTTCCGGAAGTATTCATTTCAGACGCATGTTGGTATTTAAATGGATGGTTTTTCTCACCAGGAACATGAATCTGTTATCGTCATTCAGAAACCGGCTTTAGTCGCATTTGGCACTGGAATAGTTTTTGTGAGTAAACTGTTGATCTCGTTAGCAGGTATGCAGCTATTGTATAGTGTCTAAACGTAGTGGTCAGTTACATGTTTGGAAATTATCCAAAATATTATCTGCAGATGAGATATGTTGACCTTGTTTGCATCACTTGTGCACTGAGTGCCCCCATCGCTACATTCAGTTGTTACTGCATCAATGTGTTGTCCTCTGATGATCTATTCGTCAGTCATTTTTGGAACGTTCACAGAATGTATCTCTACGCCATTCTAATTTTCCAATGGTTAGTGGTTTAGACTTATTCGGCTATTTGTAAAATTGGGTAACTTTAATCGAAGTAGAGTCACATTTTATCAAGACTAGTTCACTAGCACAGAGATCATTACCATAATATTTATGTGTGTACGGTTTTTATAGGAATTCTTTCTTTCTTTCTTTCTCTCTCTTTCTTTCTTTTTTCAATCTTTCTTTCTAACTTTCTTGCTTTACTGGCAAATTTGTCCGACATTTCATTTGAAAACTATTATACTTGGAAACTCCAAACTTGGAAAATTATACTTCCATGCATGAAGTCTTGAGTTTTTGTAAAGGAGTTCGATAGTTTTGAAAATTAGGCAAATTACGCCCATTTGAAAACTTTAATCTTGAATATCTCCAAAAACCATGGCATATTTATACTTCCACTCATGAAGTCTTGTAAAGAAGTTCAACAGTTTTGAAAATTATGCAAATTATGGCCTTTTGAAAATTTAAATCTGGATTATCTCAAAAAAAAAAAAAAAAAAAAAACATTATGGGTACAGGTAAACCATCAAACTTCAATTTATCTGTGTGCCTTCAAAATTTGTAAATATTAAATGCTACAACTTCTGTCCTTTGGCACTTCGAATTTCTTTAAGCTTTTGGCTAGATGTTAATTTCAAAAGTCCAGATGACTTAGACCTTTGACCTTTAGAGGTCACATGTAAATTACAAAAATGTACAGTTTTGCAATACATACAATTTGAGCCCGATATAACTGAAGTTAGATGAAAATTGAACGGGTTATGGCTAGATGAAAATTTCCAAGGGCCAAATGACCTTGACCTTTAGAAATTACATGTAAATTACAAAAATGTGCAGTGTTGCAATACCTACAATTTGAGTCCAGCATGATTAGAATTGGATGAAAACTGGCTGAATTATGGCTAAATGAAAATTTCAAAGGCCCGAATGACCTTGACCTTTGACCTTTAGAGGTTACATATAAATTACAAAATGTACGGTGTTATAATATCTACAATTTGAGCCCAACATTTTCCAAATTGGAGAAATTTGACCAAGTTTTGGCTAAAGAAAATTTCAAATGGCAAAATGACCATAGACCTTTAGAGGTCACATGTAAATTACGAAAATGTGCAGTGTTACAATACCTGCAATTGGAGTCCACCATGATAAAGAAAAGGGAAGTCAGTATACAATCTATCAGAAGTGATAATATCCTTTATACTAGGAAGGCATTTAAATCGCTGTATGCAGTTCCTTAGAAAAGTGCCGTGGGATATGAGAGAGTTTTCAAGATCAATGCAATTTTGTCGAATATCAATTGCAATGTTGCTGAAATAATCATTCATGATATTCCATACTCGGAGTGGCTCAGTTATCACAGTGTCATTTTCCGGTAATTGAATATCACTGGAACTTCTGTTCGTGTTACCAAAGAATAGGCGTATAGCCTCATAGCAAATTTGGAGGTCATTTGTGTCCCGTCCAGTATTGATACAGTGCTCCATGAATTAAGTGATGCAAATTATAAATTACCACACAAAGAAATTTAATCTTGGGACTTTCCTACTCTTTATTCAACCATTACACATATAGATCTGAAACGATGTTTAAAATCATTTAAATAGAAAACATATCAGAATAACAATTTCCAAAAACTGATCATTACATTTAAGAATGCATATTTTGGTTACCATGTGGAGAAAAGTCAGTGTGCACTTGAATATGATCAATTTGTTCAATTGTTGGAATTTTCGATAGATACCATTTATGTAAAATTGGGAGATTCTGTCTTTAGGCAAATCATAGGTATTCCAATTGGTACAAATTCTGCACCATTGTTAGCTAATATATATTTACTCAACCACGAATATAATTTTCTTTGGAAAATCTAACAACAAAAAACCATCGTGGTGAATGCTTTGGATTGATCGTTCGATATGTTGATGACCTAATAAGTATCAATGATAAATATTTCAAACAATGCATTTCATCCATGTACACAAGTAATTTAGAATTAAATGAAGCTACAGAAAGTGACTCGGAGTGTTCATAATTGCATACAATGATCTTTAATGATGATGATGAATTTAAGTTTAAACTGTTTGACAAAAGGATATCAGTTCCAGTTTAATATTGTTAGTTACCCTCACATGGGTAGTAATATCCCTATTGGGCCTGCTTGTGACATCTATGCGTCACGGGTGATTGCATTTAGAGTATGCAAAATGTTTAAATGTTTTCGCAACGATTTACGGAATAAAAGTTCGAATTTAGTGCTTTTTGTTTGTGGGAAACTTGGCGTGAAGGCACAAATCCCGATGCTTCTCTTTACAAACTTGAAAATTACGTAACTATACAGCTTCGCCACCTGCAGTTCACACGGTGGATTAATTACTGAGCTACATCCGAAATACCAATACGTGGTTAGGGATTTCTATTTGCCAAATAACATTTGGGCGGAACACTGTATCGATACTACCGCTAATGGTTTGAAACAAAAAAAATTATGCTATATCATATCGATAGACTCCCGCGAGACTGAAACGAAAATCTTAAATTCTTCATAAATGATCTAGCACCCATAAGAAATACCCTCTCCAAGGAAAGATCGGATAAACTTGTCCTGGTTGATTTCAACATCGATCTTTTTAAAAAAAAACTAAAAAAGGAGAAAGGTATTCAATTTTTGTAATGAAATGTTATATAAAAATTTTCCAGCGAATAAAGCATTATCGACCAGATCTTTGGAGAGAAACGCAACGTTAATTGACAATATTTGGCGTAAATGTTCTTGCAGCAATAAGTCTTGTTTATCTGGTATCATATTCACAAACTGGTCAGATCATCTCCCATATTTTACTTGTTTATGCCAGAAGCTCAAAAAGCAAGGTCCTCACAAATAGTTGGAAGTGGAAACTAAAGATAATGAATCGATACAAAATTTCACTCAATAATTGAATAACACAGATATTATGTGAGAGTTAGACCCGACCCTAAATTCTGATCGTAATTTAAATTTTAAAAAACTTGATGAAATATTCCGCTGCGCAAAAGACAAACACCGGCTGAACAAACCCGCGCGTTTTAACAGTTCTAACAACCACAAGCTTTTACCTTGGATGACAAATGGTATTTCAGGATCCATAAAGTATCGAGATGATCTCTATAGGCAATTAAAATGCACTGATCCTGACCCTCTCTTATATATGACTATTAAACACAATCTTAAAGTCTATAGTCAAATATTAGAGGTATCCATAGTCAAAAACAAAAACATGACTATCACCAATTTGAAAAGTTTAAAAGCGATTCCAGGAAAACATGGGATGGCATAAGGTCAATTCTCAATTGAAATAAAACCAAAAGAGATTTCTGTTTATTTTTCATGATTGAAAAAAGACACCAATAAAACTGACATAGCTGAGCGATTTAACATTTCCTTTATGAATATTGTCACCAAAAGTGACCGAAAACACCAACAAAACTGGTGTGCATCATTTCTGCACATATTTTAATCAAAAGGCCACAGGTTCTCTTTCTCTCTAACTGATCAAACGAAAGTTCTTCCTTTGAACAATTTCAAAGCAAAGACAAGTCTAGGGCATGATGAATTTTCCATGAAGTTAATGAATCAAATTTTTTCTTCGATAAAAGAACCGCAAGCTACCATGATTAACAAATCATTAAATTTAAAATACCCAAGTGCTATCCAAAGAAGGTGTTCAATCATCGTGCTAGAAATGCAGCCCACAAAGTTTGCTCCGCAGCACTCTCAGCTCATTATTGCCACATCTTTGTGAGCCATATCACTTAGTATACAGGGCTAGCGTTCCAAATTTTATTCACTTTAATGCATAGATTCGAAACGAAGTCTGGCCTTTTTCTTACACAGATCAAGAAAATACATTTACCAACACAATGCAGCCATTTATGATCATATTGTCTTTCCAAAGGGAGCACAGGTGCAATACTGGGTATGTCATTACGAACATAATTTTAGAAGTGTCTGGGTACCATAGGGGTACTGAGAAGCATGCAGCCTGTCATGATCGAACTCTCATGCTTTCATACACGTTATGACAGGCAAACAGAATGATGTTGTAAGTCACCTGGACAAGGATTTAGGAGATCATGTTGCCAATTAGAACAGAAAAACATTAAAAAACCAATCGTTGTTGCTGTGCGTCTATGTAGAAGACAAAACATAGCATTGAGCGGCCTCAGAGACCATGCAGGTGATTTTCAAGCAAACTCCTCTCAGACCGGTAACCATCGGAACTTTCGTTCCATTCTAAAGTATTGTGTCAGTAATGTATGTTGCGCCTTTTCAGGTCCACACGATATACTTTTGGAACAATCCTCTTGTATGATGTTTGAGATCCATTCATTCAAACTAAAGACAATTTCCAAGACATACCTTGATGGCAAAATACGAGGTTTTTTTTTCTGTGTAGCTCAGGCAAGGAAGATAAAGTAGACATCCCCAGACCAGAATATTTCATATGCAGAAAAATAATGTATTAAGGAAGTTAAGTCATGGTACCTTTGATGTGAATAAATGCCATTTAAGTCTTACGGTTCTACGATGTATTATACCCCTATGTGGACTACTTTCAGTACGAGATTAACGGCTGAGTTACGTGTGGAATACAACAATGCTTTTACATTAATTTTGTATTTTGATTTGCTCGTCATTGTTGTGATTTGCTCGTCATTGTGGTGCTAGCGGTGTGTTCGTAGGAAAAGAACCAACATTTTGCCGTTATGCAACGCAAACAGACCTATATTTGTAAAACTTCACTAGATGATTGTAAAATGATTTTATTCGTGCAAAATAATGTTCGGATATGTATTTGTGCTCGCTCATACAGCAGCACGGGAGTAATATTCTTTATCAAGTTCTGCTTTAATCATTTTTGCCTTGTAGTCTTTGTCACAGTTGCTAGTAGATGGAAAGTTTAAAGAGGTACTGTGGTGATAATTGACAATTTTTGAGTTGTGTTATATGTTATGTTTTGAAAAAGGAACTTGGTATAAACAATATTTCAGACATAAGAGGAAATGACGTTTATAAATTACACAAACAATCCATTGATAATTTGATAGATACACATAAAGATGAGATGAAAAGGAATTTTAATATCAAAATTTCTGAAGAGGACTCCTCTATTCCACTTTTGTTCTGGATACCCAAATTACATAAAAACCCTTTTAAATCTAGATTCATAGCTGGTGCTTCAAAATGTACTACAAAGCAATTATCAAAAGAAGTAACATTGTGTTTGACTGCAATTAGGAATCATTTTTGCAAATACTGTAATGCAATTTCTCGAAACTGTGAAATAAATTGTTTTTGGAGTATTAACAATTCTTCCCAGTTTGTATCTAAAATCAAAGATGTAAAGGCAAAAAATATCAAATGTTTTGATTTTTCTACACTGTACACAAATCTACCCATAGATGAAGTCAAAAGTTCACTTTCAGAATTAATTAGCAAAATGTTTCAACATAATGGTAAACCATACATAAATATTAATTCATATAAAAAGAAAGCATATTGGTCACACAATAAATATTCAAAAAGTAACGTTAAATCTTACACTGTTGAAACTTTGATAGATGCTATAAAATTTCTCTTGGATAATACTTTTGTTCAATGCGGACCATTGGTTTTTCAACAAATAAAAGGCATTCCAATGGGTAGCAACTGCTCCCCTTTACTGGCAGATTCATATTTAACCTGGCTTGAATTTAAGTATATTAATAAATTGATGAAAAAGGACTTTCAAATGGCTACAAAATTATCAAACAACGCAAGATATATTGATGACATTGCTTGCGTAAATGTACAAAATTTCAGTGAAATTGCTAAAAAATTTACCCAAAAGATATCCCTTTGGAGGGTAACAATTCAGATGGTTTCAGAGATGTGTTTTTGGACTTGGATATTCAGGTCACTAATGACAGGTTTTGTATTAAAGTCTATCACAAAATAGATGAGTTTAACTTTGAAGTGGTTAATTATCCTTTCCCGGACAGTAATATTTCGGAAACTATTGGATATAATACGTTTTTGTCACAAATTTTGAGATTTGGTCGTATTTGTTCTAAATTTCAGGACTTTGCATCTAGAACCAAATTTATTTACAATAAACTTGAGTCAAGAGGATTCAAAGATGTACTTTTGATCAAATATTTCTATAAATTTTGCTGTAAATATCCCGAGATGGTTAGAAAGTTTGGCTTCAATAATTTTAGAGATTTTAGACTTGCCTGTTTTGCTACTTAATTTTATCTTTTGGCATCATTCTGTTTTAATGTTCACCTTTCAGACATTTTAGGCTAGCTTGTTTTCTGTTAGGTCAAACCCCCAGGGGCTATAGGTAGCAAGCAGCTACTGACGACAGTTACAAGCTCGCCTAATTGCGCTTGATATCTGTTTAAGAAATATTACATTTTCGTTGCATTCTCTTGACTTAAGTACAAATAATGACTTTCATTCTTTTCTGACTTGCCCTATAATTTAGCTGTTAATATCCTAAGATTATTAGAAAGTTTGGCTACAATAATTTACAGTTTTTAGCCTTGTCGGTTTTGCTACTTAATTTTATCTTTTGGCATCATTCTGTTTTAATGTTCACCTTTCAGACATTTAAGGCTGGCTTGTTTTCTGTTAGGTCAAACCCCCAGGGGCTATAGGTAGCAAGCAGCTACTGACGACAGTTACAAGCTCGCCTAATTGTGCTTGATATCTGTTTAAGAAATATTACATTTTGTTGCATTCTCTTGACTTAAGTACAAATAATGACTTTCATTCTTTTCTGACTTGCCCTATAATTTAGCTGTTAATATCCTAAGATTATTAGAAAGTTTGGCTACAATAATTTACAGTTTTTAGACTTGTCGGTTTTGCTACTTAACTTTATCTTTTGGCATCATTCTGTTTTAATGTTCACCTTTCAGACATTTTAGGATTGCTTGTTTTCTGTTTGGGCAAACCCCCAGGGGCTATAGGTAGCAAGCAGCTACTGACGACAGTTACAAGCTTGCCTAATTGTACTCAAAATCCTGTTAAGAAAAATTGTTTTGATAACATGTTTTTTGACATAAATGCTAATGACTTTCATTCTTTTCTGACATGCCTAAATGCACATTTACTCAAAATTGACATTATTTTCTTAAATGTCACAAACCTGACACATTAAGTTGATACATTGACTCAGAGTTGGCAGTTAAATAGAGCTTAATTGTTTGGGGGGTAGGTGTCATCACAGAGTTTGTTTTACATTTCTGGTGCAGGATGTCCATTGTTACAGTCCTTGTTGGGATTTCGCTTGGTTTGTACAGGTGGTCTAGTTGCAACTGTTTATTTTACTATCACTGGGACTGAATATAAGGCCCCAGCTTGTTTCCACTTCAGTTATACACTGGCGGGTGGTTTAACTAGGATAAACTGTCCAGCCAGAAAGGGTACATATTGGTTCAGGGGTAAGTCAAATTGTTCTTATCTGAACCTGTACTATACAAATTTAGTAATTATGGTTTGTTTGACAGGGGTTCTTCTTTCATAACGAAGCTCTGCATTTATAAGCAAAACTTCACGTATTTAGCTAATTCATCATTTGCCACGTTCTTATTTATTCTTTATTATGTGGGTTGTCTTTGCTGAATATTTAGCTTAGACAAGGAGCCGCTACTCAGAGAGACATGTACGGGTAAAAGGCTCCGAAACATGTTGAGTAGTTACCCGCTGAAGACCCTTTAATTTATTTGGGCTGATACAGCCTATGTCAAAATTTTACAGAGGAACGTGTGCAATATAGACAATAGTAATTCCATATGTGTACAGGTTAGACAGGGACAGGTTAGCTTATGGAGAGTAAAGAGTTCGAACTGCGTAATAGGATATTGACTACTAGGAAGTGGTTCTGGGCAAAAAGACACAAATACAATATAAGAAATGTTGACCCATATCAGAAAATACAAACTTTTTTCCCAACTGGATAAGCAGATATCAAGTTTTCGTAGATATGTGAATGAAGGATTGTGATATCACCTGGAGTAACTGCTACAGCTAATGAAAAAAAGGCAGGTGAGGTCATAATTTGTATTCCTTAAAACTGTTTTGGTTTCCAAATGATTTACCCGGCCTGTTTATTTGAGCCTGAGCCTCATCTACTGCTAACATTATATATGTATATATCTTTATATTCGTACAAAGTGCACACATAACAGCACTAGTAAAAATAATATATTCCTTTGTTGAGGTCTAGCTAACAACAAAGTTATGGTGCAAAATAAGTGCATAGCTGCATCCATGAACCGTTCAGTCAACGCAAAGGGTTATGATAAAGTTCTGTGTTTCTTGGTCGGATAAAATTGAAGTGTCCACTGTCTCTTGTTTCAATTCGATCGCATATCAATTGACTGTGTATAATGTCCTCCTCACACATGGAACCAAAGGCTACCCTTGGATGGAACTGACAACATCTGAAATTTCAACGAATTGAGCACTTTGTTTTGGAACTCTATATATATGCCTTACATAATTAATGGTGTTACATGCAAGAGATCGACTTCCCTGCATAGCTAGGCAGCTAAGACCTATCCAAGGCCTTCGACACTTTAGACCACTCAATTCTCTATGATAAATTTAAATACTTTGGCATTACTGGTGCAGCTTTAAATTGGTTTTGTAGCTATCTCACAAATAGGACTTACTTTGTTCAGTTCGAAGATGTTTGTTTAAAGTCTCTACCAATAACAACCGGTGTGTCAATACTTGGTCCCCTTCTTTTCATTATCTTTACCAATGACATGCACTTTGCATCCTCTAAATTTGATTCTATCTTGTATGCTGATGACACCACTTTAGTAAACTCTTTGTGTTCCTTCACTTTTCCTTCCGGCTTTAAAGCAGATGTGCAAAATACATCTGACAGTATCAATACAGAATTCAATGAAGTCTATGATTGGCTAGCAGCAGAGAAAGTATCATTAAATATAATTGAAACAAAGTACTGATCTTTCACTTCCCACAAAAGAAATTAGATTTTGAATTAAATCTAAAAATTTACAATATTCCAATTTCAAGAACGGATGAATTCGATTTCCTTGGGCAGCGTATTTCAGAAAATTTAAACGGGAATTCAAGTCTTATACCAGTAAAATTGAAAATAAACTTTCTGGAGTACCTGGAATATTTAAAAGACTAAATTAATATATACCTACAAAAGGCTTGCCACATATATAAATATTTATATATATATTTTCTTGTCTCATCTGAACTACGTCTTTCTTGCCTGGGGTTTCTCACGTGAATGTATGTTCATCCTTCAAAAAAAGCTTTTCCTTTAACTTGGCATGCTAGATATAATGCTGACACGGATCCACTCTTCAAACAACTAAATCATTTAAAAGTACAGGATTTGTTGCAACTCAAGACACTCAAGGTTTACTGAAAGTTTTCTAAAAGCGAACTTCCCGCTTATTTTGAAAATATATATGAAAGCCCTCTACCAAATCATACCTATTTTACCAGCAATAAAGAGAACCCTCCTATCCCATTACCTTATAGGACTAGATCCAGAAATTGTATAAGATACTATGTCCCGTTTTTGCTTCAAAGAATTCCTTCCTGTATAACTGGTAAAATATACAAACATTGATACTATAGTTTTTCTGATTACGCCAAAATTGTCTTTATAAACAAGTATCAAGAAGTACTGTGCCTCACTGTTTTGTATGTAACAACTAAAGAAATTACTACTTTCAACCCTTTTCTTGTACATATATCATGTTCATATTATCTTTTACGGTGTAAATATTCAAGGTATTCCAGCAAGGTGTTGTAAATAAGCAACCTTCCGTAGGCGGGCCCAGCGATAGCGGATTTGATCCTTAGCTGGGGTCATCCTGACGCATTTCTGAACAATATGTTAAATGTTTTGTCGCTAATATATATATATATATATATATATATATATATATATATATATATATATATATATATATATATATATATATATATATATATATATATATATATATATATATATATATATATATATTATCACATAATGTTGTACTCATCTGATCTGATTATCTGTTAAATAAATTTGTTCTCAGTGTCAGTCTGAGTCTACTCAATTGAACGCAATTATTAGGGCTAAAAAGACATTTTTGAAATGACTGCCTGAATCAAGACTGTAACTGACACTCCACAAGTAAGTCCTCAAATTTAAAGTAAGAAATTGGTTGTGGGTATTTCCGGTGACACTAAAAATTCGTCTGATACACTAACGCCATTCCCTGAAAACGTTGTAATGTACGAAGATGAAAAATCCCAAAAGATACAGCCGTATATTGACATGCAATATGATTTTAAAATCTGTTTTTGACCGCGGAAGATGCGAGTCCGAGTTAGGATATGCGTAGATTACATCTGCTATACAATTCTGCAATGGCTGGTCTACCTGCCTTTCAGAAATATCTTTGCCGAACGGCGAACATAAGTGAGAATCACGTAGACTATGTTCAATAACACCACCATCACGGACATATTATCAAGACATGGGTCGTTCCCGAATGCAATAATTTTACTTTTGGTCCGATTAAATACAACTTTTTACTTTTGGTCCGATTAAATACAACTTTATATTCTGTGCTAGAATTGGAGCATAAAGACATAATTTTTTGCAGAGCAACCCTTGTTGGAGCCATAAGAATAATGTCATCTGCGTAGCTGATAGCTCCAAAGAATTGTTTTCCCACGTGACCTGCTTCACAATATTATTTTGATTTATACATTGCATGTATGTGTGTATGTATGTATATATGTATGTATGTATGTATGTATGTATGTATGTATGTATGTATGTATGCATGTATGTATGCATGTATGTATGTACGTATGTATGTATGCACGTATGTATAAGTATTGATGACCGAAAATGAAATTATTAAAGCAACATCCCTGTAACTGATGAATTTCTATAAAAAATACAATTTAGAGCTTTGTGCAAAGCCTGCTATCAGTTATACATTTGTTTTTTTGTGATGCATCCAATGGTCATATGTAAAAGCACACATTGAGTATTTCTACCGTTAAAAGCTCAAAACATAGACGTGGATCCCAACTGAATGCGTGATCATAAAACAGAACATCTGCAAGTGGTGGCATATTGCTGTGAAGGGCGATATAGCAGTATTATACAGAGCAGCTTCTCCATCTTGTCACCCTATTTGCTGCTGTATCCTTGAAGACATATGGTACCCCCCATACCCACCTTGTCAAACAAAAGGAATCACTGCCCCCCAGCTGTGTGGACTAGAATGGCAAAACAACCTTTCTGCAATTTGCCACAATGTGTCTGTTGGACTTTTTCAACTCTCTTTTACATGTTATTTATGATTTATGTTTGTTCACACGCTTCTGTAAGTATGAGAGACACAGGACACATTCATGGTCACGAACCTTTGCTTTGTCCGGAGTGTTAAGTTTTACGGAGCGAAAGGTGGAAGAATATACGATAAAAGGGGCACCAGAGTTATCAAGAGGGAATATTTCACGGTACTTTTAAGTATATGTATCATAATTTCTACTTTTATTAAGGTTTTCCATTTCTCCAAAGTACTAGGCTGCAGTGCTCTTTGTCCAAATAGTCAGATCGTGTGGTCGAAGCTATGGAGTATTATAACAGTGTACATTGCCCGTGAAAGTACTTTACAACCATTTGTTCAAACGGACAATCAAAACTCAGAGCTCTAATATGACGATTTTGTTCATCATGTTAAATTTTTCTTGTAATTTATGTTTGTTGTTGAAGATTTATTTGGTCTCAGTATAAGAGTTGTGGAAGGTCGAATTTTGAGACGACTATGTAGTATCCAAGCATAATGATTTTTCAATGAAAGTTCATAAAGTAAATATTCTGCATGAAATTTCTGTCATGGTGCTTGGCTGTAGCTCTCCTGTTCTGAGAAACCCAGCTTAATTGTAGAACTGACAGGCGTCAAGTGTCACACATTTTGAGACTAGCGGTGCTGCCTCTGAGTAGCCAAAATTAAAACTGATGTAAAATTTTTAATTAATGTTAAGGATGAGCGTCTGGTTCAGTGCTGTTTTGAGGGCGCTTGTAAATATTTTATCACGAAACAATCAATATGCAAAAAAACTTCCACAAACTATACATGTTTGGGAAGCTAACAAACTACTTTCTTGGCTGCTGTATCCTTGCAGTCATAGGGTGTCCCCCAGATACATGTCTGCCAAACAAAGGGAACCTGCCCCCAGCTGTGTGGACTTCAAAAATAGAACAATCTTTGTATAATTTACAGAGCACTGATTAAGGGAACATTTTGACTTACATGGCCACCAATAAAGGCTGAAGATTATACAAATGTCTGTTGTTGTTTCTCTGATAGACTTGAACCCACCCCTAAATGACTAGCCTTGCCTAATTGCTGTAGACAAGCGACCAATTGGTCACATGGGCAGTGAAGTAATCCAACTGACAATGGGTTATTTATTCAAGGCAAAATTATGATCGCAAACCTGTACATTGCCACACATACAAACAATATCACAGAGAACAGGACTGCTATCACAAGTAATTTATGTCAGGTCATCACGTTTGAAGCCACCATAAGCCAAATCAATGTATGAAATAATTAATGACTCAATATTAAGCAAACAGCACATTGTGTGGCGAGGCTTTCACTATTTAAAACCTGGTAATTTTAATGGACAGAACGTCACTCAATAGGAAACAGCATGTTGCCAATTTTTTTCATGTTTTTGTTAAATGAAAATATTTTGCATCTTCTATAATTTTAAAGCGATTTTATCTGACTAGGACAAGTTTCACTCTTTATTGTACATGCAGAGTCTGGTTTTTCCTTTGCGCAGCAGTTTGATTTGGTAGGATTGAAATAGAGGTCCAATAACATGATGAGGCCACCAAGAACATTGAGGGATCCCACTAAATAGAATGACGCGTGCCAGTTACCCGTATGGTCCTTCAATAAACCTGAAAGGTAAAGACGGTGTTACTCAATTCACCGGAACTACAGGTATTTTTGGTCATATCACGTGACCGTAAGGGCCGCACTCCTATCACCAAAGTCTGTTTCAGCTGTTGAATGATACATATTATTCAATTATGATTATTTCAGTTACCACAGATATCTCATAGTTTTGTTCTCGTTTTGTGAACAGAGTTTGACGTGATATGCATTATTTTTTCATATTTTGCTGTTCGTATCCCAGAATGAGAGAAACATGAAAATAAATGATGTGGCAGCTTAGGCCTACGTCGAAGTTAATCATACTACATGCAACGCACACACCACCGGGATTATCTGTAAGATTAGTAATACTAATAACACTAGGGATCGTTCACAAAAATCGACATTTTATTTTTTTTCTCAAGCTGACATTAGTCCAATTCCCAAGCGTGTGTTTTTTATATTGAAACATAATGCGTCGTCTGCATGTAGATTTACTACGATGGCAAGTTTAATGCAGGAAGAAAATAAAGCCCCAATAAACCTAGCTTTCTGTCACTACCACCAACATTTCTATATCTAGAGCCACGAAAGACGTTGGTCAGTAAATATTGCTATTAAAAAAAGGAACCATGTGGAGTTGAAGCTGTGTTCCTACTTACAGACTATGAATATCGCGGGCAGACTTACCCAGTCCATAACAAGGTTTTATCTTGATCAACTGCGCTGTGAGCCTTGGCCTTTAAGGGTAGCATGCCTGTGGGATTTTTTTGTAGTATGCATTGCAATTATGCCAGCATTGTAGACTGCGCATTTCGTCTGCAGTTTTTCCGTGCAGCTGGTTTGGCCATTACTTATATTGACAGTCCTGATAATATACAGACTTTACCTGCTGTTTAGGTGCCATTGTTGTCCCGTCGTTAGGTAACACTACCATGAGTATGCTCATCCCTCTGTCTACAATTACGATCACCGATTTTACGTTGCTTTTGTTGAATAGTTTGGCAGGACATAAAAGTGTCCCCGCAAAAATTGCAGATGCAAAAAAACAGACAGAGTAGAGAAGGCAGACGCGATTGAAGATGTGGGAAGGGAGGGGATAAAGGGGGAAACGATATATGCATGGAGCCAAACTGTCATGTTTGCAATTTAGAATAATCATTAATCACACTGATTCCAAAGTGCTATTCATTCCTCAATATATTTACTTACGGTGTCTTAATTACCTGGAACATTTTACAATTACACCTGTATGTATTTATTGTCAATCTTCACATCTTAGAGTAAACTATATCTTTAGATTGGCTCCCATGATAGCGGTCTTCAACGCCTTATTGTGAATCTCCTCCCCAGTAATCAGTTTTTATGTCTTACACTTTACAATTTACATTTTATGTTTTATGTTTTGTTCTGTTACACTCAGTGTATTGGTGAAACAAAAGTATTTCTGAGTCTGAGTCTCTGAGACTCCAGGACAGGCCAGGGAAGGGAAGGGATGAAAGGATAAGATAAAAGATGGGAAGTGCAGAGATGAGGGAATACCAAATTTACAAGGCTTTGGAGTTTGCTGAATACAAGCATTCTGAGAGTTTTGACAATACTCACCAACAACATTTCTGCCAGTCAGTTGACAACCACAAAGACTAAAAATTGATGGCTGCCTGCACTGAGTGTCAGCAAAATACCACAGTCCCCTGGGTCGTCAATGCTGACAGGTAAAGGCACAGTATCTACCCATCACACAGAGGGGACATAAATCGAAATCCAATGTGCATTAACATTGGCCACAGGCAGCATAAATTATTAGCCACGATATATCAGCATCGTGCCCACCAATTTCAACACCTTTTCATACTTACCAGTGACATGTTCATCTATCAATCGTTCCCTAGTCACAAGGAAAATATAATACTATTCAGTACGTACCAACGAGAGATCCACCAACGACCTGGGCCCCGCCAATTGCTGCCATGATGAGACTGAACGTGTTTTGAATGCGTTCAATTCCAAAAGTATCTGCAAGTAAGGGTGCCAATAGGGGAACAAAGCACCCTATAGCGGCCCCAGTAAAGCCAGAGACAAGAAGAAGGAATGTGTAGCTGCTGCTTACAGGAAAAAGAAAGTTGCCTAGTCCTACGACAAAAACTGCAGCCATTAGCAACACACTTTTCCTGACACATTTTAAATCTGAGAAAATGCCACACAATGGTCTCATAATTAGGTCCGCAACTCCATTCACAGTAATCAGGAGCGCTCCTTGTGTCTTGGTGTACCCTAACTGCACGGCATGAGCGGGAATCATGGTAAAAATACCAACATAACAAGCAAACACAAGGAAAAACACCAACACATATGTGAGAAATAGGCGATTTTTAAACAATGTTAAATCTAGTTGAAACGTAGCGTTGTTATCACTCTGTTCGTTTGTTGCAGCCTTACCACATGGAGCATGAAGACAACAGTAGTAATTGCGTCTTTTTCTGTGGCAATCCCCTTCGTATATATTATTTTCAACAACATGTTCATCAGGTTGAAGTTTGTTATTGCCAACAAAATAGTCCTCTCCTGGTTTTGTCTTGAATATGTGATGCTCAGTTTCGAAGGGTGGATTCCAACCTCCATTTCTCTTCTGTCTGCTTGTGTAAAATTCTAACGGCCGCAAAAGGACACTTGCAACAAAAAGCTGGAGACCTACACCAGCAAGTAACAAAAGTGATCCAAAGAAGCCGTAATAATTTAAAGCAGCACTTGACAATGGTGGCATAACAAATGAGCCAATGCTGGATCCTGAAACCATGACCCCATTGGCAAAGCCCCTTCGTTTCTTGAAATATCGTGATACTGTAACAATAGTTGACTGGAAGCACAGACATGATCCAATGCCTGCAACAGAAGCAAAAGTACTTTCATACGCTACACCTAACATCCAATCTCATCCACAGAAATACTTTTAACCTCAAATACCTATGATAACCGTTTCTAGATACTCTATTTAAATTGTACATAACCGATATAACTTTTTGTTTATTAGAACAAATAAGAGACTGCCCCGCCGGATCCGGGGAGCGAGTTCAGGTCAGGGGCTCGATCGAACCACCCTCTGCGATGTAAAAGAAAAAGTACAAAATAAATTATAATAAAATGGAAAAGTAAGTATAAAATTGGAAGATAAAATCAAACAGCTTGGCCTATTGCCGCCTCTTTCAAATTAAATTTACTGTCTAGGGATATGCAAACATCTATGATCTTTAAACTGTTTATGCTTTCATACAGTATCATTACATTGGAACAAACATTCTGTGTGCTTTTATGGCAATAAAATGCTATATGTTACATCAACTGCTTGGTCTAAGCAATATTGTAACTTATGCTACTGAGGTTGCCATTATCGTTATCACTTTTGTCCATTTTATTTTGAAACCAGCGACAGACTTGTCAGATCGCTAATTCAAACACGCATAATCATAATACAGGAGGCTAGACATTTCGCCTCTTCACGTATCATTATGCTAATCCGAGTAGTTTGGTACAGCGTCAGAGCTGTCGTTCCCTTCATCTTTTCTTTTCAATTTATGAAAGAATAATTTTTGAAAATTGTAGTATTAATCTATCAGTTGGGGCACGTGTCAAAGAACTATTGTGCTAATTGTTAAATATAGTAAAACATAGGGAAGTGCTTTGAAGTGGCTTTCTTTTTTATTTTGTGTACTTGAGAATAACACCCTATGGAAAACAGGGAAAACAAGGTCCGTATCTTGAAAATACCATGAAATCTCACAGTGTCCCTGAATTTGTTCGTATCTGTATCAGGTGTAAATGATTTGCATACAAAAAGTTAAATTTTTAAAATTGAAGATTCATATTCCAATATGGGCCTAGTAAGGACAATTTGGAGGACCCCTTTAGGTTCATGGTGGTAGGAACAAAGTAGCATCACTTGCAGCACTTTAGACTGGGTTTTTCTGAGATATAGATCAATGTAACATACGTTTCCTCCTATAGCTAGGTCTTTTATGTTGGCATATTAATTCAATCAGCACAATATTTCGTTGATCTGCATATATGCATCAACTGATCGAGGAAGACATTGCAACATCAACACCATATACCTTCATCAAGCTACACCAAAATTTGAAAAGCAACAAAAAACTTAGATTTGTATTTCGATACTTTAAGTTACTTAGGAACTCGAATTTTGACTCTCAAACGTCTAACTGGGAATATGTACAGTACTAGTAAAATTATTAGATCTTTGTAGTTACCTTCTGGTTTGGTTGTATCGGCTCTATATGGATTGGCTTTCAATACATGCATACAATTTAATGCTACAGGCAATAGAAGGAATCATACGGATACAATGAATCTTTCTTCAATCATGAAGATGATATATGTATCCACTGAAGAAACAGAGTTCGCCAAAATGTAAATTTACACTGTACAGATGTGAACGTTGTGAACGCTGCAAAATGTGTAATGAGCCAACTTGATTGAAATACTTGCAGTCATTATGCTGTCACAGTCACATTAAATGTGCTCAACGGAATGAGTGGGGGGGGGGGGGAGACTAGCGGTAGTAGAAATTTTGAAGCACTGGCCCAGGCCATCCTTTGAAAAGTTAAGGACTTGTCTAACCCTGTATGCTATACCCTGAAAGGAAGTATGAAAGCCAACAAGAAAGCCCAGTTTAGTGATTCTTGCGTGTCTCATATATCAAATTGTCCATGAGTGAATACAGTCTCAAATGCCAGGGAAACGCGTCTGAGTGTATCGATGTTTCGAAAATTTCCGTTGTGTGTGTGTGTGTGTGTGTGTGTGTGTGTGTGTGTGTGTGTGTATGGGGGGCGGTTGAGCTTAGTGCTTTCATCACTCGCATTTCGAACCCCCCATTTTAGAAAGTCTGGATCCGCCCTTGAGACTTCAACTTTTTAACATATGCATCTTAGTATAAACGTTCAGGACTTTAAAGAGCAGTGATATCACTGACCAGCCATCAATCCATAAGTGAGATACATATATTCCACTCGGGTGACAAAGGCGCTCAGTAAAATCCCAGCTGTCGTCAGCAGACTACCAAATAGAAGTGTGAGCCGAAGTCCACATTTGCTTGTCATAAGTGGTACTATGGGCCCTGTAAAGAATTATTTGCGGTTAATAATATGCTTTAATGCAGCACTATCACATAATGTAACAGGGGATGTTTCATTGAATATAAATGTTCTAGATTTAAAATATATCTCGCATTCTTAAACTCATAGACTGGGAACGTGTGGTATCGATGAAGACAGTGACTCCTTGGATGCCAGATCGAACATCATGTGAATTGTTGCTGCTTTTAACCATACCAGTTTCCCAAGTTAGTCGCATGGTGTTAAAGCAACTGTAAGTATAGATGATTGCGTCGAAATTAAATAGTTTAAAAGCATGTGTTTCACAAAAACGCCACACTTTCAAATTTATCTCGAGTCGATTGGTGAAGTTCAATGCGTTCATACTCAATGTAATCAGGGCCGGATCAAGAAATTTTGCAAGGGGGCGAGGGATGCTGAAAGTTGTGGGAGGGAGAGCTTCACCCCGCTCCCGCCAGCCCCCAGTCTGAGGTGTTTGCCTGGTGAGAACCTTGTGGTGCAGCCTCCTTATATTTACTACTGTTGCATGTAAAAATGCGCTTTTCACCCATTCCTTGCATTACCCCCCCCCCCAAAAGCACACATAACATTTCATTAGTATTACCATTCAAAATGCTTCATTTCAGTGTATCACGAGATGCGATTAGTCTTTCACTTTTTTCTTTAATTGATAAGCTCATTCGTTTGTAAAATTTACAATTGTTACTTAAATAAATGCATTGTGTATTAAGAAAACACCACAGACATCACAGAATTTCATATTAGCACCTTCAGTGTCAGTAACTAAAAGTCAATTGACACCCAAAGTAAAATTGACATTCTGCTTATCCAGTAGAGGAGACTATACATGTACGAAATGGGCCTACAAAGGAATCTAACTACAGAATGACTGTCTTGCAATCTACAGATACCATGCTAGGGTCCATATCATGCAATAAAAATTATCACAATCTCTATAAAGGTAAGCATACCACATGACATTCATATCTGGAATGTAGTCACTATGCTGTAATACAAATAACATTCACTGGTACAAATAGAATTCGTGAGATCCATATCGTGACTAATACTACATTGTCAAATATTGTCTGGGAACCTACAGACCCTATGTCAGGGTCCATATCATGCAATAACTGGGAGAAACATTATCATAACCTTGATAAAGGTAACCATACTACATGAGATTCATATCTGAAATGTATTGACTATACTGCAATACAAATAGCATTCACTGATACAATTAAAATTCATGAGATCCATATCTGGACTATCACTTTTGTCAAATAAATAAAATTCAATTATACAAATTTAACCCAGAAACATGTAATTCATCATTCTCTACTGGTATAAAATAGACTCATTATCTGCAATTAATTTGCATCATGTCGTATCAAATGATTAGGACTCGAAAAAAAAATCAAAATGTCAAATGACTAGGGCTAAAAAAGACACAAATAAAGGCCAGTAATGTGTAATTAATCATGCTTTACTGGAATTTAATCAAATAAAATTCTGTCATCAAGTTGTGTCACATGTCATATCAAATGACTAGATCTGAAAAAAATAGATCACCAGGACTCAAATAAAACTTCAAATAATCACTCCTACATTAAGAACCTGTAGATATTGTCTCGACCTTCAGATACGCTGTTTTTTGGTATGGTTACTGTGGGTAGAAGGTATTCATGTATGTATCTTCACACTCCAATGGACCCGGGTTTTATCATCCATAATATTTTTCTAATGCCATCATACAATCGTGATCCTGGCAAAAATGTCCACTACTTCTGCCATATCAATTGGAATATCCCTGTGTACATACATTAGTGGCCAACTTTTTTACGTGAGCAACCGCCTGCGGTGTCAGGCAAATCAAATTTACCGACAATTAACCCATATCAAAAAGACATAAAATAATGTGTTTAAAAGATAATTTAACACCTTTTGTTGTAGACATCCTAAATAAATCTTAAAATTTGGGTCCTCCGATTTTAATACATTTTCGTACTCGGCCATATCATAAATAATTTAAATGTCAAAATTAACAGATTTACTAGTTGTCTTTGTCACAATTCTTTTATCATTGTTTTATTTCTCATGATGTGTACACCTCAGCTAACATGAAAATAAAATTTTTACCCCCATTTCTCTTTTCCGTACCCAAGTCCAACACCCTTTGAAGCTAGAAGCTGCTTGCTGTACACACACTCTCAGCCAGTTTGTCACTTTCTCTTAAATACAAGAACAGCTCTCCGTGTCCAGTTTCCTTTGCTTCATGGTACAAAATAGATGCAAAACGTCACTTTCTGTCACCCGATTTTTAAATGCCATTTTCTGAAAATTTACATGATTACAACAGTACCAAATTTGAAAAGAAAACTTACTGGATAAAGCTATTAAGAGCCCCTAATCAATTGACTAAGTTGATTACATAATTGGAATTAGATTGAGTTACTGAATGTTGTTAATTCTGAGCCCTGCAGCCCAGGAGAAATGGGGCTGAAAATCACCCTGCGATTTTTTTTTTAAGTTCGGTATCTTAGCTGAAGTGTACACAGCATGTGTTTGATGTGAAACAGCTGCCGAGGCCGATATCTCACTGTTTTTACAGAGGCCTTGATAGCATAACTTCAGTTCTCATGAAGAACTTATTTTAATTATTAATGTATTATTTCTAATTGTGATACATACATGCATGGTTTCTACTGTGGCAAGTAGAAACTACGTGTGGGTTGCGGTAGTGTATCAGCCATGTGAATTCACTCCTGAATCCATTTTTTAAAAATTCTAATCGAATTCCTTAAATTGGTTATAGAGCTACATGGACTTGCCATGTTGCTTAGATTGAAGCGATCCACAGTCAAAACTGAGAAAACACACTCATGAATAATGCCTTCAAAAGGTTGCAATACAAACACCTCTTTGTGCATGTCCGGGAATTTACGGCTGCAAAACATGATTAAAGGTTTCTAGCTCTTGACCCGTTTATAAATTCATGTGGCTGTTGAAACCTTGAATTTTCAATGATTTGATTCAAACGTAAAAATACTGATCAATTAATATATTTACTTAGCAATAAATAGCTGCTGGATTGGCTATGGGACGTAGAGAGATTATATTTTCAGTCCTATAGACACACATTTGATATTGAAATACCACAACATTGATCTGGCAAGTTTCCAAAGTGACGCACGTTTTATAACATGACCCTTCTGCATCAAACATTAAGTTTGCATTTTACTTACAGTTGGGAAACTGTTTGTGATGTTTTCTTTTTGTGAGGTTGAGTCTGCTCAAAGATTAATTTACCTAGGTGATTGGGGGGGGGGTCTTATAATTAATAATTTTGTAATCACTGATTCATTTTTCGTTGGCCCAGCCATGCAAGTTAGTCACTGACTTGTGGTTTGTAAAAGTAATTTGTATGTAATTGAATTCGTTAACTTCTTTTAATTATTAATGTATTATTTCTAATTGTGATACATACATTTATGGTTGTAAGTTTTGGGTAGGCCTGTCAACAAAGGAAAATCACATCCGCTTAATTCATTAACACATCAGGGATGTGTACATTAAAAAAAAAAAACCAGACACGTTGGCGCCAATTAGCAGAATTACCTGCAAACAGTTAAAGTTCGTAATTGTAGAACGGACATAATTCAAAGTAAAAAGTACCATTATTCAGGTCACGTGTAAAATGACTGTTGAAAAAAATATATTCAATGCCTTGCGGACTCAAACAAATGAATTCCATTAAAATCAGCTGCACTGGTGTGTCTCAAAACGTATGAGGGGTTTATTACATTTATTTTTCGTAATACATTATTTTAGAACCCAGAACCTCTAAAAAAAAAAAAAAGAAAATGTTTGCAATCGTGAAACAACTTTTTCAAGAAAATTTTGAAAGATAAATTCCATGTAAATCACATGGGAATAAATATGTGTTTTTAGTTTTTTCGGTTTTAGTAATTTCGATTTTAGTAAGTATACCTACCTCTCCACCGTCATTGCCAAGACCTCTGTGTCTGGGTTGGTTGCCCAAGAAATCAACTCACAAGTTCATTCACTTGAATCCAAAACCTGACAATCCCTGGGTGCTAGCTTTTGGTTCCTATGGTTTTGACTCCTGGTGCACATGCTCCCCATACCATCCTTCCTCTTTTGATGAGTACTCAGTTGACGTCAGCTGTGAGCAAGGAAACAGGGTGGTCGGGTGAGGTTATGTGGTGGTCCACAGGTAAGTATACTTACTAATAACGAAATTACCAAAAAGATTATGTAATAATGCTGACCACAAATGACCACCGGGACCAACAGCCTTTGTGGGGAACCATCTGTATGTGTGAGGAGGTGATGTCTGAAGGGAAAAACTGACATGTACATGGACTTGAAGCTGCCAACAGCAGAATCCAGCCAAAGCCTGAAACCCTCCTTATGGACCAGCATGGTACCTCACTGAATCCCCAGCACTCACCGGCCAACATGATAGTTGTCTGCCTTGAGGGTAGACTCCGTCTATTTGTCTGTACTCCTTCAGACCTGGAGATCTAACAGGACCTACTCCTGAAACTGTCAGCAGTGGGGGGGGGGGGCAAGTATATGGTTCCATAGAGCATCAAACACCTTGGTAAACCAGCTGTATGTAAGCCAAGACAGCAAGAATGACTGCCTGATACAAGTTTGACATTAGGTCAATTTAACAGGAGGCCCACTGAGAAGTGTGCTAACCTATAGACTGCATTAGATCCACACATCAAGAGTGTCATAAACTGGAACATAGTGGCTGCTCTGATGGGACCAGGAAGCCTAATTGACAGGTATTGTAACCTAAGGAAAGGAGCCTGTGAAGCCCACAAAGGCACACTGATCCTCCTCAAGCACTGTCATGTCACACAACTAGTGCTTGGTGAAAGTTGTAGATGATCATCAGTGGCAGGCCCGCAGGATGTTGACAAGCATGAGATTCCTCACAGTGTGCCAGGAAGCATTGAAGGCTCACACCTCATGAGCTCTGACTTAGACATGCTCTAAGACACTACCCTTCTGTAGAGTGATCTCATAGACCTTCAGGATAATCTGCTTAATCCATGAAGAAATAATGTTTTTGCAAACTTGCTCTTTATGAGGATTAACCCTGAGTAACAAGGGTGAGGATCTCTGACCCCTGAAAGCATCCATGCATGAAAGCTACCACTGTTTTCTCTTATGTGACACAGGGCTCTTTCCTCCAAGGAAAGAGCAATATCCATGAAATGGAGGGTATAAACCTTGAAGACCATAGTTGTATCTCCAGTCACTTGGTTCTTTGCATCGAAGGCCAAGTTAGGCTTCCGTGTCAACTGAGTGTGTTCTGGCAACCATTAGATTTGGTCATGTTCTGGAGTGTGGATCTTGTTTTTTGACCGTCTGAAGCAATTGTCAAAAGAGAAAAAGGTTTTCCATGTCCAGTACTTGTGGTCCACCCATTGGGGGTCCTCAAGGCACTCAAAGGGCCACTTCTTCAACATGACTTAATCCAGTGGAAGATCCCACCATGGTAAGACTTGCTTTGCTCTCTGTGGGTGTATAAGGATGTGGTGAGTGCTGACAAAATGACACCCCATGTGAATGATGGGGACATTTGCAAGTGTTGAGGAGATGGCTGATCTAAATCCCTCCTCTGTTCTTGAGCTCTTGCCATGGACTGCCCACTGAAAAAGCAGGAAGTTGGCAATGTCCACAATATGCTGAGACCAAAGATGAATTCTCCTACTTGCACACAAGGTTAAAAACACCTTCTAAAGAGCTGAGTAAACAGTCAGAAGAGAGGATTGAAGCCTGCCTGTGGCAATTCTTTATGCAGCCAATTCTGAGAAACAGTCTGTCACAGATGGGATGGGCAGCAACCACCAAGCATGGATGTTGAGCTCCTGTGGGACAGGTTAATCCCTGGCTGTATCAGAAGTGTTGGCCATGCTGGCAAATGTAGGGGGTGGGTGCAGGAACCTTAATTCCAAGAGGTCTATGGACCGATCTGTCCTTGTTTGCCATGGGGTGACTAGGATCATATTGCAGTCATGTGACCAAACCTTGTGCAGTACCCTTGGGAGGACATGTGGAGGAGGAAAGGCACACACTCAAAGGTTGCTCCAGTCTCTGCCTTGAGTATCCACTACTAGGGTCTGGGGTCTGGGACTGGCAAAACATAAACTGGTAGTTTTTTTTCCTGCATTTCATGACCAGGTCCACACGTTGTGTTTCCAATCTGGCCCACATGGCCTGAATGACCTATGGGTGGAGCAACCACTCCCTCCCTACTGGCAGACCTCTTCTCAAGAGTTGGATAGCCAGGACATTTTGATGTCCCGGGACATGCTTCACATGTGTGGGGACATAGTGGTTGTAGCATCATTGAGTGATGCTGGCTAACTCCATCAGCTTGTGGGAGTATGATCTGCCTTATCAGTTGAAGTAGCTGTTGGTGGTCCTGTTGTCCCAGACCATGAGGACATGTGTGTGCTCAACAGGGTCTTGGAAGTGGAGGAGTGCCAAGCCTATCATCTCCAATTCGAACTAGTTTATGTGATAAGATGTGAACTGTGATGGCCAATGGCCCAACACTGCCCAACAAGCATATGGGCTCCCCACCATGACCATGAAGTGTCCATGTAGATGGTAAGCTGGACCTAATAAGGGAACCAGCATCTGTCCCAACATGGTATTCTCTGGAATGATTCACCACTGAAGGAGTGGATGGTCCTCTGGGAGCACGGGTACCATGGTCTTGTAGCCCTGGTCCCTCAACCATCTGCCCCACAGAGCATGGTGCTAAGGGCAATGGTGAAGGCAGTGATGTGAGATCTGTGACTCTATAGAGGACAGGGACCTCATCAGGGCTTGCCACTGATGCACTGAGAGAACCACATGAGTCAGAAAGGCTCAAAGGAGGAACTGAAGTCACTCCCACCTTTTCCTCATGGATGGCAGATGTAGGCAACCAGGTCAAACTGAATGCTGAGAAAGACAAAAGTCTGCTGCAGCTGAACGCTGGACTTACTCACAGTCAGGCCAAAGCATTGACAAAGTTCCAGAAGGTCTGTGTGTGACACTGTGAATCCAGGCACCCAAGCACCCGTTAAGCCAGTCATCCAGGTACACATGAATGCACACTGTGGACTAGTGGAAGTAAGAAGCAACTGTCTGCGGGAACCAGGTGAGCGCCAGTGGTGCTGTGGCAAGGCCCAACAGAAGTGCCCTGAACTAACAAACTTGGCCTGAGAATGTGAACTACATTAAACGTCTGTGAAGTCTCTGTGATTGACATATGAATGAACACATCCTTGAGATCCCAGGGCATCATCCACTCCAAGTGCTGCTGGGCCACTGGCACTAACAGGGGGGAGGGGGTGTCTCCATCTTGAAAAATACTACCAGGAAGGTATCCAGTCTTGACTGGTCTATCATGAGGCACCATCCTCTGTCCTGCTTGCAGACAAGGGAGAGTAGGTTGTAGAAGCTGAGACAATCATGATTCTCCATCAGCTGTATTGCACGCTTCCACAGAAACTCCTGGACTGCCACTACGAATGCTAATGCTTTGGCTCCACTGCAAGTGACTTGAGCCACTTGGTTTCTTGGCTTAACAGAGGCCTGTCTTTGCCAAAAGGCAGTGAGTAGCCATGTCTCAGGATGTTTAGGATGAATGGATCCTCTGTGATAGACTCCCACAGAAGTTGTAGAGGCAGCCGCTGACTGGGCACTGCAGAGACTCTGAAAGTATGGCAGAGGGGGATCTTGAGACTTGGCAGTTCAGCATACCAGGATTGGGAGCCCTGAGGCTTGCTCGACTTTTTGACATTGCTGAAGTGTTTCTCCTTCTTGGATTGCTGCCTCATCCAAGGGCATTGTGACACCAAAAGCGTATAGGCCAAAGGTTAAGTAAGGGTGGTCTGAGTGCACTTTGGGGCTGAGGTGGCCAAGTTAGAGAGTGACCCAACAGATTCAGGCAATGCCTTGGTGTGGGTCTTATCTGCACAACAGCCTGAAGGTCCAGCACCCCGCAAACAATTTCTGCCATCTCTCTCTCAAAAAAAAAAGGTCCCGAGAAGTGCTGCCCTGTTTGGGCTCCATGAAATATTGAGTCAGGCAGCTTCTGACCCTGGAGATTGGCATCCCTCCACAATAAACAAAGTTGAGCCTCCAATGTGCAGGCGGTTTGCACCAGGTGATTAACTGCTGTGGATAATGAATTCCCAAGAAGTGATACCTGATATATATCAGAGCTCATCCTCCTCCTTCTTGGTGTTGATGTCTGAAGACTCAGGACCCACCAGTAGAATGGTGAGGCCCAAAGCCTTGTTGACGATGTATCATTTGTTGGTGATGGGGCAGCTGCCTGTGACAGCAGGGGGTCTGTCACCATGCCAGGCAAAAGGGTAGCAATGACTTATGTTGAAGTCATCTCAACCTCAAATGCCACCTCTTTCTACTCAGACCAGGTGGGGGAGGGGGGGGGGCTTCTAGCAGACCTGTAGCAGGGCAACACAGGAGTCACCCTGCTGAGTCTCTGAGAGGCTCATCTTGGGCCAAAGCTGCTGTGGATAATGAATTCCCAAGAAGTGATACCTGTTCTAGCCAATCCCGTACAGCCTGCAAAATATGCACAGAGCCATTGAGGTCAGCCAAAGGCGACATCAAGGTGGCCAATGAGACATCAGAATACAACACCATAAGAACAGATCCCCTGGCATCCTCTTCCGCTTGTTTGAAGGCCTCCCAGGTGTAGTGATGGACTTCAGCTCCTCCTCTGATGAAACTGCTGCTTGATCGCCCACCAGGCCCTGGATGGGGGCTTTGAGATGATCAAAGCCCCCATTCCAGTTTGCCTGGACTTACAATCTTAGCTCTTGGAGCCTGGAGCTCCAGAAGTTTGTCAGCTTCAGTGGTCCCAATTGCTCTGACTTATGATCTGAGCACTCAAACCCAAGCACTGGACCTGGCCAATGTTCTGGAATGCCCAAACATGCACCTGTATTTTCCAATCCTGCCCCCTGACTTGAGCAATTTCTCGTCTGAGTAGTCAGACCCAGAAGACTGAGATCTCCAAAGCTTTAATCTGCACTCCGCTGACTTTGAAAGGGAATCAAAAGAAGAGGCATGAGATGGGGTGATTGGTACATGTAACATGTGAGTGTGCGGCTGTGTACTCTGAGCCACAGACCCCAATGCAAGGGCAACACTTGGGTCAATGGTTTCAGATGTACTGGTCATCTTGGGGTGAGGTGGGTGTTGATGAAGGAGATATCTTTTATCCTGCTTGCAACTACATCTCTGCTTCCCCTTACTCCCCTGGTGGGTTTCCAGTGTAGGGAGGGCAGCCACCTGAGTATGTGAGTGAGCCTTATGGGTCTGCGTTTGCTTCTCTAGAGGTGTTGCAGATGAAGACTCAACACAATCGGTTTGTAAGCCTTGTCATTTGTCAGCTACAGCCTGCTGCTGTGCCCCACTCTATTACTCTTTCTATGTGCCTGCTCATAGAGCAGGCATTTGTCATCTTCCAAATCCTTATGGTATTCATGAACAAACATGTCCTAGCTGAAGGCAACAATCATTGCAATGCTGATGATATTCCCAGGCTGCCATATAGGGATTCCGTGAATCCAGCTTCATGCCCTGTGTCCATCAAGGATGTGGGTAAAGTGATCAGTGGATCAACACCAATGGCTTGCTGCTGAAACCCAGCAATTGCCTGATGTGCACTGTTTACCCGCTCTCTGTGATCTGTACATGGAGACACCATCTTGAAAATCTTAAGTTTCAAGCAAAATGAACAGCTGTACCCCCAACTATTTCAGAGGTATTTGCAGGCCAGATGTCAGCTATCTTGGTCTATGAAGAGTTGTGGACCACTAAGAAACGATGTTCTGCAGAAGGGAACTTGTGTGAAGCACTAGAACGCAGTGAGGGTGAACAAAAGATCATTGAGATTAAACTCGAATGAGCACACCGGTAATGAAGCCCAAAAGAGGAAAGATGATCTAGGGAGCATGTGCACCAGGGGTCACCAACAGATCCACGAATTAAGAGATGGTGCCAGGAGTCCATCTGGTTTTGGAATGGCGGAAGTTGAACTCAATTCAATTTTGGGGGCATTCGACCCAGACCCAGAGGTATTGTCAATGGTGGTCGAGAGGTAATGTTATGTAACTAATACACTATATGCAGAAAATGTTCCCATTTTATTGAACATGCTAATTCTAGATTTGAAAAAAACATAGATCCGGCAATCATTATGCTTGTAGACACTTAGAGGTGGCCAGGAATAGGCACAAAATACCTTTTTTGGAGAGGGAGTACCTACATATTTGCCCATCTTTAAGGTATATGCTTGAAGAGCTTGTAAACAGTTACAAAGGCGCAAACTATGAAAAGACTGAATATCTGAGCTGAGATATATATCAAAATATTAACTGAATTATATAAATTTTGAAAAAACCCACTCGTATGGAGCTGCGAAAGCTAGTTAAAAGAATGAAGATATTATTTAGGTAATTATATCTCCCTGTTGATGATGCTTATGCCAGAACATGCATATAATAGAACACAACTTAAGACATATATATTTTATCATCAGAATGTATATGAGCCCAAGCATGCTATTTTTTACACCCTAAGCAAATAATATTTTTTTCCAGCAAATAGCAGCTACACAACCTTCTCTTGATTTAACTAAAGCCTTGCAGATAACTGTATAAATTAGTTTATATAACTAATTACATAAATAATGATAATGAATTATTATTTATAGAATTGGTTATACACTCTTATTATCCGTTTATTCAAAGTGTATCAAACAACACTTGATCAGTCAATATTCAGAAATATGTAATTGTAAATTGTCACGTATGGAATAATTAATCACTCATAAGAAGAATTTTGTGAATGCGTCAATTTTTTCATCATAACGGACCATTCCAGTCTACCTCTTTGTGCCTTTTTCCACAAAAAGACCATTATCTAGATAGCCCCAGTGCTCTCGAACGCTTTATGTCCTTCAATGGGGTTATCCTGACTAATGCTTACATGTTATGCAAGATTGTCTTGTACATTTTATATACCAGTGTTGTATATGCTCATGTCCATTGTACTAACATGCTATTTTATGTCAAATGAAATGGGTTCTGAGTATTTTGAGTTCATACTCTTTTGGCTTGTAACTCCACTGGAGTTTTTGTAAAGTTTATATCCCTTCTCCACAAAACGCAACCTCCATAAGATCTGCCAATGATAATTTCACTCTCATTCATACCCCAATTACCCCCATTCCTTCAACGTGGGTTGTAATAGATTCTATTTGCTTTTCCAAAAGCCAATGTTCCTGTAAAAAAAATGATGGCATTACATTTAGACAACTGATTAATGTACTCGTATCTAAAAGGGTTCATGCCAATGGCTGTTACATGCTACCAGTGATGAGGCAGACATTACAGCTAAATAAAGCGCTCATGGCTGCAGCACATGGAGGTGTCCTTTTGAGGAGGGATAAAATGAAACATTAGATACATTTAAGAGGGGGGGCGAGGAGGGTTAAGCAGGAAGTGGTGGGCTTTGTCTTAATCTGCTTTGGTAAGGATGAGTCATTGGCGGAATCGAAAAATGTCAGTTAAGTATTCTGGCAGTTGCACCTGTGTGAATTTCAAACAAAATTTAGAACCTTTTAGTTTTAAGAGCTCCTGAAATTTCAAGAGTTTTAAATAGTAAATTGGTATGCAATTTTATTTTGCATGGTACATTAGGTGAACGAATGACTTTTGAAGTTTGATAATTCAGTCGCAACAGTAGCTCCAAATCAAAAAAGAATAAAATATAGGACCATAAAATTCATGAAAAGGGACCAAATTCTGCGGAACATCAGAGAATTTGCAAGCACAGGTTCCTAGTTTGTTGAAAATATCAATAAAATTCAGTATTCAAAAGGCACTAGTTGCAACCACCGTCTCAACAATGATCATCGTCCATACAGGTCCACAAAGTGACACTAACACCAACATTAATCCATGAGAAAAGCCCCCTAGGCCTACAATGACCATCAACAAGTTAGATTAATTCTTTGATGGGGACCGTGGAAGTTTATGTATTTGGTTTTGCCAAAATTAAAACATAATTTGTTTACGGCTACCCAGTCATGTAATTTCTTTAATTCACTATTAAAATTGTGTGACAGGTTCTCATTGTAGTCTGCACTACTACACGAGTTTAAGGAACAAAGGGGATTAATTAAGGTTGTATCATCTGCTTAAAGTATGGAACCAAATTTTGTGAGGCGAGATGCATGTCATTTGTATGAAGAATTTTAACAGGAGAACACTGAGAATAGATTTTTGCAGAGCACCAGTAGCGAGTGATCGGTAATATGAACTTAAAATATCATCAAAAGAAACTACTGATTTCTGTTGGTAAGGTAACTTTCGAACCAGTCGAGAGAAGTGTTGTGAATTCCATTATAGTTTAATTTATGAAATAGAATTTGATACAACGTGTCGAATGCTTTAGAGAGGTATAGATAAATGCTGAAGGATATTTTACCTGCATCAAGAAAATGAAATATTTTGGCTTCCAAAACAGCTGTTTCAGTTGAATGGTATGATTTGAAACCATGTTGGCTCTTGTAGAATACGTTATTACAAACAAAATGGTCATATAACTGTAAACAATGTCTACAAATACTTTTGATAGGGCTGGAAGAATCGAAACGGGTCTGTAATTATCTAGTAGCTTACTGTCCTCTATTTTGAATAACGGTAGCACCTTTGCAATTGTCAGTTTGACCGAAAAAAAAAACCGGTGGTAAATGATTGGTTGATAATTAGGATTAATTAGTGGTTTCAAAATTGAAGAGATAATGAAGAGATGATGCCTTTAGGAAGTTTCATTGACAGGTCATCATGGCATGTGCTGGTTTTTGAATTCTTATATCATTGAGGTAATTTTATAGGAATATGTGGGTTCAAAGGTAAAAATATGTTTAGATTGATTTATGAGATGGAAGAATCAGAGGGCATTTTTAAAGTGTTTATCTGACTTGCTAATTTTGGACATATTTTGTGCAAAAATTGTTGCAGCGCTCAGCTTTTTCATGTTTGCCAGTCATTTTCTTGCTTTCTATCAGGAAGAGGTGGGCTAAATTGTTTGTCCGTTTATTCATGTTCAGAACGGGTTTAATGGCATCCCATTTGCTCCGTATATCACAATTAAACAGTTCAAACTGCAAAAAATAGTATTCCTGCTTTCTTTAATTAACAAACATTCTTTTTTTTAACATTTGGTTATACACCTTAATGTTTTATTTTATAATATTGTACTGTAAAGAATCTGTCATGTTACATTCCATTTTTTGTATACATTATGTTATGCCATGTATTTCGATCTGTGACATATATGATTGCGTTTGCAGCTGGGACCTATTATCTGATTTAATTTGGTTGACGACTTCTGTTTTACTCTTATGTCCATTTTTAGGATTATCTTGATGTCAACATTATTATTTCGATGTAAAGTTAATGTATCTTAATTTCTCCGCTCGCGTAGGCTAATAAATTATTATTATTATTATTATTATTATTATTATTATTATTATTATTATTATTATTATTATAAATATTATTATTATTATTATTATTATTATTATTATTAATTTTAGTATTATTATTATTATCGCCGTTTTTTTATGGATTTTATTACACTTTGTGCTGGGGGGGGGGGGGGGAATTTGTGCTTGTATTTATATAAAAAAATCCAGTCTTTTCTGGGAGGGGTAGTTTCCTTGTCGTGTAGAGTATATTGTGTAAAATTTCATACCTTTTATTGGAATCATACGTAAGATCGGAAAAAAGGCTATTGATTCTGTCGGTTTTATTAATTTCATCCTTTGTCATTATTTTTATGATTCTTTTGCAAATCTTGCGTGGTTAACCTTTGATCTATGGAGGTGAAACAAGGAAAGTGGTTCGACATTTCAGTGAAGATGATACCGGAGAGGCAGGATATTCTACTGTTAGATAAACTGCAAAAATGATCTTTTAATGTAGCACGCCGTTCGGACAGTCGGGCGTGGAGCATTAGCTCAGGTGTCGGACCAAAGTTCTGCATTACATCGAGATAGTCGGTATATTCCTGCCTTGCTGTACCATTTAATAGATCGATCTTGACACGTCACCCACCATTATTTTGTCCGAAAACTCTTTACGTATAGTATCTAAAGTAGGGATAATATCATTATTAAATGTTTGGGTATCTTCGTTTTATTGTCTTAGTGGTCAATAGATATAACAAAGGGTAATTGTTTTTGTTAAACCGTTCCCGTAAACATCTGTGAATTGACCTTCCTAATATTTATTTGGTAGATGTAGAGTAGATGTCCCTCATAGTGTACTGAAAGTCATTATACAGATATCTTATCGGACCACCATACGATGTATGTGAAGGTAGCTGTGAGTCAAATAAGGTCAAACCGTTAATTGTAATAATGTATATGTATTGCGATACCCTCAGAGAAACCGGACCTACGAGAGAGTATGCTGACAAATTAGATGAAATAAGTTCTAAATTTCATGAACTTTATAATGATAATATTTTTATGGGTGGTGACCTTTATAAGGACGTGTCGCGCATTAGGTCTCATCACACAAATACTATTGTATCCTTTGTGTAAAATGAAGGTTCGATATGTGTTATGAGTCATACAAATAATCAGATTGACTCTTCATACGAGGGCAGAATTAATAAAAATATCAACTTTGAATCATTTTATAGTATCTGAAAATCTAGCTCAGTTGATATGTGGACACACGATTGTGATAATTTATCAGATCACTCCCCAGGTATCCTTAAGGTAGAAGTAACGAAATGCTATACAACAACTGATAACGTAAGGTCTCCTTTCCCTAATCAATACCAACTAGTGAGCTTTTATGGCCTGTCCCTTTATGACTATCATTTCATGTGTAAACAGTTATGAATAAATCCTAAGTGATATAACTGTAAACAAGACTCTTCCCGCCATGAGCTTCAGGAGGAACGACTTTCTCTTTTAGATATACACAAGGTTAATGGCATGCACCGCTGGTGGTAATTGCTTCTCTTATCAGATTATTTTCCATAAATAAAACATATGGGTAAACATCACAGACTGTTTTCAACCCTGGGTTTTGCTCCAAACTCCGGGTAAGAAACTAGACAAGTTTTCTAGTAAACTGAATTCCTCATGCTGGCATAATCCCTTTCGACAGAATTAAATAATTACAGATGTAAATTTGAACAAAAGTTGAGCACAATTGAAACGCCTTTGGCTGCTCTACGCTGCCCTAGTACCACGTGTAAAAAACACACGCCAAGTATTCAAAACTTCCAGGATGAAATTAGATGAAATTATCTGTGCATGTATCAATGCAATGCGAGCAATTTCAGAATACCTTGTAGTTCTTACAAATCCAAGATAGCAGTCCTGGGTGCAGCGTTTAATTATGAAGGCTACTGAAAAGATGCAATTTTTGGCACTATATATGTGAATGTTACAACCCTCCTAGGTCAGGTCATCTTAACAGATAGAATTGTGGCTTTCATACTGGACACAGGACTATGTATGAGTCCAGTTAAGAGACATGTGCTGGAAGGAAAAGCCCTTGGAAGCCATAATATGATCAGTTAGTGTGTGTTAGCTACGAAGAACTAATTAGGGTTGATGAAACCACTTCACAATCGACTGTCCATGCCGTCCTGGAATGATCTAGAATATGAATTTCATCAATTAGACCCGTAGACAGTTTTGTATGTTAAAAGGGTGAAACTAACTTTGGATGCATCCTTTATCTGCACAAATGCAAATGTAAGCATGCTAAATATGTGGACAAATTTAATGGTGGGAACACATGCTGATGTGGTGATGTGTCCTTGATGAGTCTGGACAGCATATCATCACGCCCTAATTTGAGGCCCTTAAGGTCAAATGTAGATGACACAACATACTTATGACGCACCCTAGCCATGACCTCTATGCTATACTTTGAACAGGCTGCACAGGAACTATGTAATCATTTGAACAGGAACACTCCGATGAGCCATTTTATCTCAATAACACCCGTCTGGGGACCTTGGCCATTTCCCACCATATAGCTTCATAGAAAGGTGCCACGTTTGCCTCTGGCAAGTTCTACAGTATGTGGCATGCTCAGTGGTTTCCATGACAGGCCTCATGCATGGATGCAGGGTATGCATGGCTCCTCGTAAAAAACATTGGAAATGGGCCGCTGACCTACATGGAAGGTGTTTTTGAGGCTCCAGACTAAGTTCTAAAAATTTATTGGCTTGTGGTCTATTTAAACACCAGGGGTTGACTACATCTGAATTTACGAGAGTGTTATGAGTGCGAGGAGTTCATAATTTGTCCACTGTATTTCAATTCTTCATGCTTACAGAATTGTATTAGCCCTATGGGCCTTGGTAAGCGCTTCATTCTTTAATTTTGTCATTTGTGCACCATTCCAAATATCCAACCAGCCTACCATCTCGCAATCACGGGATCTCTGGCCACCAGCTGCAACTGGTTGCTATGACGTCCCATCTTGCAATGGCAGAGTTTTCGTGCTGCTATAGCTCCGTATCTCGTGATAAGTGAAATCTTGGCCAAAACTCAGCATCTTAATGTCACAACTTACTATCAATTTGACCCAAAATACTGGTCTGAAATGTTCTTCTACCCTTTGGTCCTGCTAGTTTATTTTCTGCAGAAAAAGTGTTGCAGTTGGCACAATGGAACAAAATATACACCCATCTTAAGAAAACTCCATTCATTATCATTTCCCACCATTTTCAAACTTACCAAGTCCATTCAATGCAGCTGTATTTACAGAGATAACCCAGGTTGTAGCAACGGCACTTGTTTCAAAACGTTCAACTATGGTTGTGAAGAAAACACCGAATGATTTGACCAAGCCACCGATGATAACAAAATTGACAATGAAGCCACCTGAAAAGATTCAACATTATGGCAACAAATGTAACACTGAATGACTCAGCAGCAAACATCAGGACTTCATCATATCTCCCACTTTTTACCACTATTTCTTTGATGTATTTTTTCATTTCTTAAATATTTGGCTGACATAAACTTTTTTACAACGTACAATATGTGTGTATGCATGGAAAATGAAAACACTATGTCAAATGTAAGCCTAATCATATAAATTGAATCCCATCAAGGCATTTGGAAATTATGTGAAGAAGGTGACGGGAATGTAGTTCAAATGTGGACAGCAGCATTTGATGGCGGTTCCTATGCAGACATGTTCACCAATAGGATAAGCTGGTAGCATAGGAACTTGTGAATGCTACAAATCACTATCGTCTAGATCAGTCTGGATAGAACACCATATGATTGTCCACATCTAAAAAAAATATGATGAGCCACACAACTTATATTCTGCATACCTATTTGTTATGACCATATAATTGTTTATCTGACGTTTCATAGTTTCTTGATCAGTTGATTGGAAAATACATACGTTTTACATGTCATGATATCAGCTCTGGGACAATTTAATGAGGGAGGAATACACCCAGAGAATCAAAAGACCGCAACACTGGGACCTTAAAATGCTATGTCGGTGTAGTCACCATGTGTATTGTGTAGGCGTGACCTTTTGGGAAGGCCCACTTGTTGCCGACGGGGGGGGGGGGGAGGATTTCAAAGCATAGTTATGATTCATTTGTCGCAGATGGATCGATCTATAAAATACGTATGGCAATATAAATATTTCATATCCCAACATGTTTTGAAACCTCCCTTCCATAAGATTATATTAATGACAAAATAATGAACATGACAGCAAATACTGTAGTTCTAAAAATGTCAGTGCTCAATTCGCACGAAAATATCCATCCAAAATAATGTATATACAATAGAACCAGAAGACTCCAGCGATTTAATAGTTGTATGGAGAGCTTGCAGAGTTCAAAGTCGGCACTTTGCAAGGCCTTCAGGCAGAAGCTATACATTTTTGCGTCTTGAACATAATAATATGCTGATCGAGGGCAGACTAACAACCGCAGCAAGCATGTCACACAAGGGGAAATGGAGCGCAAGTTTCCATTCAAGATCAAAAGGCCTTCATGATGACTAGATTGCAAATTTGTTTATTTGCAATTGTGAGGTGTGCCACACTGTAGGTTTAACATTTAAACTCAAGGATGTAGAGATATAAAATCCCTGGCTTATCAAGCAGTTGACAGTATTGAAGAAATGTATAAATCATGTTGTAAATGTGACAGACGAGGACTTCTGGAAGAGCAAACGGCTTTTGAACACCAAACATAGAACCATGTATCATTTATTAAAATTCTGAGTCTGATTCATAATCCGACAATGAGGATGCAGGTGACGATAAGACCATTATGGACACCAGATATTAGCACATTGAACCCCATTTGAGACAGCTTAAGTGTTTGATTATGCCTACCCCACGAACGGAAAGACGAATACCTGTACAATACTGATAAATCCGCAAGCAGGCCACAAAAACAAGCTTATTTATATAAACAAATGGTCATCAAGATGCGAATGACACTGGACTGAACACACTGTTTGGGTTTTGGCTGTTCTGTTTAGGGACAGAGGACCCACTGAGAAAAGTAGTTAAGTGCAGCACAATTCATAATGTCATATGTAATGAAAATCTTTGAAAAATCAGCATAACATTTTGAAATTGCCTTCAATCACATGTATTCCTACATGGGAACATTGGTTGAAATTTGTGGTCTATAACATTTGGATCTGCAGATTTTGTGGCTGATAGGGGCGGTCTTATCCAGACTGATATGGACAATAGCATAAAATTTGGGTGGATGTCTTTTACACGTTGTGCCGTATTGCGCTTAGATAAGGTTTCTTTGCCTGCGTAACGACAGCTGAAGACGGCATATATACTAACGTTGATGTTTGCTTAGATGCTATGAAAATTACATCGACATTTGGCAGTGTATACGTACCTAACACGCACATCCATGCCCATCCTCTATCATAGGGCACGCCGTCATTCAGGGGTTCGTTCACCCTGTCATCTGGGGTTGCAGGTTGTAGGGGCACTTCTGTGTCATTTACCCTCATCTTAAGGGGTTTTCTCAATCTATATTCAGAAAGCAAGACAATGAAATAAACATGTACAAGACATTTTGTCCAAGACAGATGTAATATTTTTTCTCAAGCAGTGCGATGCTGACTCTGGATCAGCCCCTGTTTCTGAATACGAAGTTGTCCACCGAATCTCATGAAAGCAATTTATCTAACAGACAACAAAATACTGGATATTTTAGACGTGTCTGAAGCCTCTGGTCCTGATGATATCAATGCAAAGCCCCTGAAAGAAACCTCGAAGTCCATGTCCAAATCTCTATCTTAACTTTTTAACCTTTGTGTAGGAAATAGAAAATTATTTTTCTCCAAGTGGACGATACTTTTGGTCATTTTATTGCATAAGGAGGGTCACCAACACGTGTGCAATATTATAAACGTGCATTTCTTCTAAGCTTTTCACACCACACATTTGAAATATTATTATTTAAAGTCACATCTGACTTGTTCAGGGATAATATACCGCATTTTTTCCACTGATATGGATTTTGTTTAAACATGTTTTTAGTAATGCACAATACGTATTATAACAATAAGAATTAATAGCAATTTGACAAAGGGATATTACCTGTATTAATCTCTTTTGTGAGACAAGACAAATAATACAGAACGATGCTGCTATACATATAGATACAAACAAGAGGCAGCAGATATATATTTACAACCGTAGTGAAGATTCAAACTAACAATAATTATGAAGTAAGGATACATCCAAGTAGAAATATTGAATGCATCGCAGGAAGTCAAACGATACGCCTCACGTTAAGACGATAAAGAAACACCTGTGGTGCTAAAAATGTTTCAATGGTGTGTTCCAAACAACCTGCTTGGAGCCTGTATAGAACTCTCTGTTATGTAAACGGGGCAATGGGGGAAATTACAGTATGTGATACTGACCGTGAGACAACGTAAGAGGGACAAATAAAGAAATAATGCCAGGTATCTTCTTTAGGTACACCACATCAGCATTTGAGACAGTCTTTAACACCGATGTAAAGTCAACGGGATTTTAATTCACTTGTGTGGCAAAAAAGATATGTGGGCTGATATAAACATCCGTTGCCAATGTTATAAAGTTTGAGGGATTCCATTGGTGGAAGGACTGCTTGATTACCTTTGCATGGGAATATTAAACCGAAGCAAAATTCCGAATCCTAACAGGCAGATCTCAAAGCGTGACTGAGATGGGGAAGAATGGGGTATCGCAGAGGTTAGTTGCAGCGTGACAATGAGGAACATGAACGCGCTGGCTGGTGTTGGAGGTTAAAGTACCGGGAGTAAGCGCACTTGCTGGAATATAAAGGGCCGGGACCAAGTTCATTTACAGAAATTTATACATTAAAATCAATTTGAAATTTCCCTACGTTTAGATAATCATCCGATTTCCTCATACGTAGGATTTTTGGTTCTATGTCTTATACCAGGAGCGACAAGAGCAGTATGAAGTGAATACTTTCAGGTTTTTCATAATCACATATTGTACAACCACTCAAACAGGGCTTCTATACTCCAATATTGGTCGTACGAAAGAATTAAAAGTATTTTCTAATGTTTATTATATTAATCAGTTTCCTTGATCTTTTTACAATTAACAGAAATATGATCAGACCACTTAAATTCTGAAAATATCGTTAGTCCAGGTGTTTGTAACGGTTAACGTCTTACAACAGATTGTCTTGCAACAGAAAAGAGCAAGTGAACAAATGGATTTGTTTTCGTAGAAATAAACATGGGATATGTTTCAATGCATTATAGCGGTCACCAACTAGGCGATACAATATCGATCAATATTTGAGAGAGGCTAAGTTATAATTTAAGCAGCTTTGACTGGATTATCAATGTTCAGATAGCGATTCGATCTCACAAAGTCGGCAATATCACTCATGTAGACCTATTTTAGAAACACGAGAAGTCTATGTACAAACCGTTGCGGTACAGTAGCACATATTTTGCCCCAGGTGGAGGTTTGACCATTAAGAACAACACGTTAATAATCTGAGAAATAAGCATGGAGATAACATCCGACACTAGGGTTCCTTAATTTAAACAAGAGGCATGTATGGCAAACCTTTTCGAAAGCTATACTGATGACCGGGAAAATAACCCGGACCTAGTTTTGCCGATCGACCGCCAAACATAATTCGTGGCAGAGAAGTTGTTACTGATTTTAGTTAAATTGGTCGGAACGAAATCGGCTTGCTTTTTGAGCAGAACTAATAATATTTTCCCGGAAAATGTTCAAAAATGTTTCAAAACGATTCTTTTGAATGCTTTACCGTTACAAATAAGAAGTGTTGCAAGCCTTTAATTTTTACATGAATCTTCATAACTTTTTATACATGAAAAACCCATGCTCTTTTCCAGACTAATGGGTATTTCACGTTCACCATCAACAGGGTAAAAAATTAGCATGTACAGATTTTTGAAAACCATTGCACATAAACCCTCAAAACCAGAAACCTTAATTGCCTCCAGGCTTAATACTGTTTCAAATATTTCAGTTTCTGTCGTGGTGAAGGAATCGATAATAGGAACTGGAGGTTCTGTATTTTTGGGTAAAATAGCTGATGTAAAATCAACTTTATATTGTTGTGGAAAAAAGCGGTAGAGATTTCAGCTTTGGACCAGCTGTCAGAAATGGACTTTACGCCATTAAAGAGGGGTGGACTAGATGTGGATTGTGGTTTAGAATCAGATAATATATTACAGAACGCCGCCAACATCTATTTTTCCGAGCAGAATTGTTCAAATCTGGTCGCAATTAATAGCACTCCTTCACAGCCAGTTGAAGTTTTTGCTGATAGGCCTTGGACTTGGTAGTGGATTACCACGTATTGGTTTCGAAGTCAACTCTTTAGGCCCCGTTAAATTTTCTTTTAACTTTACGCTAAAGACAACGAAGTTGAGAATTATACCAAAGCAAACCAAAATGTCTAACTTCATCCCCTATTTTTGAAACACTGTGCCGCTGATTTCATGAACAAGGTGATCGAAGAATCAATACATACCAATGTCATCCGAAACAAAACAAAACATGAGTTCCAAACCACATCATTGAGAAACGCTCTAAAGCCTCCAAAATTACATTTGCCATAATCCCTTGCACGCTTATCAAATGTTGGGCCTTTTTTCCGCCGGAAGTGCAAATTACCACCCGCAACATTATGACAACAGCCGGAAATTGACGGAAGCAGACAGCTTGCACGCAGATGCTTAGGTATGCTTGAGACTATTTGATCAAAATAGGCAGCTAAATGTTCAGTAAAACGGGTAGGTTCGTCAAATGTAAAGTTACGAATTACAGCGTAGACATTGATTAAACTTTATGCTAGGCTGAGAACTGAAATTGAAGTTCAAATCTCCGGTCAACATCATACTATAATTCCCTATACTTTTCGCGAAGTCAAAAGCATAGTGGGGTTTTATTCAGAAAGAAACGGGACAGGTAAAGATCTATTAATGACACCAAGTACAATTATTTTTTTTACATTTTTTCTAATGCGTACCACAAAGGTCCAAAATCAGGCACCTCTAAATTCACATGCCGAGGCAGATTTTAAGACCCTGAGAGCGACCCCCCCCCCCCCGCGGCATTAACATGACCTCTTCTAATAATGTCATGATAACACGTAAAAGTAGAATTTAAGCAGAAATATTAGAAGCGAGAAAGGTTTCTTACAAAGAAATTATGAGTTATTCAGGCAGAAAATCCCAGTGACAAAGTTTTTCTCGCCAGAGAATCAGTTTATTGAAATAACAACAATCTTGATTGATATTTATGTAAGATAGTTACCATGAAAAACCAAAAGGTAGTGTTTTCTTTTCGTGGAACAAAAAAAAAAAAAAAACAAAAACAAAAACAAAACAAAAACAAAAACAAAAACAAAAACAAAAAACTAAAAAAAAACTAAAAAAAAACAAAAAAAAAAAAACCAAACAAAAACAAAACAAAACAAAACAAAACACCCCCCCCCCAGATTATGGTATGTAATTATAACACGTAAGATGTGTACAGTGGAAGCAAACCATTTCAGTACTAAAAATGCTCCACACAAAGTTTTAAACACACAAAAGAAAAATAATAATCACATAATGCAAGAAATACCGTATGTCTAAACGCGTAACAGAAATGACCGGGAGTGACACTGATCCTAAGTGCTGACGTCAAGTCAGAACACAGTAAAATATAATAACCTCATCATGTTAGCAATATACAATATTCTTTAATACAAAAATAATCCCAAAGCAGTCAGTAATACTGCGCAGTTATGATTTGACAATACAATTTTTTTTAATGTAAGCAAAATCGCCAGCATGCAAGATACGCAATCACAGAAAAAGAAATACTGGCTGCTCCAAGACTTACTCCTCAGAAATATACTCTGTAGAAAAGATTGCGGTCCTAATAGGGGTAATCTTGATTTCTTGACACACAGCCGTTTGTTCCCATGATGCATGTTTGTGACACCTAAGAACCCATGGCATTTGAGGTAAGGTGAGTCAGCAAAGCCCAGTACATTATTTTGATTATTTATTCATTTCGTTAAACCCCCAGTACTGACGAAAATATGTGCATAAACATTGATAAAACGTAGTACAGACAGAGTAAAAATGATTGGCTTCTTAAAAAAAAAATAATGACCATAGCCACCAGGTCCGCATGGAGCAGAACATCAAAGCAGGGTCTCATCCTGCCAGGCTGGCTGGACCCCAGAGTGCAATCGACATTATTGAGCTCTCAAGTCAACCCCCTACCTGATGAAAGACCCTGTGAAAAGAACACAGGAATATTGCCCCGTTCTGGTGACACAAAAGCAATCCTCCCCCCTGCAGTACTAGTAACCAAGGTCGCGTCACAGTGAACCCTGCACACGAGGACAATTTTTGAAACTATCATCTTCTAATCTACCTGAAGTGCATATTATTATCTTTCAAATACTACCAGCTGTGATAAAATGAAAGTTTAATGCTTATTTGGCAACATATAGAGAGGTTAAATTTATGTCTGCTAGTTCCCCATGTTAACATGGAAAAAAGTGAGGGTCATGAAAAGTGACCCCAAGATGTGGGCGGTCAACCATGAACAGGATGGGCAGCACCATCTGTAGGCGAATTTAGAGGTAACCCAAATATAGACTATTGGGGCATACTTTAGAGGGTGTGCGTGCAAATTAGCATACCAAAAATCCTTCCTCTCTCAAAATCAGCCGTCAGTCGCCAGTGATCCTCACGCAGAGACATGTGCACTGTCACTGATGTGCCATGTGCTTGCAGTGGACCATTTAAACCCCATGTTTACCTGAACACTGGATGCACTTTATGACCATATATTTGTCTTACAGTTATACCAGCCTTATCTCAATTCCAGGCCAGCTATTTCTTACTCTGCACTGGACCGTAAACTTAGCTTCCGTTGTCATGTTACGCAACTCCATTAAATAAACTGTTTTATCAGAGAAGGATCACCCCCTGTTTTGAACGTTAAAGACCGTCATAACTTTGGTCAAGTTGATTCTAGTCTAAATGCTAATGGGTAAAAATATCATGCAAGACTCTGGTGCTCTTAATAAAGAACGGTATAATATTAAGTCGCAAGTTCAGTCTTTGTTTTCTGACAATTTGCAGAACGTGTTTCATTATATTGTATGTTCAGTCGAGTAGTTTTTAAGTTAATACCTTCATTAAAATGCATTATAGCCGCGGAGATTGATGGTGTATTTCCGGAGCACTTTAAGAACCGGGTATAGCATAAGTAAGTAACTACGCTGACATTTATTTTATTTGTATACAGCTTTGTTACGTCGAAGTGTGGTGCCTCGCAATTTTAAATTGGCGTAATTATTCCTTTACTTCAGAAATGATCCTTAAATCCCAATTTTGCCTTGAGCTACATACCTCTTATAGCAGGAACTATCCATTATTTACTGCTTGAGCTGTATTTATTACCCAAAGACAAAGCGGCATCCAACTTTGGTTTTAGAGAACTGGGAGATAAGGCTATGGCTTGTGCGTTTCTCAATGATGGTTCAACTTATCTTTATGAAGTAAAATATCCATTGTATATGTGCTCTTTGGATGAGGAAAAGTGTTTTGACACGATTTGGCATCGGGTGTTTTTTTAAATTGTAAGATGAATAACCCTTATCACGCTGGATGTTTTTGTACAGCTGGTAGTCTCAATTATACGCCACAATGAAATGGAAAGGTCGGTAGAGCTCAGTGTTTCAGATAGCAGAGGTATCAGGCAGGAAAGGATTCCCTCGTACAAGTTGTAATGTACCAGTAGTCGTCGTCGTCGTCGTTGTAGTAGTAGTAGTAGTAGTAGTAGTAGTAGTAGTAGCAATAGTAGTATTTATTGACATTAAAGGTCCAAAGCAATACATAAAAGTGAAAAGGGCAAATTACGTATACGTCAACAATACTTCAAAATAAGATGTGGATAACTCTGAAATCCCCCATCTCTTTAGCTTTGAGTATGCATTTGAGGGGGGAGGGCTCTGAGGTTAAGTTAATGTGGGCTTCTGAGACCTGTCACAAATGCCCTAAACCAAAGCGCACCACTGTATAACGTGTGCTTCGTCGTACACAGCACCACACACAACCCGTTTCTGGTCTTTAACCTGTGCGCGGACAATAAAAGACGCGAAACTGGTTTTCTCGGATATTCTGGGATGCGAGCACCAAGTTCTTTCTTATGTACATCGTGCACGACCAAGGCTGGATTAAGTTGTCTGTGCATAATACATTTAGACTTGTCACATCTGCCAATCCGGTCTTTTACAAGACATATTCTGCAAAGCTGCATCCAGGCCCAATAATCAATTGATGTATGTTCCTGTGCTCGCTACTTGCGATCTTGTCAGATTTATAGCAAACATGAGAGGATCGTCCTGAATGCCATGTGTCTAATTTATCATCTTATCCAAAAATATCTTCAGCTTGTACTGTGCCAGGTCTGCTTGCCTGGGATAGTCCAGCTCCAACAAATCCAAGTCATTCCCTGTTGTGACGCGTACCGACAACAACGCCTCCAACCAACCGTATAAATACTTTCCATTTTCTTCAGTGCATAAAAGAGAGCAGCCGTTTTCGTATAGTGAAAGGAATTTCAGGGGTTCTGTGGTTATAACCTTTATAGTTTCACTCCAAAGAGATATTACAATATGTCATGTATGGATAATTGTGAGCATAATACAAATTAGTAAATACTTTCTGACCCATTCTTTGCCTGACTTTTTTCAGGATGAACTGGTCACAACAAGCCATATGCCGGTGGTACATCATTCAATCTAAACGTCTAAATATGTTAAAGCAGTTGAAATAAAATTCTGGTTTGAACTCTATTGACGAACAGGCTAACAAATGCCTCATGAGCTTTAATGCTTTAAAACTGGTAGCATGTTGATTTTACGCCACCTCCATTCATGGGTTTAATGTCTTGTTTTGTCCGATTTTAGTGTTTCAGGATACAGAAAGTGTCGGGAAAATGGGACTGTTTAGCAAATTAATTTGTTCATAAGCAACCGCGAATACGTAATTTAGCAGTAATCACGGAATAGTTGCGGGCAAAAACGATTGTGAACGAAGACTCGGTCTTGCCCTTTTGCTTCAATAATGCATAAAAAAGTTTGGGTATCGAAGACTAGTAAATATTTCAACTACAATACCTTTTCAACTTTATATCAAATAAGTATAAACGGAAATGTTAATATTATTCTGATTCTCATATTTCAGTTCTGTACTTTTTTTTTTATCTCTGGCCTGGAATAGGAATTTAAATATATATATTTACCTCACATTGTTTAACTTATCAATTCAATTGCTTTTTTAAATCAAGTTTTCATTCCTCAGCTGCTACTCGTCACTGAATGTCGACATGTTAAGACATCAGTTACGACCTAACCCCGGTGGGTGCAGGCCAGCATATATGGAAGTTGTACTGTTCAATAATTCCCAAAACCCAAGGTTTTGTACCCAAACCGTGGGTTTCGCTCACAAAACCCAGAGTTTTTAAACAAAACCTAGGGTATTGTTTGTAAAACCGCGAGTTTTGTAACGAAACCCTGAGTTCTGCTTGCAAACCCACGGTTTTGCACGAAGCCCTGGGTTTTGTAAACTACCCAGGATAACAAAATAAATATCATAATTTTCTAATTTTGTTCAATAATGTGCACAAAACCCTGGGTTTTATTACAAAACCCAGGGTTTTGTAGACGAAACCCTGGGTTTTGTTCGCAAAACCCAAGGTTTTGCATCAAAACCCAGTATTTTGTACAGAAAACCCTGGGTTTTGCTTTGTTATCCCATCTTTTCACAAAACTTATGGTTTTGTTTCTAAACCCTGAGTTTTGTCATGATAACCCTGGGTTTTGCAGTAGTTTTGTTCAATTATTTGCAAAACCCAGGGTTTTCTGACGTCAGAATTCCCACGGTTTTGAAAAATTCGCAAAACCCTGGGATTCGTGACGTCACAAAACCCACGGTTTTGTATTTTACCGCAAAATTGGTCGTATGGATACACCAACCACTCACAACACGGCTTGCTTGCTGAACTTGCTGTGAACCAATATCATGTTAAGAAGGCGGATCTCGGAAAACTTCCATCGTTTCGCGACTTAAACGTGGTGTATTTTATCACTCTGTGCACTTCATGAGCTCATATTTTAGGTACTACAAGAGAAAACATGTAAGATGTGTATCGTATATGTGTTTTAAAGAAATTTAATAGATTAAGACCGATTTGCAGTTTCTGGGACCGTGCGACCGGGTTGAAGTTTTAGCAGCATAAGGCCTCTGATCTGCCGCGTAGTTGAAATCCACCTTACGTTGTGCCGCTGCCTGCAGTAATTATGCGACCGTTGATTGCAAAACGACGGCCACATCACATCGTGGTGATAATTATCTCAAAACGACTAAGTCTTAAATTGATACATGGTATTCTTTAACTCCACCTTCATTCTCACCATTCAGAATTTTGCATCCATTTCTGTGTCATCTCTGGTGAAAGATTCCAAAGCTCTTCCCCGGGAGCTCTGCAACCGGAAGGGAGAAAACCCCATCTGTAACGGCATGTCCCTGTGCCAGCCACTACCCGCATACAAACTAGCTATTCCCAGTACACAGTTGTGCACAAGTATTTTGTTGACGGGCACTGCAAATCACGCAAGATTGCCTGGCACCTTTTCAAGAACTGTCTAATGGTTAAGTGTACACGCACGTCCACCAATTGATAAATAAACACAAGTTGAACAAACCAAAAGCCAATTAGACATTTTCTCGCGTCACAGTATTGTTCTTTTACCAGAACCAACAACTTCAACATTGAGAAATTTCCAAGTCCGAAATTTCTACTCGATTAAATTAGTTAATGAAAAAATAAAAAGATTTGGTTCGGATTGATCCGGAAACCCCTTGACCCGCAGTACGATACGCTAAACATGTGGCCACGTTTGCTTGTAGAGATGCAGTGGAGTTTATGTCTCATATTCGATGGTGATCGGACCACGCGGCTTTCTTTACTCCTTCACATCTAGGTCACGCCAGTCAAAGCCAAGATGACCGCAACCAATAACTGTTGAATATTTCAGACAATAATGGTTGAAGAATGGGACCGAAAACGCTACCAAGATAAAAATATCCAGGGCTCCATCATATATCGTACGATAAATTATTTGCAAAGGATCAAATGTTTTACGCAAATTAAATTGCTCGAGGCTGTGCACTTAATAGTCGATGCGGCTCTTCGCGCCGGCGTTTGGATTATTTTGAACACTGGATGCACAACCTCTCGTCCTTTGACCATGAACGTAATAAAAAATTACGTTCATGCTTTAACTAACACATAACTTATATTCTCATCGTGTCGCAAAGAGGTAGACTTTGCGCGTGGTAACCAATAATGATGTTTTCGATCCCAATAACTTAGACACTTGTAGTTTGACGCTATTTGTAAGTTGAGTAGCCTGGCAAGGCCTACCAAGTAACAGCAGTCATGATTGGTTTGTTACAAAACCCTGGGTATTGCACCTTTTCAAAACCCTGGGATTCGTGATGTCACAAAACCCAGAGTTTTGCAATCTCACAAAACCCACGGTTTTGTTCTGTTATTTCAAAGTGTTACAAAACCCATGGTTTTCTGGCGAAACCGAGGGTTTTAGGAACAAAACTGTGGTTTTTTTCCAAAAAATAACAAAACCGAGGGTTTTGTGATAAAAACTCGGAGTTTTGCTCATAAACTGTGGGTTTTGTGCTCAAAATCCAAAGTTTTACTACAAAACCCACGGTTTCGGTACGAAACCTTGGGTTTTGTTCATGAAACCCACGGTTTTGTACACAAAACCCAGAGTTTTGTAGCAAAACCCAGTGTTTTGTCCAAAATGATATCAAAATTCAATAACTGAGCAAAACCCAAGGTTTTGTAACAAAACCCTGGGTTTTGCTAACGAAACCCAGGGTTTTGTGATAAAACCTATGGTTTTGTTGGCAAAACTCAGGGTTTGCTACAAAATCCAGGTTTTGAAAAGCAAAACCCACGGTTTTGTGAACAAATCTCAGGGTTTTGTGAATTATTGAACAGTACAACTTCCATAAGCATAGGCTCCCCTAAAACATCATTACGAGATAGAGAAAGAGAGAGAGACAGAGAGAAACAGAGAGAGAGAGAGAATCTATATTCTTTTTCTATATATATATTTTTTTTTTCGTATAAAACACCTTCTCTAAGCCATTGCGAATTCATTGTTTATAAATCGATAAGTTAATTTTATCATGAATTGAGTCAGCATAGTTTTGTGTCAATTCTTTCATGAAAACAGACATTGGTTGATCAAGATTTCAACTAATATGACGGATCTCCAGTCATGTGCTTGAAGCAGGAATGAATTTAAAAATATAATGTCTGGGAAGGATGCAATTATGTCAGTGTCACTATTCAATAAATTGATATTAAAATCCCCCATTAAATAGCTATACTTCTTTTTTTTCACGACCCCCACGATATATTCAAATGTGTCATTGAAATCATTAAGATGACCTGTCGAGAGGTCTATATATTATCCCAATAATATTTTTAGCCCTAGTTATACATCCATTATAAATTTCAATCAACACTGATTCTAACACCTCGTTGAACATAGAGAAGTCATCTCTATGTGTATATGACACAGTCATCAATAAATAACGATACGCCTCCGTCATCTCTATATTTATCTTTATGGTTATACTGAAGTCAATTAAATATCTCTTGATTTGCATCTTTCAGCCATGTTTTGTTTATTTCAAATCATTTCAATCAATGTTTTAAAATATAAAATGATTCTCACGTTATCTCATTTGGTCAGGCAGATTTCATATATTGGGGTGGAAGAGGGATAACAGGGATGGATCAAACAGGCATGCATGTGTCTTATCATTAAAAATACTTCAGTATGATACCGACCATTACAGAAATTATACACATAATGTTTGTGAAAAAAAGAGAAAATCGGTATCGGTATTATATATCGGTCTATGGTTCTTCCCATCAGTAAACTCAAACAGGAACAATTTTCATTAAAAATACATAAATCAACATCTGGTAATACAGAGCCTAAATTTAGAATATTACCCCCAAAATATAATTATTGTCAGCGTGATTAAAAGGAAACTCTTACTGTAAACAGACAGGAAAAATCCTTCGCAAGCCACACTCATAGTTGCCACCTACACATTTCGAATGAAGAAGGCGCATACAAAGAGTGCATAATTGCTGATTACAAGCTAGGTGCTTTACAGTTAGCTTGCGTGTGTTACATTTGTGTATCATATTTGAAAATAGGGAAATTGTCTTTTACTGTACGAATGATTGTATTTATTATGTTTAGACATGGTTGAATGGCCTAGGATATAAACAGGTAGAGCAGAGCTTCAGTTCATGAGTAACAGAGGTCACTTCCTGTTGAGCACACACACTGCCATTGACCAGGTGAATAGGGATTGATGTTACGTCATGAATGGACTAAAGTATGGCTGACTCACCCAGAAACAATAACCAAGCTGGGGAAGAAAGTTCAATATATGTGGGCGCCAGAAAGAGAGGAAGCAACATTCCTCAAATATCCCTGCAGCTTCCTGGCACCTTCATAGGTAATATGCCCCTTTTCCACAGATGCGTCAGATACTACTCATTGTAAGAGGGTTACATTTCTGCCAAGTTTCAGCCACTGACGGTGCTGTGTGATCGAGACCTCGCCCGTGAAAGAGAACTAGCTTTCTCAAATTTAACGCTTCAAGACACCTCAAAGGCTTGGTGCGCCTTGAAAGCTAGCTAGCTTTCACGTCATCTCAAGACATGATTCAAATCTCGCTCTTCTGTCTTGAGGTTTCACGCCAGTAATTCAACCTGTTGAAACACAGACGAACAGAGCTACCACCGTCTAGTTCACTCAATGAATTACAAACATGTATGTTTTATACACCAAAATGTTCGAATTTTTTTTTCATCAAATAAACACCAGAAAACGTGGGCATGAATGGGAAATTTTTCAGTAAATTGCCATGGCAACCAGCTCTGCACAGTACTACATGCAATATCATTGCGCGCACACAGCTGAATCACTGTGTATACTGGTGACAGTATACATACCTTCATAATATTCATGCTAGCTCAAAGTATACATTGTTTTCCACTATCAAGCCAAAATCTGCCTTTCTGGTAACAATTTGTTTTCATATGCGGCCCCTTGCATCCCTAGGCCTCATTTTTTATTGGCACTCTCCAATCATGTTACAACAGCACAGGCATAATTAACCCCCGTGGAACCTTAATTGTACAGAAAAAGTTAAAAACCTGTTGATTTTTTCACCCGAACTGATGCAAACAGTATTTATCAATATGAAACAACTGAAAGTAACAGTAAGACATATAATTTTTTATGCTAGGGGTAAAAATTAGATGTTACAGCAGTGTGCTGATTAAACAAAAATGACAAAATTTGGAGGCCAGGTCGCTGGATCTAATAGCAAAAAAATTTTCCCATTCATGCCCTAATGCAAATGTGTTCATAAAGTTGACAATGTTCTCTACTTCAATAAAAAATACGAGCTGCAGAAAGTTTGAAATCTATAACATGGTGAATCATCACTTTGTCTGCCCCGCCACTCCCACCCCCTGTTAGCCCTAGCCACATTGTGCTTGTGGGGTACTTCCTGCAGGCCTGGGGACATCAGCCTCTACTCAGCACAGGGGCGTGCCCTGCTTTAACATCCTGTTTCTGTAGCATTTGAACAGTCGTGAACAAGTTGAGAAGTAGTATACAAGTGTGTCAGAGTGTTTAGAGCAGCGAATTTGAAGATGGGTTATGTTAAAAACAAAGGTTCCAAGAGGCGCAGTGTAACACTAAGTAAAGGCAGTTACAAAAACCTAAAAAAAAGTTGTTCATTGGGGAAAGAGGCCACACAACACAGCCAATGGTGACAAGCAGACTTCTGTTGGACTCGCTGTTGTTCACGGTTTCCAACAAACCAGGCCAACAAGATACCACAGAGCACTTAAGATGTTACAGGCCCATGCAGCTTCAGCAAGATGCCTCTCGCCGCTACGGCCAAGGAACCGAGATGCTGACATTAGTCCAGGTAACTGGGGTAACACAATAACAGAGATTGGCAGTATGGCTAACCTATTGACAGAGTGTGTCAATGAGCACAATTCCAGCCATGCAGCCTGCATTAGAATTTGCAATGTTGTGGACTTTGACGGACGCACAGGTTGTACAAAGTGTGCAAGAGGCCACGACCTGGGCGGGCTCCAGCATCAATTAATCTGCTGTTGGGAACCTTCTTGATAATAAGTCCCATCAGCATTGAGGACACCACACTTATGTTTGCAGCCATGGACTGTCATGCTCCAAATGCAAAGACACTGCTGGCTTTGGTGGACAAGTGCTCTGTTAACTACACAACACTGAACACAGAGCTGATGGATGCGCGAGGCAACGAGCTTCAAGTAAGACACAGTGTACAACAATCCACCCAACGGCAGAAGCATGTACCAGGCTGGAACTCAGTCACATACACCAATGAATGATGCTGAAACTGGCCTGGTGCTTGCACAGCAGAATATATAAATAAATATTGAACACATTGAAAAAAAGTGGTCTAAAGGTGACCCAAGTTATAACGGTTGGCCGTTCCAAAATTAAGACAGCTCCTGAACAGTTGAGATAAACTGTACACGTCTCACGCTGTCAGAGAAAAAAATGCTTCGCTACATCCTTCAGTAAGCAACTTGTTGGAAAAGCAACCGACAGAAGTTTCGACCTTAATCGTGCATATCTGGCCAACAAGCTAGTTACAAGGTGTCAGACTGAATTGACGCTTGCATTAAAAGCATGATGCGTTAATACACAAGTTTTATCAAGCTGCAGACCAAGCAAGACAAAACATAGTGAACTGTCTGAGCGGTAAACACAATCAATGTAGAAAAAAGTCACTGTTTTGTAAGGGCAAGGGCCACAACCGGGGCATGAGGACCCTCAATCCCACCAAAAAGATTAAAAACGGCTACAAGATGTTGTAGATTAAAACTTTCAGCAGCAAGCTTGAATCAGCAGCGGTTTGGTCTTAATGCCAATAGAGTTGAGGCACTACACCTCAGAACTGTGAAGCATGTGCCCAAACATAAATTATGTGTTGGAAACTTTGATGACAGAACCCAGAGTGCCATGCACAGCCATGCAACGGGCAGTGTATTTTCATTGTTAAAAGCTCGTGAAAGATTGGGCATTCCAGTTACATAAAAACAATACACTCTGAGTTTGTGAAACTCATCAAGAGAGAACCCTACTATACCAGATACCATCCCAGAATCAACAGAATAAAACGCCGCCACATCTTACGTACAAGACAGTGCAATCTTAAAAGACTGTCCAAGCTGAATGTGGTATCCCCCACCCACACTGTGCCCAGTCACCACAATTATTTGAACAGACTGTGAATATACAACACAGCAAAACCCAGTGACAGTACTGATGTGGTCATTTAACCAGCTGCACTACCTGTGACATATGATGATCAACTGTTGGTGTATTCGAGTGTGAACCATATAACCCCTAGTGTGTATTGTGTTTGTCACAATATTGTGACAATATGATACCTGACTGACACTCAACACATAATCAGTACTTCCAGTACTTTAACAACTCTATGGTATTTTAATTATGACATAACACATATATTTATATATATATATAAATGTATGTAAAAGTATGCAATCACCCAGCACCCTACCTGTATGGAAAATGCAATCTTTGAATGGATTATATCCCAGGCAATACACTTTATATATATATATATATATATATATATATATATATATATATATATATATATATATATATATATATATATATATATATATGTGTGTGTGTGTGTGTGTGTGTGTGTGTGTGTATATATATATTTTTACTTGTACTCAGCAGGTACACATACAAAAATTATCATACATTGAAGCAAAGAAAGAAAAAAAAATGCGTCCACCACTTTGATCAAATTACAAAAACGTTTTCGGCAAATTCTTTTAATGGCTGTACATAAATAACACCTGGTGGTCACCAGACAAATTGACAACACAGAACTATATATTTTATGTATTAATACATTTCACCTGATGCAAGGTTCAGTTAAAGAAAACTTATGCATCTGACAGCAAAAATAGTGTGGGGTTCATTTTCACACACAATATTGGTTTACCTCTGAAATGACATCTGCTGGAGATCACTGAATGCATGTACCACTGTAAGGGTGCCACTGAAAAGTGGCACCCTTGCAGTGGTCTGTCTAGACTTGCACAAGTCCCTGGTGCATGTCCCTATTTTCCCATCCCGTGGTCTCACCCAGAAGCGCGATACATTTTCCCCTCCTCGAAGTTAACTGTATAATATTATCCCAACTACATGGTGTTATTAAGTAGGTCCTACTGTTTTTTTGTTTTGTTTTTTGTTTTTTTTGTTTAACTGGTCGACACTGTCGCCGTGCCGGTTTCAACAGTAGCACTAGCAGCAATTGAGTCCTAGTCAGTTCTAATCCCATTATCATCTCGATAAGGCTGAAGGCAAAGTGGTCTTCAAATGAATGCATGGCTAGTCACTGGCCACTCAAGCGAGACAAAGCTGAGCGTCTCCCTCCGGCTGCCGACACCTGGACGCCCTCCGCCTGACGCGCTGCGCTGCAATTAACACTTCATTACACAGTAGCTCAATTAACAGCTTCTTATGAGGGGTGCCTTATGACCGCTCGCTTGTCTGAGTGATAAGAAACACAGTGCAGACCGCCCGGCGCTTATCAGCTGGAGTCAATGTTTTCTGGTTATAGACACGTTCCACGCCAATTAGCTAGGTTTAAGGGCCTACCTGTATTGTGACAGAATAAGGCTACGACGTGTGTTTACTTAAAATTTCATTTTGCAATGAATTTGATTTTAAATAAAATACGGAAGACAGTCCAGTGAGACTTGAGCAAGTCTATGGTCTGTCTTATTAACAGCACACGCCCTACACGCTCCCACGCGGCGTGCCTGTCACTGGCTGTGCTCATGCTGTATATAGTGATAACTGGTATAAATCTGCACTTATTAAAATGTCTATACTGTAAAAATGTTGATTTTGTCTTCATTTCATTCGCAGTCAGTCCTCGAATGAATTACAGGTGATAGCAGTACGTAAATTTGGTTCTACCTGTTCACGTGTTGCCTGGCCTTGCCAGTATTATGGTTTCATGCCAGTAAGTCAACCTGTGGAAATACAGACTAACAGAGCTATCACCTTCTAGTTCACTCAATGGATTACAAACATATATGTTTTGTACATCAACATGTTCGTTACATCAAATAATCTAATATCCAATTATGTTACCTCAGCACAGGCATAATGACCCCTGTGGAACCTTGAGCGTGAGATACTTTTCATTGGTGAACAGTAACTCGCTTTCTGGGCATGGGCACTTTAGAGCTAAAATTACCTGGTTCTCATTGCCGTTTTTGCCTGACTTGAACGCTGTTGCCCTTAGTACCCGCGCAACATAATGCTATTTTCTCTTCATGGATAAATTTTTCAAATTGCTTCTGTTCAATATGTTTTTTTTTGTAAACGTCCCATTTGGTTGTCTATAATTATTACCATATGTTTGATATAATTTTTGAACCCTGCCATGGGGCTAATGATCGCCCTGCCATCAGGCGTACACTTACTAATTTTTGGTAATATACCAAGATTGCCGTAAATTCTCTTATTAAAGCCGCGACTTATATTAGAATACATTTTTTTTTGAAAATCAAAATTGAAGACGTTGAAGTCAGGGTGCGTCTTCTAATAGACAGCTTTCCCCGCCTGGCCTGATGAGCTATTATGGTAGCTTTATGAGTAGACATACCGAGAACACATATCATCATAAGGTCAAGTAGTAATTGAAGCATGCATTTTTAACATACATACTTTTCATTTTAAAAAATGCCATAGACAGAAAAAAGTAATAATGCTTCTTAAATATTGATAAAGTGATGTACACACTTATCGGCGAGTCTTACTTATGAAACTCAGGCGGGAACGTTTCATATTGATTACTTTGAATTAGTAGCCTGAAGTCGGGGTCGGTCTTCTATTAGGGTTTTTCCGCTGAACAAAATGTCAGAGATCGAATCTTTGTAGATGTCCCAAATTCGGGTTGCGTCTTCATATAGAGTCGCGTCCTCTGACAGAGAATTTACGGTAAATACTATTGTGCGGCTATGGTTTCCCGAAGTTAGTTTTGCGGTCAGGTATGCCTCGAAGGGAGCTGAGTGCTTGAGCGCGAGGCAAGTTTCACGCGTGAAGAGGACCTCGCCGACGAGCAAGCTTTCAAACCGCTTGCGAAGTCCTGATAGGGAGGTCTCTATAATGCTGCAACGGAGGGTTTTGAGGGAGAATTCGAAAATATTGAAAACAAACAATAAATTAATAAAGAAAACAAAAATAAATTTGAGTCCCACTATGTACGCAAATTAAGATCTGGGGTCCCCAGGAATGGTCCAATACGATTCCAAAGCAATTCGCCAAAATGGTTTTGCAGAACATTTTTGGAGATTTTGCTAGAAACCATACCAGTCAATCATTCTATCAATGTAACGTGACCATTTTGACAAACTTGGTAGAAACCTTCCGCATGTATGTTCCCACGAAGGTGGAAGTAAATCTAGCTAACGGGTTTGGGGTAGAAGCCTACGGTGTGAATTGTGGACCAACGGAGGCATGGTGGTTGACCATTCTAAAAACTCAAATGACTCACAAGTCGCATAAGGTAAAAAATAGCCCTATACTTTAGTTGCAAAACGTGTCCCAAAATTAATCTATTATTGCTGTCTCAATGTGGTTAATTAAATGCATTATATTGGCCATGATACAACAAATTCTGCTTTCATGTGATTTCACTGCCTGTTGACCAATGGGGCACAAATGCCATTGTGTGGGCAGGACTTCGCAAACGTACAAAGGGGCCCATAAACCGGCCGCGCGGGATCAAAGCTGCATAATTATTTGAAAATGCCTGTCAATAAAAAAACAGGTGTTCGCCACCGTAGGATTTTATAAAATTCCCGTCACGTATTAGGGGAAAAATGAAATCTACAACTTCATCCTCAACAACCCCACACCTCGCTCGAGAGTAGGCCTATTTAAAATTGTCTGCAGTGATATACCATTGAAAACACTTTCTCATCACAAGTTAATAAACAAAAAATACCGCTTGTCATACATGCACTGTCACAAAACTGGTTCAGAGATCTCTTAACAGGATTAACTACCGGTACTACAAAGATAACAGAGGACATACCCTTTGCACCTCCGCGGTTTTGATCAGCGACACACTGGCAAACCAAATAGATAGGAAAACACGTTTGTTTTACAGACCTGGGAACTGTGCTGTATGACGTACCCAAAGGTGCTTTTTGCCTACCAAAGCTTCCGCTGTTTATCTGAAGTACCGGATCCTTGAAAATCTGCATGTCCGCGTGAAATCGTCACCTTATCTTTCGGGTCAACAATATGTACCCGGCTTTCCACGTGATGAGAACTGGATGACAGAACATGTGACATAATTTAGCGCCACTGACCGGTCGCAACACTGAAGGAAGAGTACGTCCACTGCTTGTCAAATTCTCTTTATATCGGTCAAAGAAGAAAATTATGTCAAACAAGCGCAAGCGCAAAGCAATGTACCGACTGATATCTCCACTGACGGCCGAGACTATTCAAACACGCCGATAAAATCAGAGATGTTTGGTGATATGATGGAAAAATTCTATCTGACAATAACAGGAACAGCCTACCAATCTACACCAACGTAGATCTACCGAAATTCAGCAAAAAAGGGCTTATTTGAACTTGACTGCTTATCATGACCCTGCACTTCAATTTATCTGAATTTTCTTTTAACTTACTTATTTGTGTCTTTTTGCCCAGAACCACTTCCTAGTAGTCATTACCCTATTCCGCAGTCCGAACTCTTTACTCTCCATAAGCTAACCTGTCCCTGTCTAACCTATATACATATGGAAATACTATTGTCCATATTGCACACGTTCCTCTGTAAAATTTTGACATAGGCTGTATTGCTTATAAATGTAGAGCTTCATTATGAAAGAAGTATACCTGTCAAACAAACCATAATTACTAAATTTGTATAGTACAGGTTCAGATTAGAACAATTTGACTTACCCCTGAACCAGTATGTACCCCTTCTAACTGGATAGCTTACCCTAGTTAAACCACCTGCCAGTGTATAACTGAAGTAGAAACAAAGTGGGGCATTATATTCAGTGCCAGTGATTGTAGAATAAACAGTTGCAGCTAGACCACCTGTACAAACCAAGGGAAATCCTAACAAGGACTGCAACAATGGACATCCTGCACCAGAAATGTAAAGCAAACTCCATGAAGACATCTACTCCTCACTTTGAAAGTCTCCAAACAATTAAGCTCTATTTCAGTGCCAATCCTGAGTCAATGTTTTAATTTTGAGAAAATACTGTCAATTATGAGTATAATTTTTTAATAGGGAGTAAATGTGCATTCAGGCATGTCAGAAAAAAGTGAAAGTCATTAGCATTTATGACAAAAACATGTTATTAAAACAATTTTTCAACAATTTTTCTTAAGACGATTTTGAGGACAATTAGGCAAACTTCAAAATGTCGTCGGCCTCTGCTTGCTACCGATAGCTGCAGTGGGGTTTAACTTGATAGAAAAATGTAAGCCTAAAATAACTGAAAATGAATATTATATAAAAGAATACTCTGCGTCATGTTCACGTTACGTCTGACAATTTACTTACGTTTTTCCTCAGAGACGCATGCACATCGGCGCCCAGGCCAATACAATCATATATTACTTGCTCCTTTGTCTGGTGTTCCCAGCCTCAAACATACTTTCAGGTCATTTGTATTTTCTTTGCAAATATTTCAGCAGGACCTCCAACTACTGTAACTGTGCTGTGCTCAAAGCCAGGTTCTCAAGATGGATAAATATCATCGCCTCCTGGATGCATGCAACCAACCCTACAATGATATTTTCGTTTCTTTTCACATAGCTGCTCTATTTCTGTAACAAATTAGACTAATTCTATTTAACATGTTTCCACTATTTGTATTTGTATTTGCAATGTCATAGCTTCATTGTTTTGAAGCTTCGTTTTCATATGCTATGATTGGTCAATATATGAGCCATAAGTGTTCTATCTTTTTATGTATGTACATGACTTCTCCACTGATTATAACGCCGCATGAACAGAGAAATTATCTTGCCATCAAACCCGGGTTTGGTCAAACTTTATGTATGTCAAATTTTACTTCTATTTTGGCGACTTGTGACATGTGTAAAATAATAGTAAGTTCTTAAGGTCCTCGGCGATATGTTGCCTACTTTCACATACTCATTGTATAGATGAAAACGATCACGCCTCTGGCATGACTTCGCTATTCCCAATATGTCTCCAGTCTGAGTTACCCTTCAATCCCACGGGTGACAAGCCTCAGTTAAAAATCAGAAATGTGATTTTCAGCTACAGATATTGACAATCGGATTTTAAAGTCTTAAGCATTAGTATCATTTGAAATTGAATAAGGTAACATTAAGATTCTTGACTATGAAAATGGCCATGATTTTCAATGTTTCAGTGCCACAAACCCAGCAAATTTACAATGCAATGGCTCGTATTTTATCCAAGATATCTTAAATGGTATGATAAATACTTATATTAGCTCATCGTCCTTATCACTTTTACAACTGCATATTAGACGTTTACCTGCACAAATAAGATATTAGACTTTATCATTAAAGGCAATAAAATTCACATGTGAGGTTACAGCTTAAACAGAAACATGGTTAAAAGAAAGTAATGAAGATGTTTACAATTCAGATAATTATTTCCATGGACGCCAATTTAGAAATGATGGGGACGGAGGAAGGATCGAATTATTTTCTTGACGCTTATATTCATTATAATGATATAGATATTATATCAAATTTTAATGATTTAAAGGGATGACACTTTGCTGAAACGGCAAATACCTCTGATGACTCCAATGTTACGTTTGGTGTCATTTACAGACCATCTGGTACAAATTCGGATTCTATTAACGAAGAGCTAGAAATTATATTGGTAAGATAAAAAAGAAAACAAGCCATTTTATCTACTCCGAGACTACAATGTTAATCTCTTCCGTACAGATATATACCCCTGCTTTGCAGATTTCGTAGACACATTCTATCGTAATTTATTCCTTCCCTGCATTAATCGCCCAATAAATGTAACCTATTGCGGCTACACTTATCGAAAATTTTTCTGAAATATTTTAGTTGCACCTTAAGTAACAATCAATGGGATAATCTATAGTAACATCTCAGATCCAATCCGATTTTTTTCATAAAAGTTTAACGAAAAAGATACGTGATTACGTGACATTCCTTCAAAAATCTCAGGTTAAAAGAAGAAAAGGAGTAAACGCAACACGGCAAGCAGAAAGTGTATTTTTATCCATGACAATGTTACTTTTAGCCATATACATACACGCATGGGGCACGTGAACACAGCACGAGACAGGTGGTGGGGCTTTGATGCGAGTCCAAGATGACATTTAACTGAGACGTGAGAAGAATCGAGATCGACAGCAGTTAAAGTATCGTGAACGGTAAACATCAAATCATATTTTCTTCTTTGAACTTTATTCGTTTGGACCACATCAGCGATTTCGACTTTAAAACGGGGCGTGCTCTTTACGTTTCAGACTTCTAGTATGAAGAGGGAGAGAGGTCGAGCTCCTTGTACTTTATGGAAGAATAGGTTTGTTTGGCACGTCAGTTCTTGCTCACAAAGGTGTTATATATGAGGATTGTCTTGTTTGTCTTCTGCCCAGTTTTCTATTGTTAAGAAAGATATTGCTCAAATAGCCATGAACTAATCGCTTTTTAATTTGTTCATTTGAATTAACTTGAGCTGCTCTGTACACTTCCTTAGTCGTACTAAACCCGTTTCCACATACATTTTCAGTTTATGTAGTGAGCATGGCGCCTGAAGTAATACTGCTTGTGTGCAGCCAGCAAAATACTTTCCATTTTGTTTGCTTCTTCTTGTGTGTGGCCATCCCAGATTTTGCTTGCATATTTCCATATAGGTAAAATATATGAAGTGTAAATTATTTGAAGAATTTCTCTGTCCAATTGGTATTGCAAGCTCTTCATGATGTTATGCTGCTTTATCACTTTTATAACAATATGAATAATATGGTCACATCACGTGACATCGCCTTACTGCACCATGCCAAATGTTTATGATCTTCAGCATTTTGTAGCCAATGATTTTGAAAACACTACTGGTTACACGTAGACGTTAATTGGATCAGCATGTAGCGCTCAACTGCTGGTGGTTGTTACATTTTTCATGTAAACGGAAGTCATATGATTGTAATGGCGCATGCTGTAAGACTGAAGAATTCTGTAGTAGATTGGTCCGTCCGTTTTAAATGGAAAAGCTTCATTTGAGATGACCAAAATCTTCAAGTGAATACGAGACAAACACAACGTTTTTAATCACTGCAGTCGAAAGTTTTAGAAATGCTTTAAGATAGGAGTTAAACCTTTCAGTTAGTTATAAACCCAATTTGTTGCCTTGTTCTCCAGCATTTGTGCAGCATTAATTGATAATATCCAATTTTAGCTGGTGTCTTGTTCTACTATATATATATATATATATATATATATATATATATATATATATATATATATATATATATATATATATATATATATATATATATATATATATATACATATATATATATATATATGTATATATATATATATACATATATATATACATATATATATATATGTATGTATATATATATATATAGATATATACTTGTGATGGTGTGTTTTATGATATACATTATATATATATACATATATATATATATATGTATATATACCGAGGACATTGAAATTAGACAGTGTCATTATCATATCCAAACCGTAGTCCTAGTGAAACAAATCCGAGTCAATTCCGACCAAAGGCAATGTTCCTTGGCATGTATAGCTGAAACACATAAATTTATAGTTCGGATTTACCCAAAAGATACCAAAACGTAAGTGTAAAGGTCCATAGGGTCGAATAAGCCATATCTAGTTTTAACATGACAAAATGCAAAAAGTTTTGTTTGAAATTATAGGCCTATTTCAGTAAATTGGCTTTAAAAAGGTGCATCATTCATGCGCATACACGACCATACAATTTATGAAAAAAGGACCAAAATTCGCACCACATGAGGGAATTTTTAAGCGCAGGTTCTTAATTTATTGAAAATGTCAATAAAATGCAAATTTAAAAAGGTACTACTTGCAACCACCATCTCAACAATGATCATCATCCATATACGTCCACAAAGTGACACAAACACCAAAAAAGCACGTGTTATAGAATTTGTTGGGTTGTACTGATCGATTGCTGAGGTCTGATTATACTGTGCAACAACATTGATATGTGTATGTCCAGTAGTTTTGCACCTTTGAATTCGTCAAATGGTGATTTCAAGTTTCTTTAAGTGCCCCTAATTAGCATAAATTAAAATGCTACAACTTTGTGTTACTGCGTTAAAAAGGGTTGAAATTGTTCAATTCTATGAGTCTTACTAGAATGTCAAAGTTCCAGCTAGTTTCACATGCTTATACAAGTATTCTGTTTTTTTTTGTTAAGTAAAGTTTGCTTGCCATTTTTTTCAACAAATGGATTGCAACACGACTGTTTCTGAAGTGCAAAACATGGCACAATCTAGAGCCTTGGAAACCTGGGCAAACATGATCCTGCCTTCATACGCATCTGAAGTGTATGTGCCAAACATGGCTCAGGTGTAGACACACTATAGGTGCAGAGGAAAAAGCGGATCCTTCAATATCAGCCTCGTTCGTCCAGATGCCAGCAAACCAAGGGAATATGTCCACATATATGTACACTCTAGGTACTCTGAGAAGGCCACACATTTGTCAGGGAAGTCTTCTTGAAGCAGTGATAATGATGTAGTATTTTTGCCGGTTGATAGAAGAGCTGTATCAATATCAGCTGCTTCAAAGCGCAAGCCAATTAAACTCATTCGATTGATTACGTAATATAAATGTTTGAAACACTATTGTTAAACTTTAAACTTCCCACAGCAGGCAAAGGCGTGTGTGTGTGTGTGTGTGTGTGTGTGTGTGTGTGTGTGTGTGTGTGTGTGTGATGTTTGTGTGTTGCAATGGTGTGGTTCTAGCCATTAAAGGCGAAGTCAACTTAACAAGAAACTTGATTTGTTATGAAGTCCATTGAAAATAGGAATATTATAATGTTAGATTGGTGCTTACCACAGCAGTACGATATAAGTAATGATCAAACAAAACATAGTGATAAGATACGATATGTTTATTAAGCAATCAAATACAATAACAAAAATGATTAATGCAATATTTTGAGGGTTGAAACCCGACTGGAATTATACAACCCTCACTGCAGAAAATGAATTATAAATAATAATGACAATATATATATACATATATATGTATTACATTACACTCATACAATTAAGCTTTTATATAATTGAAAATAAGCATGCATGGAAATAAGAATAATGTTGGAAGAAAGAATACAAAAATACATTCAATTCAGTTACAGGATGAACACATAATTCGGTAGTGGCTGGCCACGTTTTCAAAGATTGTTTTCGAACAGAAATATGGAAAGGGTTTGTCGTAAAGACTTTAGCATTGTATTCCATATTTAACCGTGAGAGAAATTGAAAAGTTAGATAATTTTGAGTGTTGATAAAAAAGTGTAAATTTTCCATCCCTTTCGTTGTGTTTTTTGTGAAGGAAAGTCAGTGTTCAGTTTAACAATATGGCTAATAATTACTTATGGTGTAAGGTTGCTTTCAATCTTGTACATACATAAAGCTTTTAAATATTTATTGATTGCTCCAAATTTCATAATTTTGGAGCTTTGGAATAACTCATTTGTATGAGCATTATGGCTACAAAAATTAATGGAATGCATTATCTCTAAGTTTTACTGCGCATCGTCTTAGTTTTATAACTCGAGACCCAAGAAATGATACAAGAAGTAATATAAGGATAAATTAGTGAATAATAGCTATTTCTAAAGATTGTTTAATCTACACTAGTTTGCATTTGCTTAATAATACACAAAATGAAACTGCTTTAGTTAGAAATACTTGAAATATGACGTATATTTGATTTCCAGTTGAGTTACTTATCTAGCCATACACCAGGGGACATACATTGGATACACCATAACGGGTTTGAAACCACTGCAACAGAGTTTAAAGCTACCGTATTACATAAGATGTCATAAATCTCACTAGTGAATGAAATATTTCTATCATCGGCAGAGAGTAAACAAACCAATTCATGACAAGCAACATCATATATATATATATATATATATATATATATATATATATATATATATATATATATATATATATATATGTATATGTATATATATATATGTGTATATATATATATATATATATATATATATATATATATATATATATATATATATATATATATATATATATTTTATGTAGCAAAAGTGGCCCCAAAACTGATTCCTGTGGAACCCGACAGGGTATTTGTAGTGGGCCGGATTTTCGTACATAAGGAAAACATTCGCTTGGTGATTTTCTAAATCAGATAAAAAACCACCTCAACGATGATCCATAAATTCCGTAATGTGTTAATTCTCTTGGGAGAACGTAATGATTTACAGTACCAAAAGTCTTAGAATTCGAACCACATCTCTAGTACATGTTTTCGATTCTCCGATCAATGTGTAATTTTATTTGAAATGTAACTTACTTCCAGTATTTAACCTTGCAAAAACGAAATTCACACAGAACATATTTTTATCAAGTAGGAAAACAATTGTTTATATGCACCTTGCTTCAATATTTTGCATTACAAGTCTAAAGAGATTAGTCTATAGTTAGAAAGTTGTCATGACATAAAGAGGTATAACCTTAGCGCTATTAAGAAAATCAAGAAATATGCCACATTATAAAGATAAGTTTGTGATACTCGTTAAACCAACAAGTATTTCCCACGAGATATGATTAAATACAGGGGACTAGTAAATCATTGCCTGCACTTCCATTGTCTAGTATATTAATAAATGCTTTAAAAACCATTCTTTATCACAGGTGAGAAGACAAATAAATCAGTAAATTGTCCATAAGGATAGGATTCAGGACGTGTTCAAGAATCAGGATTTTTGTTGGCTAAATGTGCACCAACATACACATTTAATCGATGTACAGTCCCTCTTGGGTACGTATTTTCTGATTTTTACATTAGAATCTGCAGTTGTTAATACTTTTATGTTAACCCATAATGTTATTGAGAACTTTCCAAATTTAGATAGATTATGTTTATTTTGCGAGAAGAATTCTTCAAATTGTTTCGTTTTAGCTATTTTTTAAATATTATCAAAACGGTTGCGATACTTGGTATATTTGATACACATTAACACACTGTCAAAGTATACAATGAATTATTGAAGCAGAGTATAAATGAATTGAAAGAACATTATTATTACTCCCAATTGCTGGATCCAAGAATGATTTACGAAAAACCGTAGGACACCCTAAAGTGGGCACTTAATAGTTCAGAATAACATTACCCATATTTATAAATTTTAACCCAACAACGAAAGCAAAGTTAAATGCAACAAAAGCCAAAGATTCGGGATTACCAAAACATGAATCATGAATAAAAATAAATCTGAATTTTTATTGGGACACCACAGCATCGGTACATAGTATGAATAAAAATAAATCTGGTTTCCCACTATTTGGCCTGATTGAAGGAAAAAAGGTCTCCAACAAGAATGAAATAGTTCCCTTTTTAAATGATATCATGCAGGCACAAATTGGGTAAAAATGTCCATTCAAGAAAATTGTTATCTCTATGAGGGACATTGGAGGCAGGTTTGGGCAATCAGATACCGGTCACTCTAGTTTTAGAGATCATGTTGCAAAATGTCAAAATTTTCACATTTTATCGGGAAATTTTAACCACAATGTTGGCTTCAGGGGAACAAATACCAACAGTGGTCACTCACGTAACTATTCCCCCGTGCATTCACCTGATGCTTCCTTCTTTTTTTCCTTTTTGCTCTTTTTCTTCCTTTCTCTCTCTCTCTCTCTCTCTCTCTCTCTCTCTCTCTCTCGTTATTTCTGTTTGCACTATCCATAGTAGGTTAACATCGTGCAATGGATGTAACTATGTTACTGTTGTGCTCACTTAGACAATCTCATCTCCCTTGGACCACATTACCGAGAAGGGGACGGATATGAATGGTATTTCTAACAAGTGTCAACCTGGTGGAATCCTCGTTTTGTGTTGCGGACAATTTAGTAACCTTTCCAATCATACTACTTAAATACTGATATGTAAATAGGTATCGCAAGGAGGATCCTCTTTGCAATCTGTGCGCACGTTTGACTTTCACACCCCTAAAACCCCCTACGCTACTTGTAATTAATATGCATGGGTCTGGCGGGGTTTCACAAATATTTCCTTTCTATATGATTAAGTTCTACCTGTTGTGCAGCCTTTTCTAGACAGGCTACCAGCGCGGATCTATAAGAACACGTATCATAGTTCCATGCCATTCGGCAGCCCATGTCATGATACAACACAAATGAACACGTATACACACTTTAAAACACATTTTTTTCATCCCAGGAGAAGATTGCCCGCTTTGGGCATGCCATGCAGGCCTGCACTAACACAAACATTGACCCAGATAAAAGTGAAAGTGCTCAGGTAGGAATGTACACTTGCTCTATGTCAGGCCGACTGTATGGATGAGTTATTGTCTGTGTCAAGCTGGGATCCCTTCAGGATCAGCCCATAAAGCAGAAAGGAAGATTTGCTTCACTGCATATCTGTCGGGGTTCTTTCGAACTTTCAATGATGGGACGGGGGTTTCCACCAAGCTTGCATAAATTAAAATGCAACAAATTGGTTTTTAATTTATTGACACAGTAATATCACAAACTCCTACACATAATAGTTTTGAACATGTGAATTTAAATATTTAGGTGACACTAATTAGCATAAATTAAAATGTTACAACTTTGCTTTACTGTTTATTTGTTCATCACTGGCACGAACTGGCAAATTGGAAGAGATTGCTAATCTATAATAGTTTTGAAGATATTGAAGATTTAAATTTTGCAAGTGCCCCTAATGAGCATAAAATAGAATGCTACTGCTTTGGTTTACTATTCATTTGAATTGCCTTTATCACAAACCTACTAATTAAAATTTGAATGGGACCTCTATCTACAATAGATTAAAAGATATTTAAGATTTAAAGTTTCTTTAAGTGCCCCTAATTAGCATAAATTAAAATGCTACAACTGTATGTTACTGCGTTAAAAAGGGTTGAAGTAATTCAATTCTATGAGTCTTACGAGAATATCAAAGTTCCAGCTAGTTTCACATGCTTATGCAAGTATTCTGGGGTTTTTTGTTTGTTTGTTTTGTGTGTGTGTGTGTGTGTGTGTGTGTGTGTGTGTGTGTGTGTGCGTGTGTTTGTATCCTCCATTAACCAATCCTCATTACTGTGCGATAAGCGCCATTTCAAACAATACTGATCTATTCAAAAGAACTGAGCATGGGCGATATGTGTTTCCTGCGGTGCCGTTGAACAGTTCTTTTTGAACAAAATTCTTTGGGCAAGGATGCCCAGCAAGACAGTAGAATATATTGAATAATTCCCTCATGTACAATGGAAATACTTGTTGAAACCAGTGTTTCACTGGATTTCCTTACCCTGGCCTTACTCTGTTTCACCTGAAATAAAATGTGAAAGCTACTATAGATCTGTAAGTGAAATTTAAATACAAATTCAATTTATAAACTCCTTCATTAAAATTACTGGTTACCAGGCAACTGAAGATCTATTACTAGAATTAAGGCCTTATGAATATCTGTACAAAATAAGTTCAGTTAGGTTTGTTTTTTAATTTTACCAGATGATTCATGAATGAATAAAATAAACATAATAATAATAAAAAAAAATTGAAACAAAAAAGAATTGACACCCATTTGGAGAATTGGACTTAGAAGAAAAATTTATTTTTATTATGAAATGTGACGATTATGAAATAATAACTCTTCTGGCTCAATATTTAACCGAAACCACTAAAATAAGGGGTGATCTATAGTTTTTTCTCCAAACTGTATACGAAGCAAGGTTGTTTACGATGGACAAGAGTTAGTTTTCCTAACTTTTCCTCTTTCTTTTTTCTGTTTCTTTTACATATTTTGTTGTTGTGTATTGTATTTGGCAAAATGCCTCCATCTGTAAGTTGAGGTGCAGCAAATAAAGAATCATTCATTCATTCATTCATTCATTCACCCGCGACAAGCATGCTTGTTTTCTGTGAACCATATAAGTATCACTTTGTCTTTTGGCCTTTTTATAAGACTTTTTCAGCTGTCGTCCCCTTGGTTTATCTTTCATGCATCTTATCATCGACTTTTCTGTTCAACGTTATGTCGACGTTTTGTCGAATACCGCACGCTCTGTCAAGTTTGAGATATTAAGAAAGGGTGACTGCATTTGCCATTATTTGTCCAATCCACGGATGGCACACAATAACTATCGTTTTTGACCGACCTCATTCATCAACCTTCAAAGTAACGCATGGTATCCCTAAAGCAACTATGTGACACGACTTATTTCCTCAGAAAACATTTCCTTAACCGTGCCTTCAATTATCCCCTAACATACATGGATCAACGTATCTGAATGCAGATTAATAAGTTGTTGTTTTGATATGTATGTATGTATGTATGTATGTATGTATGTATGTATGTATATATATATATATATATATATATATATATATATATATATATATATATATATATATATATATATATATTATGAAAAGGGAATAAAATGGAACGCGGGTAAACGGATTAACTCTTTGATGTCCGCATACCCTCAGCTTTTGAAGTCTTGATGTCTTGTAGCCCGCTGACTTCTCACAATACAAATCACATTCATATTTAGATTATGCATGTGCAGAATATTTAATACAACACAGAGGAAAGTTTGTACAACTCGTGACTGTGTTTATGTAAATGATCTCCGGCCGTGAAAGTGTAGAGTTAGTCATAGACACTTTGTTGTCTTTAATGACTTCTTAAAATATGTAAGACAGCAATCACAGTTAATCATATGTTAACTTAACTTGGGTTCATGGCATTTCAAAATCTGTGAATCCACCCCTTCCAGATTTGGGGAGAGGGCGCAAATCTTGGATAATATAATCACAAAGGCCTGATGCTCTTGCAATCCTTTAAGCTTCAATGGACGGATGATCAATCTTTGAAATTGTAAAGTTTGGCAAGCGCCGTTGAGATGTCACATTCTTTCCAGTTGGGCATTTGACATTTGGGTCCTATAGCATGTTCCTTGTTGAACATCCTGTGAATTAACGTGTATTGTTGCAAATTTTACATGTGACTTCATCAGCGTTCTTTTTGGAATTTCTGCCATGCGTGGCTCGCAATGTCCTCGCACTGTCTGTCATGTAGTAAGTGTTTTTGGCCTCATTCTGGTAATTTTCAACTGTCACATGTGGCCATGGGAGCTTTTTATACTTTACATACTATCATAATCATATGTACCTTGACTCATATGTAATCGTCCGTATGTTATGTATTGTTAATTATTTGATATATAGTTAACTCCAAAATATTTGTTTCTTACAGCTACCTGATAGTACCACCCAGGTACATGCTATCCTGCCCTCCCTGGGTACCCAGTCAATGTCCTAAACAAATACACACACACACACACACACACACACACACACACACACACACACACACACACACACACAATATATATATATATACATATATATATTGTTTGTAAACGTATTTATTTTTACCGGATTGCCTAATGATACAGAGGAGTAATCTGGAGGTTCTCTAATACATAAAGGGACACAGGAATTATGTACACAACACACAGGACAGTACAGGAGAAGGCACTAGACAGGATTTTCCATGAACAAGCTAATTTGCAACTATCGGTCAGATCGGGTAAAAAACAGGTATGTCTAGCACCTGAAATAACACCCAATGATTTAGAAAATAAAGCATCTGGGTTCCTTCAGGAAAAGTCGAACTGCATAAAAATTATCATGTTTTTATTGTCAGTCCAATCTGTTTCATTTTTTAAAGTACTCAATCAACATAATTATCATTAGTCAAGTATAGGTGCAGTGGAGGGTTAACACCCGGCCTTAATGTACAAACCACAATATGGAGAAGTTTTTTTTTACCCGGGAGTGGCGTGTCAGGGAAAAAAAAAGAAGTAATGTTAGCAGTCTTCACGGAGGTTACCACATATGTAGGCGGGTGAGGGAACGGCGCTTATTTAGTGTAGATGGTAGTTGAGCTGGGAGTGACCCAGGCGCATCCACGTTTGACAAGTATGTAGGAAGCGACTGCCATGCGCATATTATTCACTTTTTTGTCCAGTGATAAGAGTATAGTAGATAATGGTAGTGATAGGAAACGGCTATGAATAGTAACCATTGATCCTGACAATTCCGCAAAAATGACTGTACCACACATATAAAAACTCCGACTCTACAGGTGGCAATTTATACATGAGGCCCACGTGCCACATCTATTTGAAACACGTCTCTGCGTCAAGGCTTGCCACGTGCAGTGGCGACCCCTGTTGTTTACTATATGAAATTATGTCTTGAAGAAGCAGTCATTGAAGCACTTTTCCCTTCTCAAAACTATATTGGCTTCGGTGAACATCATCTTTTGGCAATAAAAGGAGCTCAGCAAGCTTAACAAAAGTCGAGGATATCGTAAAAGGGTCTATAGTTCTGAGGCCTGTTTGAATTAAGTGTAGGTTTTTTCAAGACAGGAATAATTATACCATAGTTATATATCTTAGGAACAACAGTATAAGACAGAATATGGCTTAAACATTCGCTAAATATGCACATAACACATCACTTTTACCACGTAGAACGTGCTCTGCTGTAATGCCATCAATACCTGGCGAGCTGTTACGGTTTAAACAATCAATCAACTTAGAAGCATGTGCAGGCTCTAATATAACTTCATTAGCATGCTCAGTGAGCAGGTCAAACCTTTACTGCAACTTAATCCTTGACTTGGTTTTTGATTAGCGACTCGTTCAATGCAATTTTGAGGGTGCTTGTCAAGATTCTATCACCAATAATCAACATAAGTAAAAACTGCCACAAACTATACATTTTGGTAAAGCTATCAAACTACAGCTTCGTCTTCTTCCACTGCCCTGCGTGTTTGTTGTCGTATGTTATACAGCAATCGAACTGAGTGCCGTCCTCTTTTTCAAATAACCTTGAGGAAACATGGACTCAACTTGTTTGTTTTCTTATGTAAAGACATTAAATTTGGAGCAATCTGTTCGAGACAATGTAAACTGAAAAAGAGTATCTCATTATGTGTGATTTATGTTATGTGGTGCTGTTCACGTTTGGAGTCGCATCGATGACAATCGCTCAATACATCAAAGGGACCAGACTTTGACGCATTCTCCTGACAAAATTACACGTTTTACTGAATATCTGAGACACGCTTTTTACATGTTCAATATATTTATCAACAACAAGTTGATTATTGTTTATGCCTGATTTATCAAAACAGGGTTCTTCCAATCTTCTTCAATTCATTAGGCAGCAAATCCTTATGCAGAGTTTGCCCAGTTAACAGGAACAGAATTATTAAAAATCAGGTCTATATTGTCCTTTTGCATTCTTTGAGCTTAAAAATGATTCCATCTTGCAGATGGTCACTATCATGGATGCCTCTTCTTTAATAGATTTACAGGTCGTAACATCAGAAGTACCAGAAGATGTGGTAATAATATGATCAATCCATGTGTAAACTGCTCTTGCGTGATTGAAAAAGTATATATTCACATCCTGCTTACATGAAAAAATCTGCAACAAGTGAGATGTTTCCACCAATAAAGTCATGCAAGATCTTAGGATGAACATTAAAACCACTGGCCTTGTGCCAAGTATTATGCAAATTAATATATTCGGGTAGCTGGACGTTGCAGTTACCACATATTTAACCAGGGGCCAGCATGACATAGTTGTCTAACGTCTCTTGTAAGGCATCTGAAGTGTTACAGTTACCTGTATAACTGAGCCAGAGGAGCCCGATATAGCTACAGGAAGAATTGTGTTACTACGGGAATCGAGAACATTATCGTTAAGTCCTTTATGTAATTTACACAACATAGCTAATCCCCATATGGTCTACCCACAGAGTACACATCATCAGTCTCTTCCATATCACATTTTGAGAACACTCTATATTCCTGGTCTATTTTACCACTGTTTCTCTATATCTTGATCGAGTCACGCTCGTTATCTCTTTACAATGTCTCAGAGAGACAAAAGATGTCGCTATTACAGAACCTGTATATAATATAATCTGATGATTCTTTAAAGACGTTCGGTACACTGCGATATGCGCAACCATTTATGGTCCAATGCGTCTATACAGTTAGAGCTGGTATTTGTCGATACCTGCACTAGCTACTGTTCGCTTTTCCTATTTTGCACAGTTCCGTTTGAGAAATGTGGATTGTTTACGAAGAGTGAAAAGGAAAAAGAATGGGCGGTTTGTTAACAAATGCCAAAACAAAGGACTACATGCTTTGAAACAAGGCAGAATATGTCGAAACACGACAGTGGTAGACCAAAACGCTTGTACACAATCAGAGGACGCAGACCAAGTCACCGTCGAAAGTGTCACGCCCACCTCCCAAATGCCACATGCACATGTAAACATTGACAGTTATAACTGGGACGAAGGTCGTAGAATAGTGGAACTAAGTGTACTAGCCGATAATCTTGTATGCGAGTAATGTAAAAAAAAACATTGTCCCTAAAAAATACAGAATCAGAAAAACGATATGGCTTGGCCAGTGTACTTTACATTTCTTGTGAATGTGGTGCGGTAAACCCTGTCTCAACTTGGGGGGGGGGGGGGGCAGCGTCAAAGGGTGGCACAGGCATATTTGATAATGTGCTGCCTGTGTTACCATTCGACAATGTATTAAGGCAACTATAATTTTGATATTCTTATTTTTACCTCTTTTTCCACATTGCTGTATTGCACTATGGAGAGAATCTTAAAATGTTTGCCTCTTCTCAGTAAAACTATGAAAGTATATATTATGACTGGAATATAAAATTAAAGACGTACTGCCGTTTATTTAACCTACATACATGTATATTGATATGGTATCGAAGTTAGACAATGAATGGATGCCTTGTACCTATGAACTTAGAACAAATTAAGTCAACATGCATGAATTCTTTGTACAATTGCGGAAAAAAATAGCACCGTATGATATCTTTTTTTGTTAATCAATGAAATCAGTGCATATTTTGGAAACCCCCTACAATTTTTCAGGGATTTGCAAATATTTTTTTCTATTTCAAACTTAAAAAATAATGTGAGCACTTATACATTTTTGCAAGACGAGATGAATTTAAAGTCACATTTCAGCATGTTTTGTCTGTATATTTGTTATTAAAAGGCTTGACATACATTGCATACACTCATATTGAGTTATTTTAGGCATATTTTTGCATTCTCAATTTTTTTTTTTTTGCTTTTACCCACATATATAATGTTTGCTATCAAATTTCTGTAGTCCTTACATTTGGCGCCACCTAGCGACAAAAGTAGCACCGTGACATGCCAATTTTTTGCTTGCATTTTGTTTCAAATGCCAATATCTTGGTTCACACCAAAAAACCAGAGATTTCTAAATTCTTTTGACCAGTGTACCGAACGTCTTTAAGTCCATGCCAGTTAAAACTTTCACATACAAGTTGAATACCATAATAGCATGACCAGAGCTGCGTTACGTATAGCCAATATATTCAGCAAGAACACACTAAAATAGGATTTGAAAAAAACAAAACAAAAAAAACAACAACAACAAAAAAAACAACAAACAAACAGACAAACAAAAAACAAACAAACAAAAAAACAAACATAGGATTACAAACAAAAAACAAAAAACAAAAAAACGAAAACAAAAATAACAACAACAACAACAAACCCCCCCCCCAAAAAAAACCAAAAAAACCAAAAAAACCCCACATGTAAATATTGTTCTGAACAAGTAGTCACAGGGGAAAAGATTACAAGCAAAAGTTGTGGCATGCTAAGTGTAAGTACTGTTTTGGAGTTCATGAAGTATCCAACTGAACTGCTAGGTTAACAACAATATATCGCATAATATTCGGTAGAGTCACAAAGATATTGTAGTTTTGCAAGAGTGGGAAAGTAAAACACATTTGAACTGAAGATATTGTCCAAAGAGTTAATTGCCTGTACACGTGCAGCGCACACAATGGCGCTCTTTAGTTCGTTTAACGGTTAACTTGCTTTGAAAATAATTCTCCCACTTACCGTAGAGAATTAACCCGACAATTACAGCCCTCGATTTCTCCTCAACTTTCCGTCCTACTCAGTAAGATCTGCTGATGTCGTCCGCTTTCAATTCGATACCTTGTTTCTTTGCATGGTTGAAGATCATCTGATCTGTGTCTTCATTTGCTCTTTCAGGCTCTTTGAACCAGACAATTACGCCTACTTTACGGCTCTGCTACGTCTTTGGCTTTCTCGAGATCACAGACACGTTTCTCCAGGACTTCAATCTTACCGTTCAAATCATTTGTATCTTTCAAATATTTATAGCTACATATATTCAGTTGACTATCAAGTTCATCAATGTATATAGACATGGGGCTCAACACTTTGTTGACAACGTCAGGGATGATCCTCTTCAAGAGAAGCACACGATGGTCTTCCAAAAGGTCCAAAAGGTCTCTCTCTCTCTCTCTCTCTCTCTCTCTCTCTCTCTCTCTCTCTATCTATCTATCTATCTATCTATCTATCTATCTATCTATCTATCTATCTATCTATCTATCTATCTATCTATCTATCTATCTATCTATCTATCTATCTATATGATCCCTGCACGTCGTAGTGGAACAGCAAAAAGACGTCACAAGGTTCCTACTAAGTTTGTTCCACAGGTCAGAGTCTACTGATTTTTCATAGTTTTATGACTCTTTTTATTCACACTCAGATCAAATCCGGAAAGGAATCCTGTCTAAAACCGCCACCCCAATTGTTTTGAAATTGTACAAGGGCACTTTTGGTGACCCATAGACCTTATTTGGTTCAACTTGTAACTGTGAAATGTTGAAGGTAGTTATTCTTTCTTTTAAGGGGAAAATTACTGCAATAACGCCCAGTGTAAAAGTGCATTCGTGCAGCTAAATAGTCTAGCTTTTTCAATTGCCATCTTTCGTATTTCAGTTAAATTGAAAGGGTTTCAGATGAACAAATCGTGAACTGAAGCCAGTCTGAACTACTGACTGAATCTTAAACTATGGATTCGTCGTGTATAACTGAAGTGGAAACCAGTTGGGGCATTTTAATCAGTCCCAATGATTGTCAAAAAAACCGTTGCACCTAAACCACCTGTACAAACCAAGGGAAATCCTAACAAGGACTGCAACAATGGACATCCTGTAACAGAAATGTAAAGCAAACTCCATGATGACACCTACCCCTCAAACAATTAAGCTCTATTTCACTGCCAATCCTGAGTCAATGTCTCAACGTAATGTGTCGGGTTTGTGACATTTGAGAAAATACTGTCAATTTTCAGTAATATTTTAAAAATTGAGTAAATGTGCTTTTAGGCATGTCAGAAAAGAATGAAAGTCATTAGCATTTATGCCATTAACATGTTATCAAAACAACTTTTATTGACAGGATTTTAAATACAATTAGGCAAACATGTAACTGTCGCAGGCCGCTGCTTGCTACCGATAGCCCGGGGGTGGGGGTGGGGGGGATGTAACCTGACAGAAAACATGCAAGCCTCAAATATCTGAAGTGAATATTAAAACAGAAAGATGCAAAAAGATAATGTTAAGTAGCAAAACAGACAAGTCTAAAAACTGTAAATTATTGTAGCCAAACTTTCAAATAATCTTTGGATATTAACAGCAAAATTATAGGGCAAGTCAGAAAAGAATGAAAGTTATTTGTATTTTAGTGAAGAAAATGCAATGAAAATATAACATTTCTTAGCCAGATATCAAGTACAGTTAGGCAAGCTTGTAATTATCGTCAGTAGCTGCTTGCTACCTATAGCCCCTGGGGGTTTGCTCTAACAGAAAACAAGCTTGCCTAAAATGTCTGAAAGTTGAACATTAAAACAGAATGATGCCAAAAGATAAAATTAAGTTATAAAACAGGCAAGTTTAAAATCTCTATAATTATTGAAGCCAAATTTTCTAACCATTTCAGGATATTTACAGCAAAATTTGTAGAAATTATTGATCAAAAGTACATCTTTAAATCCTCTTGACTCAAGTTTATTGTAAATAAATTTGGTTCCAGATGCAAAGTCCTGAAATTTAGAACAAGTATGACCCAATCTCAAAATCTGTGACAAAAAACGTATTATATCCAATAGTTTGCGAAATATTACTGTTCAGGAAAGCATAAATAACTAACTCAAAGTTAAATTCACCTATTATATGACTTTAATATAAAACCTGTCATTAGTGACCTGAATATCCAAGTCCAAAAACACATCTCTGAAACCATCTGAATTTTTACGCTCCAAAGGGATATCTTTTGGGTTAATTTCTTTAGCAATTTCACTGAAATTTTGTACATTTACGCAGCATTGTCATCAATATATCTTGCGTTGTTTGATAATTTTGTAGCCATTTGAAAGTCAGATTTCATCAATTTATCCATATACCTAAATTAAAGCCAGGTTAAATATAAATCTGCCAGTAAAGGGAGCAGTTGCTACCCATTGGAACGCCTTTAATTTGTTGAAAAACCAATGGTCCACATTGAACAAAGGTATTTTCCAAAAGAAATTTTATAGCATCTATCAAAGTTTCAACAGCGTAAAACGTTACTTTTTGGATATTTATTGTGTGACCAATATGCTTTCTTTGTATGTGAATTAAATATTTATGTGTGGTTTGCCATTATGTGTATCACATAACGTGTCTGCTGTAGTTTCCTGGGCCAAACAAGAGACAAAGATATCTGCTCTTTTACTGGTCTGTGTTTCAGATCTTGCAGCAATACTTGCTAATAGAGTGTTTTCACAGTCCTGATGACGGAGGTTTTGTTTACTTTCTTACGCTGAACTACTGTAAAGCCGTCATGACTGTCACTATTGGATACAATGATTTGCTGTTCTTGAAGTTTGGATGGCCCGGGTTGTGTTTTAGATGCTGACAGAGATCAAGCCACCATGTTGGTCCTACCGCCATGTCCGCTAATATGATTACAGGGCAATATGGATTTTGGTGCAGTGTTAACTGTCTCAAGTTTATGATCCACTGTCACTAACGGGGTTCCACTGGGCTCAGACTTTGCTTTGGTAACAACATTGATGTGCATGTAGCACAAATTCCCTTACCCTGGGAATTTGTGCTACATGCACATCAATCACACGGCTGTTCCCTCGTGTATTTTCACATTTATCTAATGTTTTGATCATATCACATTGCAGTAAACTCACAGATTTGAAGTTATCTCTCATTAGACATTGAAGGACAAGGTCAAGGTCAAGGTCAAGGTCAAGGTGGTGACGGTGTACGGCTCTGAGCTCCAGGTGGTCTAATGATCATACAGGAGAAAAGTGTTTTATTGATCTACTTGATTTTTTATACCTTTACCACACTTGATGTGATAAACTTGAGGATATCATATTCATGCCAATCAGCTTTGAAGTTTTCCTAGTTTGTGTACTTGAAATATGTGGATTCCGACCCAAGTATTCGCACCTGCTTGCACACAGACTTTTGATTTTTTCACCCTATTATGGTCCTGGAAGGTCACCTCAGGGCTGTTTGTTCCTAGAGCAATGGGTGCATATAAACATTGACTGTACAACGGCATCAAGGCAAAAACAAAAAGAGGGGGTGCTTTGATGTACCACCATGCAAAAATTGTGAAAGACGGAGACTAGATAATTATCATGTATCTCCTTTGTCTGATGAAGCGGACACAGATCCAAAGTTGACCCTTGATGCCTGCATGTGCTACTTGAGTAGAGTAATAAAATAGACCCCTTGCCCATGGATGTGCTTACCAAAGTTTGTGTTGAATCATTTCCAGAGTCTAAGACACAAGATGTCAAAAGACAACTAACTATATGACATTATTAACCTGAGTATAGATATCTCAAAAGAAAAGGGCCAGACAGTCATTTAGAGAAATTGAAGGATGTTGCTCGGTGGTTGCTTCAAACTGAAACTACCGAACTGCCTACTTTTGTTGCAATGGACCCAAACAAACTTCCAACTGTAGATACTGACCGTGTAGATGTAACATCCCCTGTGTGTGATGTTAAGCTGGCAAGGGCCTAAGTATCGGCTATGAAGGATCAGATTAAAAATTCTCCAAATTGTGCATTGATACCACATTTATCACCAATACTTTGCTTCAAACAGTTAAGCGTTTCAAGAACAGTGTGTCAGATATAACAGAGGTGAAAACATCTGTGAGTAAACCATGCTAAAGCATACCAAACTGATGTTGTAGCAGATAGTAAACCATGCTAAAGCATACCAAACTGATGTTGTAGCAGATAGTAAACCATGCTAAAGCATACCAAACTGATGTTGTAGGAGAGAGTAAACCATGCTAAAGCATACCAAACTGATGTTGTAGCAGATACTGACAATGTCATTTTGCCCAATCAACCGGCTGCCATGAATCCCGGTAATAGACAGAGTGAACCACAATTGGTTGTGCATTCCAACATTAAGAAGGATGCAGTACTTGGTGATGATTCTCTACCCTCTCAGACAGTTTGTCTGATAGTAGTGACAAACAGTCCTCTCAACACAATGATGTGACCAGTCAATCTGAACAAGACTGTGTTCAGGTCACTGTGCCTGGAAATAATCATGATAAACAAATGTTGCACCGATCCTATGCTGAGGTGGCCTCTTCTCATCAACTGCAAGAATCTGGCCATACGAATGTTGTTAGACGTGAGCCTCCCCCTAACAGGCCTGACTTAGCGGCAGCAAATAAATAGAAAGTACTACATTTTAGTCACTGGTACGAACAGGTCAATGACTTGCTTGACAGCAGTTAGAACTAGTCCAGTAGCAAGAATATTCATCACTCGGTTCCAGCCTGACACCACAGAAAAAAAATGTACTGAACTATGTTAAGAACATTTTTTTCTGTTTCAGACTCAAGTCTCTTGTGAAAAGCTTGTGACAAGATATGACTCTTATGCGTCTTTCTGTCTAACAGTGCCTAGACAGAAATTGGGAGCTCTGCTTGATGATATTAAATGGCCTGAGAATATTCTGGTGGGGAAGTATTATCAGAGAAAAATAAATGTCTGACATCATTAAACAAGTCAAGCTGGTATCATACAACTGTCGCGGTATTAAAACATCTTTACCAAAACAATTCAACATATATGTGATTTCAACATATATGTGATAGACACGATATTTGTCTTTTCAGGAACACTGACTGATGGATAATGAATTACATATTTTACATAATATACATCATGACTTGCTGTTGGTATTATTTCTGTTGATACTTCTAAAGGAATTATAAATGGAATACCATATGGTGGATTAGCTATATTGTGGAGAAAAAGCTCAAAATGTTTACTGATCCCATACTTGTTGGTATTGAAATGAATACCCTTACTGCTAAAATTCTTATTGTAAATGTAAATATGCCATATGAATGTCATGATAACTTAGAATAAGAATTTCTTCACTACTTAGGTAGAATTAAAGCAATAACTGAAGATGCTGATACAGCTAATATATTTATCATATTTACTGTAGAAGATTGGAATGCCAATACAAACTCAAATGGTCTTTTTGCCTCTGAAATACATGCTTTTTGTTATGAAGGAAACCTTGCGATATCTGACTGCATGTGTTTATCTGACAACAATGATTTTTATACATATTTAAGTCAGGCTCATCATACTACATCCTGATCATTGTATCACCACCAGTGCTGGGCCTAGTAGCAATGAATATATTTCTAGTAGTCATGACTACATACCATCTGATCACTTCTCTTTATACATGTTTCTGGCAGTGGATCTCTTGATTCATAATGACAACACTGACTCTGAAAGTGTCCCCACTGGTACCAGATATAATTGGTCTGCCATGATGAATAAGGAGAAGGTAAATTATGAACAGGCTACAGATGAATTTTTAAGCCAGTTGTTTCTTCCCTCAGATGCTTTACTCTGTGTTGATGATAAGTGTAACAATAATGATGATAGATATTATTTGTCCTGCTTGTATAGTGAACATAGATATTCTTTGTCCTGCTTGTGTAGTGATCATAGATATTATTTGTCCTGCTTGTATAGTGATATTGTTAAAGCTCTGCAAGAAGCTTCCAATCTCACAGTCAAAACTCATTCCTCCTAAGGTTACAAAGCTGTGCCAGGATGGAATGATCAGGTCAAAGAGGCTCGTGATAGAGCTCATAATGCAAAATTACTTCATTGGCTATGTTGTGCTGTGGGCTTGGTTCTCCGACTCATAGTTATAGTGGAGCTAGGAAGTGTTTATAATGTTTCAGATTCATAAATTTCACAAAAACGATGTAGGCCTACTTTACTCTTTTGCTGTAAACTTAGCTGACTGACGAGTCGGGAGAACTAAAAGGTGATAGGCCTAACTGGTCTCTTTTTATTTTTGGCAGAAGTAATGAAATTTGTGTTTTGGGTGGTTAGTCCTATAGATTTTGGAAAAGAACTAGTGTCTGCAGTTAATGATGAATATTTCTAAGGTTGAGAGGACCAGTTTAAAACCACCAGTTGCCTTTTATGGAGTGAAATTTGTTTCTTCACATTAGTATTGGAAGAGAAATGTTGATGCTTTGGCAAGTCTGAAATCTCTTTGCTGTCATTGTTGGCTTTGGAATAAATGAATATGGTTCATGTTTTTCTATACTATATGTTATCTGGAGGAGCCTGGGGACACCCAGATTTGGCCACATATATGAAAATATGCCAACAACCAGGGCCCAATTACGATATGTGCTAGGCTCTTGTAAGAGAAGTGAGGATACTGCTAGGGCCCATGCAATGGCTCATAAACTTGCACAAAAGGACACAGTTTTTATTTGGAAACACGTTACTTCTTCAAATAGTAAAAAAATACCCCTGGCAACTAGAATCAATGCTAAGACTGGGTTTCAATAAATTACTGACATGCGGTGTAATTATTACCAAAAATTATACACAGTTTTGATTTGGAAACACGTTACTTCTACAAATTGTAAAAAAATACCCGTGGCAACTAGAATCGATGCTAAGACTGGTTTTCAATAAATTACTGACATGTGGTGTAATTATTACCAAAAATTATACACAGTTTTCATTTGGAAACACGTTACTTCTACAAATTGTAAAAAAATACCCATGGCAACTAGAATCGATGGTAAGACTGGTTTTCAATAAATTACTGACATGTGGTGTAATTTTTACCAAAAACTATTTAATTCTGCTGAAGAGAGTTCAGACGAGGATTTGACATTTGATTTTTTATAGGATGAACACTTAAGAGTAAATGAGGTGGAGATTCAAGATGCTATTGATAAGCTGTCACCCAACAAAACTGCTGGCAAGGATAATTTTTGCACTGAAAATCTTAAGTTTTGTAATAAGCATTTATCATACCTTCTCATAAGTTCATAAGTGTTTGCACTACACGCAGGTCGTGTGACCTCTATCTGTAGCTCCTATTCAATTCGACTGAAAAAAGTATATTTGTATCTGAATTCAATAGTCCCCGTAAAACTGATTAAAAAGAAAGACTCTTAATAAATGTCACATTATTAATGTTGTGCCTTTGTTATTCCTTATTCAAAGTTCCGGTTTTCATTTGAATAATCAAGTCCTCGGTGTAGTCAAATTTTGTTGGTTGGGAGTCCCAATCTTTATCCAGTCTGTGTTTATATGATTTTAGTGAGTCTGCTTCAACGACATTCTAAGGTAAGTTGTTCCATAAATCCACCACTCTCAGTGAGAAATTGTATTTCCTTAAATTCAGATGAGTCCTTTGTTTTTCCATTTTGAATGAATGACCTCTGGTCGTTGTTGTGGTGCTTGGTTCCAATAGTCCATGAGCCACTCTTTTGTCGTAATATCCTTTTGGGTTTAAAATTTTACATACTTCCACCATGTCCCCTCTTGCCCTACGGTATGCTAGAGTTGGGATATCCAATTTGCGAAGTCTGTCAGGATAGGAGAGCTATCTTAAGCCTGGCATCAGCTTTGTTGCCCTTCTTTGTACATTTTCTAATGCTGTAATATGTTTCTTCAAGTGCGGACACCATAATTGGTTTGCGTATCCTAAAACTGGCCTAACAAGGGACTGAAACAATTGTCTGAATATACCCATGTCTAGGTATTGAAAGGTCTTCCGTATAATTCCCATTACTTTATTAGCTTTATTCCCTTTTTCCTCCATGTTTTCCAAAACTTAAATCATTTTCAAAAATAACTACAACATCTTTTTCTGCCGTTGTCTCTTTCAAATTGAATTGTACTTGTGGCCCAATTTTATAGTGTTCTGGGGGGTAGTATGATTTGCCTACCCTTATAACAAAAGACTTTTCTGGGTGAAAACGCAAAAGCCATTTGTCAATCCATTGTTGTAAAGCTGCAATGTCAGCCTGTAGCTGCTTCATATCATCAGGTAATTTAATTCGGCGGTACACTTAAGTATCATATTCGAATAAGTACCCTTTTGTCATTGGATCTGTGACCATATGTAAATCTTTGATATATATTATAAGCAAGAGTGGTCCAAGTGCTCTACCTTGTGCAATTCCATTTTTCACTTGCAATTCTTCGATGAGTGGCCATTTACTACAACGACCAGTCAGAAATGATTCAATCCATTTGTGTAGTTCTACTAATATGCCATATTTATGTAGTTTGAAGAGGAGCCTTCTATGAGGGACAGTGTCAAACGCCTTCTGGAAGTGACAGTATACCACATCAAGGCAGTCCCCATCCTCTAATATCTCTGACCAATCATCAAGGACTTTGAGTAATTGCAACACTGCTGACCTCCCAGGCAAAAATCCATGTTGTTGTGAGCTAAACAACTCATTTATATTCATGTATTCAATTATGTGATCTCTTACAATTGACTCAAGTACTTTAGGTACTATGCATGAGAGACTCACTGGTCTGTAATTTCCTGACTCTTTTTTATCACCTTTCTTGTATATTGCTGTCACATTGCTCTGTCTCCATTCATCTGGTATACTTCCATATTTCACAGTTTCATTGTATAAAAAGGATATGGGTTCTGCTATTGACAGATATGTCTCTTTTAGGACCCTAGGGTGGATACCATCAGGACCTGGTGATTTACTAATATTCAATATTTTAACTTCTCCTCCACCATACTAGTCGTTATCTTAAAATCTTCCATTGGGTGGTATATAAGCACATCATCCATATTAACTTCCAAGTCACTTTCATCTCTAAATACACTGGCAAAGTAATTATTTAAAACCTCTGCTTTTTAATCATCAGATGATGTTTGTTGAGGTCCGTCTTCAAGATTTTCTGTGCCAGGTATATTTAAATCAGGTATACCATTTCTAATGTTCGTTTTTTCTTGTACATATTTCCAAAACATTTTTGGGTTTGATTTAGATTGCTTTGCAATATTTTTCTCCTTATCTTTTATCACTTTCTTCGTTAATTTTCTCACTTGATTTTGGGATGTACAATATTCTTGATACACTTTCCCATTCCTATTACCCAAGTGCAAAAGAATGTTTCCCTTTATATTGTTCGCATTTTACCAGTATGGTATACCACGCAGCAGCTTTGTGTTAGATGGGGTACAATTTTTCTCTACACCTTTCTTGTGACAAACGGTGTAAGGCAAGGAGGTATATTATCTCCTCGGCTATTTAATCTTTATCTTGATGAACTCAGTGAAAGTCTAATGAATTCTAAAATAGGATGCACAGTTACTGGTACTCTCATCAATCACTTCATTTATGCCGATGATCTGCTGATATTTTCTCTTCTGCCAAAGGGTTACAAGAAATCATCAATGCGTGTTCTGATTATGCTATGAAATTTGATATGCTGTTTAATGCTGCCATATATTGTGCGTCTCCCTGGACTTTTTTCAGTAAGGTTCCATATGTAAACGTCGTGCCAGTTAATGCCTTCAGACGTTTCTTTGGGCATGTTTGGGATTGTAGTGCCAGTGCTATTTTAGTAACTAATAGATCCCCTACATTTGACTCTCTGTGGGAAAGCTAATATTTACTCTGTAGTAAAGACTTAAGTTAATTTCCACAGTATAATCTTCTGACATTTTCTATTATTCTCTGGTGAACAGACACTAAAGTAAAATGTTGTATTTGATACTTCCCTAATGTAACAATTAATGTACTCTGGCAGTGATACGTTTAGCTAATTTTGTATATATCTCACTTAATGTGTGTCAAATATTGGTAACAGTATTGAACACATGACTATTAAATTGTTGTGCATTTTTCTTTCCTTTTATACTTTGTAAATCTATGGACCATTTGTATGTGTCTGATATAAAGAAAGATACGTATACTGAGAAAAAGTCACATTTCAATGTAGACATTTCTCGGTATTTGGTAAAAGGTAGAACGGAACTGCCGGAACCACTCTTTCCGACCTCGTTCCATGGGATCTAGGTAAGAACGGGCTCTCCCTTATATTATATGCATTTCTCCAGTCTCCTTCACCTTCGCAGACCAAGCTGACAGTTTTATCTTTCTTGATTAGTAATATTATCAGCTTGGAGCAAGTATTGTACGAATTATTGAGGTAAACACGCTAGGAACCGATCCTCGGAACAAGAAGCCAAACAACATGGCGGACGTAATGTTTTGTTGTCAGGGGGGAGTGGTTAGTAGTTCTATTATTAGGATAGGAGTTGCCACTAAGAAGAATGGGACTTGATAATGAATAAATTATAGTTATGCCAAAAACTGAAATATACTGTTGGGCTCTTCTGGTGAAATGTTAGCTCTATTACTGACCAACAGAGCGCTTTAAACAGAAGCAGTATGGCTGGTTGGGCCTCGTGTTTTTATCATGCTTTCATCTCTTATCAAATCATCATATGTTTCGGCTTTGTTAACTTGGATTCGAAACGATGAAGAAAGATGTTGTTAATGTAATAGACAATGTAGGTTCAGAAAAATTGACAGTTTCTTTGGAAAGCCAATTTGGTCAGATTTATGGCCATTGAAAGGAAATTTTATTTGTGGCAATCCCTGAAACCCAAAGACAGACCAATGGCACCTGTTGTGGGGTATTTGCAATAGTGAACACGATAGAATTTTGTTAGGTGGGTTGGCTTCTCTAACAGATACCTCCTGCAATTTCACTTATAATAATACTATGGGAAAACGATATTGATGTATTTGCCCTCATGAGATAAATGTGGCATATGGTAAAAGCCGGAACGGAACTGCCGGAACCACACGAGCATTTCTCTCATGAGGGAAGACATAAATATGGTTTGCTGATATAAGAGGCAACTTCTTCAAGTCTCTAGATACAAACCTTGGTAGATTTTCGGTCTCGGTCTCGTTGATAACTTTCATAATGTCCTTAATGTTCTTTACTCGTTTGTCTGCGCCAATGCGTCGTGGCAATCTACTTTCTCGGTGAAATAAATTAACAATACCGACTTTACTTTTTTAAATTTAAAGTCAGAGTAATGACTATCACAAATCTTCACCAACATTTCATATGAGGTGATGTCAATCTTATTTACCACAAAGCAAAGTAGTTCATTGCAGATGGGACTATCATGCTTTTGACTCTTATTTCTCTCCTCACCTGGATTCCCGCCAGATGAAGACATATCTTCATTGACATTGTCTGATTGTACATTACTGGTCAACCTTCGTTTAGGCGACGCCAGATATCTCTCTTTGCAAATTTTGCATAGCGAAAGCTCATCAGCATCTTGACGTGGCACCTGCGGGTGATTTAATCCAGATTTTATCCTTGATCAAAAGATTAAATACTGGATCAAACTGGATTGACTTACTAAAATTAACCTGCAAATTTTTAAGTTTATATTGTAGCCAAGAGCATATGTTGGCTAATCGTCGAAGTTTTGATCAAACATTGAGCCAAGGATCAGGCAGTTTAGGGCTGAAACCACATCAATTCTAATTTGGAGATTAAAGTAGGCATCAGATCAAATTCCTTGTGAATACGGCCACAGGTTCTTGGGACTGATTATAGGGCTTAATTTTTATATATGCGCTGTGTATATTTCACCTGAAAATTCAATGTACACCAATGATGTTAAAGCTACGTTGAACAGACTAAAATTTCAATTTGTGTAACATTCTTACGAGGGAGATGTCAACGGCTGTAATCTTATTTTGTTTATTTATGCATTCATATGTGGAATATGTTTTGCAACAGTCTTGCCCGCTGTGTGCACGCGTATTTGTAAATATGTTTTACTGTTCTGCATCTGGCATAATGCCTTTAATATGTAAAAAGGTACACCCAATAAAGCTTCATGCATTCAGAACTTAGGCTGTTTGCAGCTGTTAGTAGAGACGCTGCACGCGAGTGATTTGGATTGGGAAGGCAGTCCCAGAACATAAGTGATTTTAATATCAAATCTGAAATTACTCCCCCGATTCGGTCCAGCTGACGACCTAGTCTGTGTTTTGGTAATTCGAAGGAAGCTGTGGGTATCGTTATTCTAGAAGACACCGATGTATTCATCACGTGCTTTGCTTCTACCAGAGGTATTCGAGCATATGCTCTCAGAGTAAAACATACAATAGCTGGCAGCTACCCAAATTGACACGTGTTACTGCCGCTGCGACACAGTGCATTGGTCGGTGATGCCACGCTTGATGCATTCAAGATGCCTTGTTGCAATAAATTAGTCCTAAATACAGATACATATTCGAATTCTCAACATGTCAGTGTTCGGTGAATGGACCGAGTTGCACTGAGCTTTCGTAAGTTGCAAGCTTGGTTGGACAAGATCAGCGACCCTGCGTCTGTATCCAAGCAGATTTCATAAATGACGCGAAGACTTTGATGAAAAAAAATGTCCAGCCTGATGAATAACTATAACGGTTGCGATCAGAAAAGATTCAATATCACCGAAGTCACATATTCATATTACTGTCTCGGATGCATGCGTTAATGAATATTGTCCTTTCACCTTAAATAGCGGTTGAAGTTCAACGCAATGGATACAATTGTATAGGCTTAGCTGCAAACATAACTTCCTTCTTTCAAAGCGTAAATATTCTTACCACGTTCAAATAACTTGAGATTATTTAAAATGAAACATGTACGCATAATTCATGAGATGCTATTTTTGGCAGAAATGACTATTTTAATTTTGAGGGCCTTTTTTGACAACAGGCCAGCAAAGACGCACGCAGAAAAATGCTGCACATACAATGCATGAATAAACACCCTATTTGAAGACGGCCATCCATGTCCCATTGTGCCAGTTTTAATCATCTGTGCTCCTGGTTGATTTGTCATCCATTTAGAATTAATAGCGTCCTAAGGTCAAAATGGTAACTGTTATGGCCAGCAATAGTCTTTAGCTGTGGCCGACAAACTGAAGTCCACTGTCAGTCCTCCGACTTAACATCAGCTTCAATTTTACAAACTATCCAAGGTTACAGAGCTTTACACAAACATTTTCCTCATACATGTACCCGCCTCAGTGTAAAATGCTTGACAAAATTACAGCAAGAAATATAGAAGATTCATGGTAAAAATTGTTCTGATGCTGCAAAATAGCCCAAGGTCCGATTTTGCACAATACTAAGCACAACACTGGTTTTATAAATACGAACGTTATCCAGTACTTTCTAATAAACGATAATTGCTTGTCCCTTGTTCCGAATTTGTATTTGTGATATCTGGCATGTAGAAACATACACGCGATACTAAGAAGTGAAAATCTGCTATTAACAGTGCTCTGCGCCACTACGTACATTCATATCTGAGCATTTTTGTCTCCGTTGGAGTTCTGGTCTGGCCGATCTGATCATCCCTGAATTTGTTGCTCAGTACAGTTGTCTGCTCTACCAATCCACCCTTATGGCGAGGAAAATACGCACTGGGCTACGCTACGATTTGGTCAGTAACACAAGTTTTACATGTAGATATAGTATACTAATTATTACTTGTGAGGCATTAGGCCAGGTAATGTGTCACGTGTTACTACAGAAATGAGCAAATTATTCGAAGTATTAGGATGTATTCATATTTAAATGTAGTCCCACTCTAACACCTATTGAGCAAAAGAAGGATCCACCTGCATCAGGGCAGATCCATGTATTTGGCATGGTTAAAAGAACTTTCTCAATAAAATAAACAACACGAACACAGAATAGTCTTAAGAAAATGTATTAACATATATTTAAAACATGAAGGATGCTTAAATTGATTAGAAATCGGTTAAAATGTGTTATTTGTGGATGTTTATGTAGTATATAATGCAAATCTGCCCTGATCATGGTGGAAGCATTGGTCTGTTGCCCCGGCTACACAGAAAGTGAACAGGATCGTAGTTACAAATGAATGTCTCCCATTGATATTGATAGCTACAGAGCGGTACCTGGACACTTTCATTACAAAGCTGCAGTATAAATTATATATTATATGGCAACCCCATTATAATGTGTGGTAATTAACCTTATTTTATTGATGTTTTTACAGTTGTTCCGTGCTTTTGAAATTAAGTTGTAAAGCGGGGTTTTGTATTCCATTCCAGCATCAATACATGCAATTCATCTCAATCTATATTGCATGCCGATCACAATTATATATATATATATATATATATATATATATATATATATATATATATATATATATATATATATATATATATATATATATATATATATGCGTAGGAATTATGTTCGCAAATAATCGAAAGGTTTCTACCATCTAATTTTTTTCTGTTACGATGCACAGTACATATTTCTGAGGAATGTGTTCTAAAACCCCAAAGCCAATAATTCATTGCACCGGTGTCGACCTGGTTATTTATTATGTTTACCTGAGACCTAACTGTGATTAGAGTAACAACATTTTGTGCAACGTCCAAAATAATATTAACAACTAAATATCCCTGATAACCAGAGCACAGTTTGTCCAAGGTTTACCTACAGTAGCACTATACACATCACTTTCTAAACAGCAATTAAATGCCAATTCAGGTAAGTGTATTACCCCTGAACATTTCAGTAAGAAAGCAAAATCTGTGGTATTTATGGCCACATACTATACTGCCTATCAAAAGACCTTGCAGTATAAAATCCAGAATTCTAAGACATGTTATCCTTTGAAACATGGGTCAAATCAAAACATTTCCAAATTGATCATACTTTAATCAAACTTCTCATTCTTTAGCGTCAAAAGCTTTGTTTGTAAACGATCCATCACTGTTGCTGTTAAGCGTCAAGTCAGCAACAATACCAGACTCTCCACTAAGAGCCGCGGTACCACCGGAACTTGCATCCCCTTCCTCAGCTGAGGACGGCAATCCATTCATTTGCGTTAGGGAGAAATCGTTGTTCTTATTTGAACCATCATACAATGTCTCTCCATTTTGCTCCACATCGGTTTTTCCGTAACACGGTGCTTCGCTCCTTTCAGTTTCTTTATTGATATACACAAAAGTCCCTACATTTTGCCCTACATCCAATGTTTCGTTGCAATGGTATTTGTTCTTCCTATCCCTGATGCACTTTGGAGGTGTGACGGTCAATTCAAGCAGCATGGTCAGAGCACCAATGATTGTGAGACATCCCATCAAGTAGAAGGTCGCGTGCCAATTTCCGGTTTTGTCCCTGAGAAATCCTGAAAGGGAATTCAGTGATTGGTCATTGTGCCTTACACTAGCAAAAACACTGGGTAGCATTTGCTGCAGGTTTTCTGCAGTGAGTGGTAGCGCTCGGCGGCGGCTGGAGACCCCTCAACCGGCCATAAAGAAAACGTATAATCAACCGCATTCTGCAATCCATCACAAAGGAGTTTCCCTTTTTGCCAAGCATGGAAGCTAGCGGGTGGGGTGGGGATGGGGGTGGGGGTGGAGAGAACAATCATTTCCCAATTGCACCAATAATGGGGTAAACTGACACCAAGATAGTAGACTGTATAAAACGTCTGGTAGACTCGGAATAACGCAATCCGTGCTCAGGAAGATAAATTCAATTCTACACAGATACTGAGCATATGTAAATGAATTATGAAGTTGTCGACAAGAATAACAAAATGCGCGATCTAGACACATTTTTTGTTTATCTTGAAAAGACGATATTTTCTGTTTACACGCATATTAAGTAACATTGAATCGTTCTTTGCTTCTTCCAAAATACTGTAACGAATACCATATATATATATATATATATATATATATATATATATATATATATATATATATATATATATATATATATATATATATATATATATATATATATATATATATATATATATATATATATATATGAAAGACAGAAAATTGTCCGAAATGGTCAAAACAAGTGGAAGCATTGAATAGTGCTGTTTAGTAATACATTCTATATACAGAGGGCAACATTTTGAAAGCATGTGGTACAGATTTATTTATACTTTACTGTGAATTGAATATACCATGCTTATACTTATTATTGCTGAACATTATCTAAGTATATTTAAAATGGTCCAAAATTGAAGTATGAAAAAGTAATGAAACAACAGATATATATGTCAAATATTTGTGATGCATGAATAAAATATAGCAGCTGTCATACATTTGTGATACATGAATAAAACAAGAAAGCTGTGCAAACATGGTCATCATCAGTTGACCTTAACATCCAGCCCACAAAAAGGTTCCAGTCTGGTCCAGTGTCACCCAAACCACTTTTATGATTAGCTGAATAATGAACTAAGTGAGCAAATACGTAAAAGAGATAAAATCAAATAAAAACAAAAATGAAATAGAACTAAACACGAAGTCATAAAGTATGAAAATTACTGGAGCATGGCCATTTTAATAAAATCAATAGAGATTTACCAAACGTAAATTCCTAGAGAGTATGGAGTAGATCTAGGACAAGTAGTTGGAAAATATTAAGATGTACATGTGTGTACACCCGTATTTTTGTGGTTACCATGTTAACACATACCCTTGTTAATTATAGAGCACTTTCAAAAATACATTGAAATCAGCAAATGAGAGCACTCCCACTTGGAGATCTCGTCAAGGTACGATTGAAGAGAACCAACTTCCTGTTCAGAAGCAGTCACCAACAATTTTTAGAAAGTCAAAAATCTATAGCAATGTCAAAAACAAAACAAAACAAAAAAAAAACAAAAAACAAAAACAAAAACAAAAAAAAAAACAAAAACAAAAAAAAAAAAAAAACAAAGAAAAAAAAAAAAAACAAAACAAAAAAAAAACAAAAACAAACCCAAATGAGCCCACGTGACAAGTTAGATAAAGTGGCGTTCAGCAGTTTACATGTTCAATTTTAAAGTAATTGGCCATGTGGTTTTGGGAAGGTTTTTTACGATTTTCGCTTAAAAATCAACTATATATACATTTATATATCCCAAAAAGTGTGTCTATGTAATTGCAAAGGATTTGGTTAATCAGATGTTGCCGAAATGTGGGCAAAGAAATCATAAATAAATCCCCCACAATCCGAAATCAGCGGAACGTGACCATTTATGCAAACATCATACAGACGCACCTGAGGTACATCCCCGCAAGGTGGAACGACATATGACTGATGGATTTGGAGCAAAATCCACAATGAAATTCCTGAAAGATGATGGATGGTGGGCGACTCTCCAGTGAAGTACTAAAAGACCATAGCGGACCTTCGACAAGTACTATGATTTCAGCATCAAATAGTGCAGAAAAACATGATTCATATTCATTAATTCCAAACCCAACAAAGTTATTCACGGATGTAAATTGCAACAAAGATCATTCTGACAAAAACTGACCACAAAATTCGGTTGACAGATGTAATCTTGTAACCACAGTCCGAAGTGCCTGCAAAATGACATGTTGGTAAAGTGGCAATCCACGATGATAGTCAGGAAGACACATAGAGGCAAATGTGATAAACATAAGTGGCAGCGGCAGGAGTAGAAACTGAGACATCCCTAATGACACTAAAGTGTTTGTCCTCTACTAGTAAGCAAAACTGTGCAATACAGTGATATAGTCTCACGATGGAGTTACTGACGCTGTAATACGGAATCCAATGTGTCCCAGTGGGACACTTATATAAATCTCTATGCAATGAAATATATGAGGAGCGCAGGGAGAAGATTGAAATGGTTGTAAACAATTTATCTGTCATTCAGCTTATCAATACTTATAAGGGCAGTTTATAGCAAAGTGTTTCAAAATAAGTATCTTAATCTAAAGGACCCATACCCTCTAATGTCAATTAGTCAGCCAATCTGACTGAAGTGCAGTGTTAATTCTGTTATGTTCCACTTCAGTATGACCAGTCTGCTCTCCAAACAGTCAGTATGACCAGTCTGCTCTCCAAACACTCACCAACAGGAGCCACTCTGAAAGTCGCACTAAGTAGCTACAATTCTATGACGTTTTATGATGTTCTGTAACGTGTTTCAGGATTTCAGGATTATATGGAAACAAAAATTTAAATAAGTGGTCCTACGACCTTGACAGATTTGTCACGTTTACCTGAATACAATTGTATCCAACGTCTCATCTACACAAAAAATAAATTTGCACCATGCCTGATCCAGGGAACTTAGGTAAATGTAACCCACATACGTAACCCTGTGATCTTGCGACTTAGGTCATGGTGACCTTGCTACAATACCAGCCAAAGTGTCACTCATATAAATAATCCTACAAGATTCATTAAGTTCTGCAAACGTATCACAGGGGACCTGAATCCACGTGTGACTAGGTCACGGTCTCCCAGCTACATATATAGAATCCTACCAAGTTGCACCAGCTTTTAGCAGTAAGTCTTTGTAGTGGTTATTGCATCAGCTTCACTAAAGTGGCCGCTCGACCTTGAGTACTGGGTAAAAGATGATATTATGATGTTTGCAAGAAGATCCAGTCTGGAAGGATGGACAAACTATAGGTAACAGCATAACTATGAACAAAGGCTTCCCCACAAATCACTGGGTCATCTGAAAGAAACACATCGCCATAACTTTAATGACTCCATGTCATCGCTGTGTCTAAGGCAGTGTGGGCGGACATGTGATGATGCAGCAACGTCACTAAAGCCAGTTCCATTGCCATGTAATATACCTATTACCTTGCTTATAAACGGCAAACAAATAATCAATCAGCCTCATTTTTGGCTTGCTAATCATTTTATAATTTTGAATTTCCCTCCAGAAGAAAAGATGATCCACTCACAAGCATATAATATATATATATATATATATATATATATATATATATATATATATATATATATATATATATATATATATATATATATATATATATATATATATATATATACACAGGTCTTGGACCAGTAACCCCTCAAGGTCGGGTCAACTGATCCATAACTTTTGATCGAGTACTGAATACTGTTGCTGTGTCTATTGGATGTTAATATCACAGGAGCAGCGCATCCCAAATTGAGTCCCATCATCATTTTGGATAGGAAAATACTTATCAACTGTGAGTTTTAGAAAGGTACTGCTACTCTAGAAATATTTTAAATCATGTGATAACTTTTGTGTATTTTTGGAGACATATTTGGCGCGGAACGGTCAATCATGGAGGTAAGGTACACAAATGCACCAGTAAAAAAAATCTAATCACATGACCCCCCATTTTCTTGGTTTTAACTTGCTGCTACCGGTATAAACTTGAAGCAGAATGCCAAGGAAGTTGCAGTTTTATGTTTCAAATAGGAGAAATAAGCCAGCGAATGTCGCAATTTTAACATGTAAATGCATTAGGCCTAGGTTACTGGTCCAAGACCTACATACATACATACATACATACATACATACATACATACATACATACATACATACATACATACATACATACATACATACATACATAGCAAACACACCACGTTGTACTGATATAAATACGTACCAATTATAGGCGCTCCAAGCATCATGGCGATACCTATCAAAAAAGTGATTAAACCAAAGGCTCCAGGCAGTCTCTTTAATCCAAAGGCGTTGACCATCAAGTTTGGAAGAAGTGGGATAAAACTTCCAACCGTCAATCCATTCAATGCAGAGACCACGATGAGAGAGACATATGTTTTGCTGATAGGAAACATGAAGCAGGTCAAACCCATGAATGCCAGGTTCAAAGAAAACAAGAAGCTTGTTCGCAAAAATTCCAAGTCGGCAACAAAACCAAACAACACTCGTCCGACGAAATCCGTGCCCCCATGAACCGAAATCAAGAATGCTGCCTGTGTTTTAGAAAAGCCAATTTGTTCAGCGTTTGCAGTAATCATGTAGAATATACTGGGATATGTTGTGAAGGTGAATATAATCACAAAAGCGTATATCCAGAACACACGTTCTTTGAGTAAGCTGAAATCTACATTAACACGCCTACTTGTCCTGCTTCCGTCGCCAGATGTGGCACGCTGGCTGCACCTCCAAGAACAACAGTGACATTTGCTCTGGGCCCGTTCCTCAGCGGCTGAAGGAGTTCTGTCAGATCCCAATCTTCCCTCGAGAACTGCTTTCAGGCCTAATTGTAGGGCTGGAAACATTGGAGTATCCGACTTTTCACCCTTTTGGCTCCGGACATCTAACACAGTGACACCCAAAAACACGCTGGTGATATTAAAGGACCTCTGTTGTACCTCATTATGATTAGCCGGTTTTTCTTGCTCCGTACTTTTTCTGTGTCTTTTCATATATTGTTCAGGCGGTCGTAAGAGGGCACCACAGATACAAAGATGGAACCCAAAAGATGCAAATATCAAAAATGTTCCAAAAAAGCCATAGTGGTTTAATATTACGCTAAATAATGGTGGGAGGACGAAGGCGCCAATGCTGGATCCTGCCGCCGCAAGGCCATTTGCCAGACCTCGCCGTTTCTTGAAGTACACGGACATAGTCGTCACACACAGGTTGAAACATAGGCCGCTTCCGATCCCTGGTGTACAAACAAACATTCTTAAAAATATTGCCTGGAAATATTTAACCTATGCAGCGATATTCGGGTTTGGGAAAGACTTCTAATGCACTTAGCCAAATTCTGCTCTCACAATATGCATATACATTGAATTATTACCTTCTGTTTCCTCAGAGGCTCATGGCAATACAAAAGGAAGCAAGACAAATGAATAAAAGAACACACATTAAAAGTTACAAGCACGGCTATATATACATATATAAAAATACATTTCAAAAACAAGCATTTTGAAAGATATCATTTGTGTCTAAATAGAATGTGCTCATATTTTAATGATTAATACCGCCAGCGAGGGTTTTATGTTTGTACCCCAACCCGGATGCCACCACACATGCCAGTCAAAGGCGAAGGTGTTGTGATAGCAGTCATGGCATGGTACAGGAGAAACTTCGATTGACGGTTTTAATCACTTCTATGTATTGATGAACCGTGTGACATCGAATCAGAAACCATACTTGGCTTAGATTTAATGATATCGATACTATATGTTCATTAACACATCAGTTTGATCTACATTAACCGATAAACTTTGCAAATTGTCAGAGAATCGCAATATTTGATAACCCCGAATAATACTTTACGCTGGGTTAACAACAGGTGAGTAAATTGGCCCTAAAATGTAAAGCATTGACGGGTAGCAATTTTGTCTCCCCGGATACCCGATTTTCGGGTAATGTAAATACCCGCGTACTCGTCGATTAGTACCCGATTTAGCATGCCAAGGCGATAAACAGAAGTAGACAAATGTAATCATAAGGCTTCTACATAAAACAACAAAAGTAAGTACATCAATGTATACATACATATATGTTGTGGAAAACAAAGACATACCAAAATTCATATTCATAATACGTCTATAGATAAATTACTCCACTAAACAAAAGGAAACAGCTGGGACAAAAGTTGTCTGCTAAGGTCCCTTTAATAATCACTTAGCAGACTAGGGCCAAACACTCGAGAAGTAAGTACATGTGCGTACTATTTCTCAACTATTCACTACATGGATATTTACTAAGCACGCCTTTTTTCTCTTGTAGTGTGGAATTATAAGATTTTCGGCCATTTGAGGTTTCAGTGAACATCTTTTTTTTTTTTGGGGGGGGGGGGGTAAAGTTGTTCAAGTGTTTACTGCACACTCCTTGACAAAATCGCCGTTTCGGACAAAATGTTTACATGCCAGATAACTTGACATACTGCTGTCGTGTATATGCTCAGGCTTTTCTTTTAAACGGGTACCCGATGTTACCATCCGGGTACCCGGTTTTTTCTCTATTATCCGGGAACCCGACCGGGTACCCGGCTACTGGTCAATGATCTACTAGAATGCGCCGTATGATACTCTCATTTACAAACTATTCCCGTTAAGCTTTGCGTTGGTCAGTCGCACACATCCCTTTTATTCATATATTACAGCCGTCACCCACCCACCCACCGACACCCAACCGTACACATTTCCGGCAGCACCAGCACCCTGGAAAAAATGGACCGGCATCTGAGACATTTGTAGACCCGTACTTGTGTCCTTTATGTCCTCCTGGGAAGAGCAATGTAAAGTAAACTGTCCTTCCATTTCGAACAGACTAAATGAACGAACGAATGAATGAATGAATGAATGAATGAATGAATGAATAAATAAGTAAGTTAGTAAGTAAGTAAATAAGTAAATAAATAAATAAATAAATAAATAAATAAATAAATAAATAAATAAATAAATAAATAAATAAATAAAATGCAATCCAATTCTATTCTGCTATGTTTCTTCTTTGTGCCTTCCGGGTTTTATTGGAAGTAATTAATGAACTTCAGCTTTACCAGACTTGTTCGAAACTGAAATTTGTCGTGCCCGAAAGAAAACTTTATTTCGGATTCTGTTTTAAAGTTGAAGTAACTCCTTAGTTTAAAATGACAGCCACAGGAGGGATTGTCATATAAATATAATACGCAGCCCTTGGTGAAACTGATCCCATTATGTTAGCGTATTTTAATGCAATAAACTAAATAAAGAGCAGTCGATGTTTAACTCATTGGTTGAACATTTTTATTCAAATTCACTCAAATGTTCTCATAACATAGTGATACGTAAAAGAGAATTGTTCTATATTAATCTCTCTCGCACAGTGGAAGACAAAAGGACGATGAGCGACACATTCGTCAAATGAAAAGCTACAAAAGTTGGCTGGTCATGGAACAGAAAAAAGTAAAGAAGCGTTTCCAGCAGGCAGAGTGCAGATGGAGGGACATTCTTCAAAAATACTTTACAAACACATAGTAGTCATGTAATTGGTAGGTAAAACTAAGGTTAGTTCAAGCAATACCCATTTTGCTAAACGAATTGAATTACTGACCCGGACTAAAATGTAAATTTTCCAATGGCGTACAAACAGGAGACCAGTACAAATTTGTTTGTGGGGAAAACGGAACATAGTTTGATACAACTGTATGTAGTTTTGACCGTGCCAGGGAGCACAAAGGGCATGAGAAGAAGCAAAGCAAGAACCTTCACAAGCTGAAAAGAACTCGTATATAGGGCTCATTTAGACACCAGAGACGTGAGATCAGGCGACTGCTGACTTATCCTAAGCGGGTGTGAAAGACAGAAATACATCCGTTTTCAAAAATGTAAAGCTCCGAAAGCGGATTAGAACGAGGAGAATCTTTACGTGTTTTGAATTTACATAATGATAAATATAGCGAATTACGGATATCAAGGGGTATCTCATTCCAAAGACGTGTTGTGGATGGAAAGATACTCGTTAAAAAGATTTGATCTCGAAAATGAGGTAAGTCAACTCTTAGGAGAGTATTTAAAGTAGGTGTGTCAAGGTTGACAATATTTGGAATTAAAGATTGCAGATAATTTGGGAGTAAGTTGCTAACGATCTTGTATATCAGAATTAAGTGAGCATTTTTCGCTACGAGATGCTAATGTTTGCGGATGCCATCCAAGCTCGTCATATAGTTTAACACTTGGTGGGCTGTACACTGCATTAATAACTGTTCTGGCTGCAGTCTAATGAACTCGTCGAGCTTTTCGACATTTGCAACCGTATCCCAGGCAGGGCCTTCACACCGCGAAATGGGTCTGATAAAAGAGACGTGAATGCTTTTTAATTTTAGGCGGACAAGAATTTATTTAGAATTTTCATAATCCTATGACAGTTTGTGAAGCTAACTTGGAACAAGCTTTACAAGGATAAAACTTTGTTTTATTATTCATTTCTGAAGCTGCAATATCCTGATTGGTTCAATTTGCTGTAGCCCAGACTACGTAAGTTTACCGGTGTGATTGCACTTGGCCAAAATCAGCATCTTTATGCTTCACTTGGGTTACACCTAGACAATGCAATATATTAATGTCTAAAATGACCCCTATGAACTTGTATATTTCTCAAAATATAAAACGCCAGCAAGGGCTGTAACATACAATTACATGTATGCTCACACGTGGTTATAAAAAGAATACGAAACTGAATGAGCAGATAGACAGACAGACAGACAGACAGATATATAGATAGATAGACACATGGGTAGATATAGACAGATAAGCAGACCTTGAAATAGATATGCAGATAGATAAGTAGGTAGATATATACAGACAGATCAGTAGATAGACCGATCGGTAGATAGACAGATAGATATATAGGAAGATAGATAGATAGACAGATAGATAGATAGACAGATAGATAGACAGTTAGATAGATAGATAGATAGATAGATAGATAGATAGATAGATAGATAGATAGATAGATAGATAGATAGATAGATATGGCTGTTATATACATACACATATGCTCATACATGGTTATAAAAGGTAATACAAAGTGTAACGAACAGACAGGCAGACATATAGACAAATAAATGGATAGATATAGATATAGACAGACAGACACATAGAGAGAGAGAGAGAAAAAGAGAGAGAGAGAGAGAGAGAGAGAGAGAGAGAGAGAGAGAGAGAGAGAGAGAGAGAGAGAGGGAGAGAGAGAGAGCAGGCAGGTAGGTTGGTAGTTAAAGAGATTAGTAGAACGGTAGTCAAGTCAAAATATAAATGTGCTGTGTACATACTTTAACACGTGTTCATACAGGGTTTTGATAGGTTCCATGAAAAAAATGCAAACGATGAATGTATAGCATTAAACAAATACTTGGCTACATAATCTTATGACATCGCTCTACTTTTCTTTTGCGTTTTATCAGTTTCCACAAAAATCCTTTACCGTTAATCCTTGACGTTTCAGTTCCGTATACCCTTTTCAACATTAAGAAGACACAAAACCTTGATATTTAACCCACCTGCCATGAAGCCGTAAGTTAGATACATATACTCCACTCGAGTCACAAAAACAGTCAGTAAAACTCCACTGCCTGTCAGTACACCTCCGATCACAACCAGGATTTGCAGGTCTATCCACCCTACGAGAACTGGAACTACTGGTCCTGAAAAGGCAAACGTAACGCCGTGATCCATTCTTCCATCAATCATTCAAGGGTAGTTTATTTTTCCCAACAAAATCACGGAAATAACCAGTCAAACGAGTCCTTTTTAATTGGCAGGCCTGGGTAACTTTTACTATAGATCGGGGAAGTGGAACTATCCACAGACGTATTGTTTCTATGTTCATGCTATTCCGGTGTTTTATTCTTTTCTACAGTAGTTCCCCTCATGTTATTATATCATGACAGGTTGTTTTCTTTTTTCACTAGCATTTCACCTTCTACAATTAAATCCTGACACGACGCTTAGTTCTTTTCACCACAATTTCGCCTTACATTATGATGTGTATACCATTGGAACATACATTGTTCTCAGGGCATGCATTTGGTGACTTCATATTGGTTCGTTTTCATACTAGTCAAAGCAAAATGCACATTTTTTTTTCGGGGTGGAAGCGGGTGTGTGTGATGCTTTCTGTTGCATTTTACTCATTATCTTCAGTTCATATTTTACTTGTAATCAGACATTAAATCTTGCAAATGCACACAATCTGACTTGTTGAGACCGACTGCTTTGCAGAGCAAGGCCGTTTTGTTACAAAACCAGAAATTGGTCACCTGCATTATGTAATAATATGTGAAATATCTCGGCTGCCACAAGTTAGCAATTTCATTTACAAGTAGAAAAGATGATTTGCTGCATAGAAAATCAGCATGTGTGTCTTCAAAGCTGATTGGTATGGCAAGGTACAACTATTCCATAACATAGGAGTAGAAGTTGGAATGGCATCTCTATCTTTTATAGCTTTGAAGTTATTCAAAATTTAAAATTTCTAATGGTGCTACTTTGCATTATTTCAATTGCTGCAACTTTTGTTTTAAATACACTAGGTGCGTAATGGCCAAAGACCCCCTAGTAGAAGCTGGAATGACATTTCTATCTATAAAAGTGTGAAGATATTCAAGATTGAAAATTTCGAATACTGCTAATTAGCATAATTTAAACTGTTACAACTTTTGTTTTAGATTCATTAGATGCTCAATGGCCAATAACCCCCTAGTAGAAGTTGGAATGACGTCTCTATCTATCATACCTTTGAAGATATTCAAGATTGGATATTTCAATTGCCCCTAATTTGCATAATTTAAACCTCTTCATTCCTCTGCGTAAAAAGGTAAAGCTCCTTGTATGGAGGTACAATCATGCCAAGTTTGGAGTTTCTATGTATAATGGTGTCAGAGAAAAGTGTCGGACAAATTCATTGAATCAAAGAAGGAAGAAAGAAAGAAAGAAAGAAAGAATTTTATGAAAAACAGAAAAGTATGTGTTGACACACACACACTGTAATGACATATGGATCGGGAAACAAGCTGTGAAGCTGGTAGGAATCCCGCTCCCTGTGTCTATGGTTACAAAGTTTGCCCTTTTCTCACATAATTACGACAAAACAGTAGTATGGTATTTCAAACCAAGTATCAGTGGTTTATCATCATGTGCTCTTGATCCGTACAGTTAGATAATGTTTATACAGTCATGTGGTATTTCATACTAAGTATCAGTGGTTTATCATCATATGCTCTTGATCCGTACAGTTAGATAATGTTTATACAGTCATGTGGTATTTCATACTAAGTGTCAGTGGTTGATCATCATATGCTTGTGATACTTCAGGACTGAGGACTCAGGATATGTTTATTTGACCAAGTATATGTACACATATTCATTCAGTACAATTGTTGTTTTTCTTCCTTTTTATTTTTTTAATAGCTTTCCTTTTCTTTTCTTAATCCTTTATTCTTCTACCTTATTGTTGGATACTCACAATTTCGGATTCTGAAAAATCTAAGAGTAGGCTACACTTTGACTGCTCTCCTCTCAATGTATTCACGGGGTCAGGTCGATTTGTGACGTCTGTGTGTGGGTTCAGGTGTCAGGACAGTCATTCTGTGCCTGGCACTTTGTGTTGCCTGATATATTTGGTTTCTATACAGCAAAGTTAGGACCATCATGAACACTTATTGAATCCTTTTCTCAGAGTATGTTTAAATTAGAGTCTTGCTGTTTAAGGTATATTTGTGCATATAGTGGTTCATATAAATTTTCTACGTCTTGTCAGTATAAGCAACAACTTGTTATACAATATGCATTAATGTATTTGCCGATATCTCACGTCCATACATTATTTAAATTCAAGCGGGTTGTCTTCACCTTACACAAACACAGGATGAAGGCAAGCAGCCGCCGTCACATGAAAAAATATATGTCCGGGAATTTAACGCTGCGAAACATGCTTAATAGTTTCCCGCTTGTTGACCCGTTTATAAATCCCTTTGGCGGTTGAAGCCAAGAATTTTCTAAATTTGGAATTGAACGTGATAATAATTTAATATATTTAAAGTTCAGATAAAGACAGTAACTGGATTGGCTATGGAGCATAAGGATATTGAATTGTTATTTTTTTTTAGGGGGGGGGAACTACACTGTAGATGTGGACCTTGTGGTTCAGTTTTTGTAATTACAATATAATACCTACTGGTTGTGAGGATTACTTCAATTCTAACGAATAAATGACAATCTTATAGTTTCTCACCAGTACAAAGGGTAAATGCCAAGTACAATGACGTAATCCATGATATGGCACTAGCAGTGGTATGGTATCGTTCCGCTATTGCGGTGAAGAAGACTCCAAACGACTTCAAAAATCCACCCAGAACAATTGCATTCATAATGAAGGCACCTGGAAGTTAAATATATTATTAATAATTAATCGATGTTCGCTGGGATATTTTCTTCTTTTTAATGTTATAACCACTTAATACCTACGCAGGCAGATCATTGCATAACTTAACATAACAACAGTGATGTGTCAGTTACAATTGCATAAAAATATATCATGTACAAAGAGCATGGTCTGAAAAACTGAGACACCACCTGTAGTAATTGGTACTTGTGTCAGAATAGAAAGGTAAGTGCTGGAAGTGAAACTTCATACAATTCTGCGGAGTTACCAGTCGGAACATAATGGGTCACCCGAGATTTCCCAGCAAGCTGGATGGCACACTTTAAAATTTCACATCAGCAAAACTACACAACTTTCATATCCAGGAGGCAAGTGGTATACAGTCAGATTGCGCTATCTCATGTGGTTTCCTAATGACTGTGATTGATAACTAGATATAATGGATAACAAACTTTTCTGCGCTTTTGGTAGTTGTGGTTTCTGTAAAATAATTATACATCTTTGTACCTCATAATAAGAAACAGTGTAGCGCCTCAATGCAATGATACTTGTAAGCCTTAAAAGTCCTATTGAGCGTGGGTGCCAGGCACCTTCCCATTGTTAGGAGTCCTCATGTACCCAACTAAATTTTCACTGTTTTAACGTTTTGGTCAAGGACTCAGCTCAATTGTCCTGCAGCTCAGATAAGAAAACCGCGGTATTATAACTTATCCTTTGCACATTGAACCTAGACTCATATTTTATTTTCCTTGCTATAATTGGTATGCCAGAAATTAAGAACCAGACAAGGAGCTCAACTTAGTGGTGATGGATATACCTGTATAATGAACCGATATATCCAGTTTAATGGTAATAATAATTACGAAAATGATACGAGAGATAAGCATTCACACTCTGGGCAAGAAAAAACATTTTCTCCGTCCTGTCTGATTAATCAGCACATGCGGACATCGAAGGCTGAATCGCTACCCTCTAATTGCTTTGAGACCCAGGATGAAGATTCGCCTTTATTTAGTGGTTGGCAAAAATATCACGCGTGTTTCTGACTTAACCCCATGTACTCTACAGCAAATTGTGTAGGATTGTGTAAACGACTCTATTATTGAGAATATTAAAATAGTATCAGTGGTGCTGGATTCTATGTCATCTGCAGAATATGTCAAACAATTACCATCACTTAAAGAGTTAAACTGTGTCTCCTGGTGCTTTGTCCGTTTCCTCCTTAGCGTACCTGTTGAACGACCCATTGGACTCCCTGCCATCAGTTTGATATCTGTATGCTTTAATTCATTCCTGTCCTTGTTATTACTGCCAAATTTACCCTCCTTTTAATATAATGACCCAGGAGGTGTTTCAACTATTTTAAAGCGTCCAAATTGTCTACAGGATCGCCCAACATCTGTGCGTCTCGTTTCCTATGGCGATCGACTTTCTTCGAGAGAAGTGATTAGAATAAGAGCCCTCTTTTTTAATTATACCACATTTATCTAATACGGGCATTGTCTTTATAATGCAATTTTGATGGACAAAATAAATTTAAATCAACAGCTTCCTGAAACTAGCAAAATGAGAGCAAGGTGTTTTTCAAGTACCTTGAGATTGTGCAGTCGTGTTTCCTAAGCTTTTTTAGTTCCATTGGTTAAAAAATATTGAAACAGAAAACACGTAAAGGCCTATCCTCTATCCTAGGTAGAATAGTGATTGCCGACACACAATAAATCCCACCCTTTATCTTATGAACACTCATTGACCACACAGATCCAGCTATATCCTTTAGTGTGGTCACCATATAAAAATACTCACTCAGATAGTATACATAAGCCTATCTTATTTCATATAGAAAACATTCACTGAGAATATCACCACTCCCATCAATACATGTGTGTAAAGTGAAATGATTCTAAAATGGCATAAATAGGCTGCAATAAAATATTTTTGCTTAACAATCACTGTATATATATATATATATATATATATATATATATATATATATATATATATATATATATATATATATATATATATATATATATATATATGTATATATATATTTTTTTTTGTGTGTGTGTGTGTGTGTGTGTGTGTGTGTGCGCGCGTCTAAGAGTACGTGGGTATAAACTACCTCATGCTATGTAGTAAAATCACTCATCAAGCTTGGAAGAATACTCTGGTATTTTTTTCTGGTACGTCAAGTTCATCAACCATTTTTATCATTAGTGCAATGCTAACTGTTCTTACAATTCAAAGCACATCCTTTATTACGACTTATATAAAAACTCGCCAGTACTTTCGGACCTGTATCCACTATCGGGGCAACCTTATCCATTGAGCTTTGAATTGACGCAGTGGGGCGCATGGCACTGAGCCAAATGCTGACCCTTTTTTGGCCTCATGGCGACTTCTACGTCTGATACAAAATACTGTTTCTGGGGCCTACAACTGGTCACTGTTGGTCGTTGCATTTACATTTTCAGGTAGTGCTTACTCTGGAAAAGTCCCGTTACATATAGTACATTACATTCATTCGACAAATTAACCTTCCTTTAACACTAATCACACATATATTCTGGACGCTACCTCTTCAAAATATCCAATCGACATGGCTGCCATTGTGAAAATAGTGAGTTCCGCACCCAATGCCAATGGTTTGTGAATAAGCATCGGGACGATCTTGCCGAGTGGGGGTGGGAAGATGGTTAAAATATATATAACCAAAAATATACATTTTGCATTTATTTCAGAGCATCAATAATGATATATATGCTATGGCCGCGATTCACTCTGATATCCAAATCAAGTGTACTTTTGTGAGACTGTCCCTCAATCAATACATCAATAACATTGCGCTTGAGCGTGCCATATCGTAATGGGATTTGTAACTAACGATGGTAAATGCTTCAGACACAAACGAGAGGGCAGGTTAAAGTTTCGATAGCAAGTCATGTTTCAAAAGTACTTTAACGACCGTTAGCCCTGGTACCTCGGAGAACAGATAACAGGAACCGTGCTGAAAACATGTGGCCACGATTCACTGTGATTTTCCTTTCCCGCAATACACTGCGCCATGTTTAAATGGGCGCTGAATGTGCGTGTATTATGCATATGCCTTCATGTTGCATTTGGATTTATAATTAACGATGATAACTGCTTCAGACACATCCGAGCGGGCAGATTAAAGTTTAAATTGTATGTCATCTTTTGAAAATACGTTGAATATTGTTTACTCTGCAAACTCGGAGAACGGACACCTGAAACCTAGCGATACTAGACACCGATACCGCACCTATCGTGGCGCTATGCTTTTTGCCCGGCCCAAGTTGACCGTCCAGGCAAGTTGAAAAAAAAATGCGGTGTTTGAGTTGACTTGACTGCAAAATAACGGCACACATTGTCCAGTTTTTCTGTTAGCTTTGTCTTATAACTTAGTTACGGTTGATTTGAACGACCGTTTTTTTTTGCAGATGGTTGTTTGTGGGGTGATTTTGCTGGTCGACCGTGTGTTGCAGCTGGTCCAAGGTAGTCTAACTGAAGCATTGTAGCAAAATTTTGCAACACAGGTTTTGAAAAAAAAAAAAAAAATATGCTATAGAATCTGGCCAGGTCGGTAATTGCAGGCACTACTGTACCATGATTATACCTATTCCCATGCAAAACCTGCCGGGGTATATAAAAAAATGTGAGAACATTATCATAAATAACGTGAAATTATTCTTGATGCATGAGATGGTAGTATGGGAGAGGGAGCGCTTAATATATTTATAGTTTAAGTATCTTAGTGTTATCAGGGGCCTGCAAATTATGTATAGCAGGTCCCTGGAGTTATAGAAATTAGCCACAAACCTGTGCAAAGCAACTCAATATTTTTTCCCGATTTCATACAAGCATTTCTGGCATTTTCATGTTGTGGTCCTCCATGGAAAGTAGATAACATGGCGATATCTTTTTCAAATTCATTTTTTACTATTTTATTTTCTAATTTTCATCAGGTTTTTGTACAATCTGAGGGAAAATAGCCAAATCAGTACAATAATGACTAAAATGTGATTTCTTCAACCATGTGAAGGCAAGATACTCGAAACTCCTCAGATAAACCATTTTGCATGCTCAAATTCAATTTTTTTCGGGGTGGGGGGCGGTAATGCCTGCCCCCCCCCCCCGCATGCCTTGGGCCCATGGGCCGTCTAGGTCACATTTGGGCCTCTGAAAAAAAATAAGGACGTTTTTGGGCCACTTGGGTCTCTGACTGAGTTTGTAGCACTAGCCTGGGTCGACCAGCATATATTAGGGAAGGGCGGCTTAAAGGTACTTTTTTTTTGTTCCATTAATTTTAGGGATGGTCCTTTTTAGTAGGGTCTGTCAGGTTACCAGAACCACACATTTAGTTTTGTTAGGTCTTGGGTAACTTGGACATTTGTTGAAACATGTTGAAAATGTATGTTCTTTACCCTTTTACACATTACATCTTTTGACGTCAGTTTAATTTGTTACCTGGGCACAGCCGGAGGCACTTGTCAGATAATAAATACTCACTGAGAACACTAATCCAGGCATATCCTCTATCATAAGGCACCCCATCGTCATCTTCCGCTGCTTTTTTTGCTTCATTCTCATGTGGTCTCCCTTTATCACTATTTCTTTCTGCTCCACTGTTTTCACCCTGTTCAAGTTGCGTCTTCTGTACTTTGCTTTCATGTGCTGCTTCCTTCTTTTCAGGATCATGTGAAATGTGGTCGTGTGCATCCATGGATTCAGAACTGCATTTGGAACCCTCCATTGTCTGGACAAAAAGACCACACATAACATGTAAGTTGGCCAAAAGTCATGTGTTAAGCTTAATGATTTAAACATATATATATTTAAACTGAATTTCCTAGGTAACACTTAGACTAATCTGGAGGCTCTTCAGACGAGCAAAACGCACAATATATGCACATGACACACAGGACGAAACAATCCAATTGGTAAGAGATACATAACTTGGAAACATTTAATGGCACCAGAGGAAAAAAAGCTCAGGTTTTAAATCTCCTAGATAATGCGGTATACTTTTGCACAGCATCAAAAATTTCATATTATCATCGTGACTGAAGTGGGCATTTCCTTGCTTAAATTATGTGATACGGAGATCGCTGCACAGATGTACAATACGTTTTGTGTTTACTCCCGGTGCCACAATATGACAAAAAGTGTCCCACAGATGATACCTATGGGCTGAAAAGAGAAAGAGAGGACAGGACAAGAAAAAGTGATGAATATTTTCGCTTTGGAAAGAACATGCACAATCTGGTGAGGGGATTATTTGAACTTTATAAATATGGGAGCTTAACTGTGGGTGGCCAAGGTGCAACTGAGGGTGACAAATATTTGGGAAACTCTTTCCGTGTGCGAAATAAGAAGTTTAATGTCAACAAATAGTAAGGTCGATTTCAATTTGGATTTGAAAGTTGCGAGTGATACAGATTCCCTAATGTCGAGCGGTCGGTTGTTCCAAAGGTTAATGCAGGAATGTAGGAAGGAGTCGCAATAACGTTTGTTTTTAGATTTTACTTGTCTAATATTGAGGAGGTTACACAAGTTAAGATTAGTGGTAAGACCGATGTCACGAGATACTAGGTCATATTAGCAGCTAGGAGTCAATTTATTGACCAAGTTATATAAGAGTACTAGTTTGTGATTATGACGTCTTCCAGATAGGGTTTGCCAACCCGGCTCAGATAGAAGGAGACGGGGTGTGTGCCTCAGTGTACCAGTACAAGAGTCAGAGTCAGCGTCAGAGACAGAAAACGTTTATTTGACAAAATATAATTGTTATTGGATACAAACAGTATGTCATATTGCTACTCAAAAGTACATGACAGTTAGACGCGTTAGAATACCAAAATTGATGAGTGTCTGGACGACCCCAATTAAGGACCTGAGTCCGCCATCACCGGGGCCACAAAAAGAGGTACCTTAATAAACAAACTGATTACTCACAAAAATACCATGAAATCCATAAAGATATTAAGCATGACTAAAACATGTACACACAAAAATTATTATTAGACTGAACTAGAATCAATTATTACATACATAACAGTTTGGCAAAGTGCATATATCCTGACACTTGTTAATAAGATATTTTTTGCAGAGCTTGATAAACCAGAGTATGAGTGTGTCTCAAACTTCTCAGTAATACAAGATGGAAGGGTTTTGATAAGGGATGGGACATAGTATCTTATACATTTTTCAGAGGTAATATTGGTGGGCCGTTCTGTTTGCATGAAAAGCCCCAGGCAAGGATAGAATAATTTATATATGAATACAGGAGACAGTTGTAAATAAGTAACAGAGCACTAGCCGGGGTGTACTTATGTTGTCTCTCAAACATACCAATAACTTTAGAAAGTTTATTTGCTACTTTATTTATATGAGCATTCCAATTTAAGTTTTCCTGAACTGAATCCTACAAAGTCGAATTCTTCCACTTTTAAAATTAGAATATTATTAATTTTCAGATTTAAAGTGAAATTTATTCTCCTTTTGTAGAAATGACATAACATGTATTTGGTTTTGCGTATGGTTAAGGATAGTTTATTTGCTGCAAGCAAATCGACTACCTTATTCAATTCAAAATATATGCTGTGTGATGCATCTTGTTCATACGATTTAGTGTTGACATGTAAAGAAACACAACGTAGAGGGCTAATTAAAGTTGTATCATCAGCAAACTGAATTGACTTGAACTTAGAAAATGTTTTGTGCATGTCATGCATGTAAATAATAAAAAGTAGAAGTCCAAGTACGGATCGTTGTGGAACCCCGGTTTTGATAGGAAGTGGTTTGGAACAGATATTGTCATATGAAACACACTGTGATCTATTCTCAAGGTAACTGCTTAAGCAATGTAAAGCAGTGCCGATGATACCAAAATGTTCCATTTTTTTTAATAAAAAATGTGATGATCCAAAGTAACAAAAGCTTAAGACAAGTCCAAAAAATATACTTATGGGCAGATTACCATGTTCAAAAATTTGAATGGTTCGGTCCAAAAACCCCAGAGCAGCTGTTTCAGTCAAATGCATCTTTTTAAGTCCATGTTTGCTGTCATAAAATAGTGAATTTGTTGTGAAATAATCATATAACTGACAATAAGCTACTTTTTCAAAGATTTTTGACGTGACTGGGAGTAGTGAAATTGGTCAATAATTCTCTGAAATATTTGTGTCGTCCTTCGTGTATAAAAATACTTTTTTTTTGCAATTTGAGCTTATTTGGAAAAATTCCTGCAGTTAGAGACTGGTTTATAATGAGAGTGAGAGGTTCAGCAAGACAAGGGAACAATTTTTTTTATCAGTTCCATAGATAAGCCATCATACCCAGTGCTTGATTTTGGCTTAAAATCATTTATAATTTTGATAATGTGATCTGAGTTTATCTGCTTAAAATGAAAAACATGGTCAATATTATCATTCAGATAGTAAGAATAGAATGTTTTATTTGATGTGTCAATTTTGGCCGACAGTTTTGGTCCGACATTTGTTTAGATGTATTGTAATGATCTACTATTGTTTCTTTATTTGTTATTATTGTGTTGTCAATTAACAAAAAAAAAGGAATGCTTTTTTATTTTTACTCATATTCGAAACAGTTCTGATGGTGTCCCAAGTTTTCTTAGTGTTACTTTTGAATTTTTGAAATTCTGACTGGTAATATTGTTGCTTTAATTCACGAATATTTCTAGGTAGTATTGTATGGTATGTTTTAAGGTTCTGCTTTATGATATGAAATTCAGGGGTTTCTAGCCGAGTACTTCTTAGTTGTCTATACAGAGTGTCACGATATTTGGTTGACCTTAAGATACCAGCAGTGATCCAGGGAGTAAGTTTGTGTTTGTACTTGTGAAATTTCACGGTTCTTTTTGGTAAATATTTCTCTTTAGCACATAGAATAGTGTTTTCTAAAATTTCATAATATTTATTTGTATCATAGTTGAGTTCCCGGTCTAAGTTTGGCAAAATATTTTTCCCATTTAGATGTGTGCAAAAAGAGAGGGTTTTTATCAATTCTTTCCACCTGCACACACACACACACACACACACACACACACACACACACACACACACACACATATATATATATATATATATATATATATATATATATATATATATATATATATATATATATATATATATATATATATATATATATATATATATTGGGGGGGCATTCAATTCTATATGCGTGTTGAGACAAGTGAAAGAAGGTAAATGATCAGACATTTCTGATAAAATGATACCAGATGTACTTGACTTTCTACAATGTAATAAATTGCAAAATTTGTGATCGATCAATGTGTTTGACCTATCAGTAAGCCTTGTTCGCAAAGTTACTCTGGGGCTGAAACAATTTCAAATCATCAAAAATAAATATTCACCATACGTTTGTCTGGTGTTCAATTTCAGCAAATTAGTATTGAATTCTCCGGCAATATTTTTATCTGATGATTCGTTGGACAGCTTTTCAATTATTTGTATAAACTCATCCAAAAACAGATCAATATCATTGTTAGCATCTCTTGGAGGTCGATAAATATTGCACAGTGTAATCTTCTGTTCTGGTTAAAATGTGTCAATGAACAAACATTCCTAATTTTTATTGGGAGTACCAAAATGTCTTAATGTAAATTCAAAGTCATTGTGGAGATAAATAAGTAATCCACTTTGCGAACTACAAGTAGCTGCAAGAGGTATTGAAGTATAATTATCTCATTAAAGTAGTAAGAATTTATTTAAATTTTGATGATCAATCCACGTTTTTTTAATCCACATAACACTGAATTCGAAATCTTGTTTCTTTAGGTCCTCAATTAACATAAAAAAGTATCACATTTGGCATTGAGGCTTTGGATATTTATGTCTAATAAAGAAAATGTATGGTTTAGTGGCTTAAGATAGTCGATAAGATCTTTTGGTTCAATGTATGGAGAGTCGGCTCTAATGGTAATAGAGTTATCAAGGTCCCCTGGGTTACTAAGTGAGTCATTAAGATAATTGACATTTACACCACCAAAATTTCTTAAGATGTCCTCTTGTAATGCTCTAGAATTCATTTAACCTTGGCATTGCAGGCATTGTTTTGACAGTGCCAAGCACTGATATCACTTGTATGAAAGTGTAAACATAGTATCTGACTATACGAAAATCACAACAAAAACAGGAAGAAAAAATATTATCAACATTGAAAAAGTACAATACAGATGGGGAACAATGAAAGGAGTATGGTGTCCCAGATGGTACATGCAAAATGTGCTTATATGCTCCATTATACATTTCATTCATGCATATTCGGGGTATGAATCTCTGAATGGAAAATGCACTTAGAAATACCCAGTACAGCTGCAATTTAAATCAAACTAAGAATTATCAGGTACTAGAAATGATGCAATATTCAGGTATGGCATTAATAAGTTTTCATAAAGAAAATTAAACACTTGTTTGAAGTTTGAAAAAATTTCTGCATCATCAGTAAGCAATGATAGTTCGCAACTTTATGATTAGAATCCCTCACAGAAAGGTCCATACTTTATCAATAAATAAATAGTATATTGCATGCAATATAAATGTAGTTTTGTTCAATTACACTTGATCATTGGGTTTTAGTTTATGAACGTATCAGAAATCTCATGCCATGCTCCGTATTCTATCACATGTCCAAATCAAACCAGGTTATATTGATACAGAATGTAGATGCTTCTTTGTAGAAAAAGAAATACATGTTTCAGGGTATTATTACAAAAATGAAAAAATGCTGCATGAAGAATAGTGGTAAGTGTATCAGCATGCACTAAATTTCGATCGCTCTTGAACACTGAAACGACATATTTTATGCTGACCTTTGTTAAAGGACAAAAAAAAGAAGAAAAGTTGATCAAGTGAAAATCCGTTAAAAATTAAGAATTCTATCATTCTTTTTATATAAGATAAAACCATTAATTAAAGGACAATTCGTTAAAAAAAAGGTAATTGACAATATTGACATTGTGATATACTGATCAGCATACATGCCTTTTCCATCCACCATACATGTTATTTTTCATCAACGTAGTTACATACAATTATCATGAAAGTAATACTTGTAGCATTTAGTGATGTACTATCACAATAAAGGTTGTCTTGCCTTCCTTGGTGTTAAATATTGTATGTGTGCAATATGAAGATAATATATAGATATAATGACAGAACATAAGATAATATGACTGATACAAGTGTGTTATTTCCCATTTCAGCTAGGCGACTGGTGCCAAAGGTTGCAGGTTCGAGTCCCGCTCGTTCCGAACATGAAATATATATTTTCGGCATTTCCTTAATGCTGGTGGATTTAAGTCCCCGATTCTGGAAATATATGCCGACTCAGTAAATATACTGCATTACCGTGTTGATATGGCACTCGCACATAACTACCTCCATTGAACCATTCTTTTTAGGGATGGGGATTTGGTCGAGTGGATATGTGCGTTTCCCATTTCAGCTAGGCGACTGGTGCCAAAGGTTGCAGGTTCGAGTCCCGCTCGTTCCGAACATGAAATATACACATATATCTTGGTATAATATAATGTATGTATGCAATATGAAGATAATATATATCTATAACAGCAAATTATAAGATGATGTGACAGTGATACAAGTGTGCCATCTAGGCCAATGATCTCAGAATGACGCTACACTACCTACAGAAACATATATGTTTATATGTTAGCATAAAACACACAGAGCTTGTGAGTTAATTTCAGGCCTAGAAAAACTTGTGAAGCCCAGTGATGAGTCACATATTTTATCAGTCAGTGATAAACCAGAAATCAGATAGACCTACATTTATAAATGATAGTCAAACGCTTCTCTTAAACTCGAAGAGAGTTTCAAAATTTTGTCCCAGCCATTCATTCAAGACTTCCTCTTTAATGGCCTTTGGGTAATAAGGATCTTTCCCTTGTATCTCCAGCTGTACATACTGCCAGGATTTCAGATGCTTCACACGTGATTGTTTCAAAATGCTTGGAGGCAGTGTGGCAGCTTAGTATGAAGCTGCCCGGACAAATCCGGGCAGCTCCATACTGAACGGCCTTAAGACTTGATGACAAGTCGTCTGTACAATTATGATACAGTACACAACCATATTCAAGGACAGGCTGATCATAGTTTGTATTTCAGCGTGCGCAGCAGTGCTAATCGTTGGCTAGATTTATTAATGACACAAGTAATTTGGGATTGCCATGACAAATTCTGTGTAAGTGTAATTCCTAGGTGTGTATGTTAGTTTGCTTCAGGTATTGCTGTGTTTCCCATAAAGATAGGTGGGTGAGCCGGTTTGTCTTTTTGGAGGAAAAAATAACAGATAAGGATTTGATTGCATTTAAAATAACTCACCAGTGTTTGCCCCAGGCATGGATCCTGCCGAGGTTGGTATTGATACGTTCAGCTGAAATAATAGGAATATGGATAATTTGAATAATGCTGGTGTCACCGGCAAAGAGTTTGATACCACATGCTATGCCGTCCGTGTTGTCATTTATAAAAACAAGAAGGAGCAGAGGGCCAAGAGTGGAGCCTTGTGGTACACCAGCTTCAACAGGTAGCCATTCAAATGCTTTTGATATGTCATGGAAAGCCCTTCATGCTTCCTTGCTGAGATGGTGCCCATTGTAAATGTCGTGGAGGATAGAGACGACCTGATTTATAGTGGTGTCATTAGCTTTGAAACAGGAATTTAAGTTGTAAGGAGGTTATTTGGTGTTAGGCACTCATAAAAGACGTTATGTAGAAGGCGTCCAAAAACCTTAACGTTACAAAGCAAGACTATCGGCCGATAGTTTTTCTCAGATTGTTTATTTTTCTCCTTAAAAATTGGACAGACGTTGGATCTTTTCCAGGGAAGTGGAAAATGGGAATGTTGTAAGGAGCAGTAAAGAGTTTAGTGAGCGAGCGACAGATTCCAGAAGCAGTAATTTTTAAGAGGATGTTTACTATGTTGTCAGGCCCACAGGCGTAACTAGTTTTAAGAGATACTAGGACTTTTGCAACCTGAGCAGCGTCTATGTGAAACATGTTCAGGCGAGCATCAATTTTATAGGCGAAAGTGCGGAGGGGTTGAAGGTTGTCTCTTTTCCGGAGTTTGCATTGGTTGGCAAAATGTGTATTAAAGGTTTCACACTTTTCGAGGTTACTTGATATAATCTTCCTTTTGTCAACAAGCAGTGGAATGGTTTGATGGAGGTTATGGCCAAGAATGGATTTACTTAGGCTCCACCATTTGTTGCGATTAATATTTGTAGAGTCAAGCTCAAAATGAAGTTTTTTAAAATATGAACGGATAGACCTCATTGCCGTGAGGTTATGCTTCTTTTTATAAAATTTGTAGAAACGTTCGATCTTGGTGGATATGAGAAAGGTGTGGGGTCTAGGCTGACAGGCCAGTTTTTTTATTCCTGCGGCAGGCATGGTTTCGCTGTCTCATGAGTCTTTTGAAATAGGTATTCACCCATGGTTTATTTTTAGGCTGAATTTTTACATATCGGGACGGAATTAATTGTTTACAAATGTCAAAAAACAGATCAGACTAGTAAGGAACAGCGTCATCAATGGAATCAAAGACTACCAGACCGTATCCCATGGGGCATCTTGCAGGGCTCTGTTAAGGGTATCGGCCCGCTTGTAGTTCCAGAAGGGAGAAGGAGCAAAAGATAACAGCATGATCAGATGTAGAGATGGGTGGTAATATACCCGAATTTAAGACAAAACCAGGAGCATCCATGATCATAAGGTCTATTAAACTTTCAGGGTACTGGGAAACACGGGTAGGTCCAGATATAAGTTGCCACAAGTTTTTTTGTGTGACGAAGTCAAACAGGCACTGACCAAGTTCACTGTTATTGTGGACAGAGTCCCAGGATTGGCATCGATCTTTGAAACCACCAGTAAGTATAAGGATATATGGATGGAGTTCTAATGCAGCGGCTGTGGAATTAGAGAGAGTATCAATAAATATGTATCTTTCAGCTGCAGACTTACCGGGAGGGTTATAATATACGCCTTTGAGTATCATACCATTAATAGATGTGATTTCAATCCAGATGCATTCACTGTTGGGCAATTCGAGATCAGTACGTCTGGTGAAAGGAAGATGGTTTTTGACATAAAGTGCGACACCTCTGCCATTGCTTGTTCTTGTTCCTTGCATAGAGGAGGTTGGAAACCATCTGTAGCCAAGAGACCATTAGGAAAGCTAATGTCGAGCCAAGTTTCAGAGAGAGAAATCACATCAATTTTCTCAGTCTTAACCAAGAGGTGAAGTTTGTCAAGATTACCTTCACTTTTAATGCTGCGTACGTTAGCATGAAAGACCGAAAACGTTTTCAAGAAGTTGACAGTTGATCCTGGGTTGGGGTGAAAGTTATAATAATATAGTGCAGGTTCAAAAATACTACAATAACCCGTTTAAGGGAGAGGAATGTCACAAAGCACAAAGAGGAAACTACTTCATCGTTGTCTTTAGCCGTAGAGATGTGCATGTTCATATTCAATACACAAAGAGCATTACTGAATTGGCCAAACACAGCTCTGTACGGTTATAAACATATACCCATTATGGATGTTCTTGGAGGGGGGGGAATTCCATTCGTTGGACACTGTAAGACTTAAAAGTACATTACTCGATGTGTGTATATACGAAAAGCTTATCAATTGTATACACTTTAAGACAGACATAGGAAAACACAAAACAAGTAAACAAGAAAGCAAAAATTACAAAAGGCCCATGAATGGTGCAAAAAATACAATGTAGTGACCAAAGTCTGGAATGATACCAAGTATTTCCAAGAGCATTTAGTGCTCTTAGATACAAAAGTAATTTAACTGACGATGTGTAATGTCAATAATATAAGTGTAGCGTAAGTAAGCGAGTATTAACATAAGTACATGGTCACACCAATGTTCCTAAGCATATGTAGATCGTGCTTGACAAATGTGCTGAAGTGATTTACCTATGTACTGTGTATATCAGAAGATCGATGTGTCTATTTCCAGGTTGTTAAACGTACATTTTTTTTGTGTCAAGTAAATACACAAATTTCAATGCATGTTGAAAGGAACACCGAAAAATATAATATTATATGTTGCGTACATATGAAGAAATATGATGATTGCCAAGACTTGAACCCTCTCGGCATAAGGACTTGGAGGTAACATGCATACAATTAATCGTCAAGCTTGACTTGATGATGATGATGAAAGAGACCAAAATTACAGCCATACATACAGCTGATATCTACATGAAATATAGACACCTAAAGTATAGTAATACTCATGAATATTCCATCAAGTCAAAACAATATAGTGATTCAAAGCATGCTGCTTGAACCCGTAGCATACAGAAGGCTTGATAGCATTTAAAGTCATTTAAGAGATGGCAATAATCATTGACGGTGGATCATGCAAGGCTGAAGATACAGTGTTCACAGTTATATGACCCAATTAGCTTGCAAACTACATGAATGAAAGTAACAAAAATAGTAATAAGGATGCAGACAATGTTCAGGTGTTTTAGGAAAGCACAATTGATAATTTAAAGAGAGGTGTCATGGTATTCTATAAACATTAAGTGCACGACATAATTATGGGTTTACGATAAATACTATATTGAGATCAGCTATCATCGAGTGTTTAACATGCGTACAATATTTCAAGACACAGATTACGAGTTGAGTTAATAGTCCAATTTGGAATCAAACTATTCTGAGACAAGATTGTTGTGTGCTAATTTTTCGCAGTAGTGTTCATAAACAGAACACCACTGGTCTGAACAGGCGTATAGAGAAAACATGCATAATAATGTTGTGAATTCTTGCAAATTTTAATAATCTTCTTTCAAACACTTACGAGTGGATAGATGGAGATTGCAAATGACCAACTCTTCGCTTTAAACAATTACAAGGTGGACACTGCCACTTTGCGCCAATTTGTATTTTAGTATTGGCATTTCATCATATGGACACTATATGTCGCACATGGTTTGCATATGGTTGTTATCTTTTCTATATAGCTGTCGGTTTACAACCACAACCCTCTTAGTCCGGTAGTAAGGAGATTGTTCAATAATTCATACTGATGAGACTTTCAGCTGCATCTCTTTTAATTGTAAAGGCTTAAAACAGTCATCAGACTATATCTTAACTCTTCAATAGCGACAATGTGACATATTATGCTCAAGCTAAACTTGGCTTCATACGCACGAAGCAGATGTTATAAATTGCATTATAAATACTAATGTCAATATCTCCGGACAATGTTGTCTGTTCTCGAAATCTGGATGCATTCTGTGCTTACTAAGAGTATAAAGCAACACCCTTTGGTGGCATGGCAAGTAAATGCAGATTAGAATGGCTTACATTATTATTAGCTGGAAACCCAATGTGGCAGAGTAATAGCTGTAGCTGTTACGGATTTGGACCGGTCCAAAGTTAAAATTTCTGGTAATGTATATAAGCCATACTTTGACCAGGGGAATCAGAACAAACTGAATATTTTATTGGATGGATTGATTTATTACAGTCATCCCTTGGTTCATATGCTATGATATGTCCACTTATAATTTTGGTGATTTTAATTTTTATTACCCAGGAAGAAAAGGTTGTACCACTGATGGTACAAGGAAAGTCTTTTAAAAAAATAGTTGTATTTTTTATGAGTTTTGCGCCTCATTTTATGACCATGTTGATTTTTTTGGTACAAAAACCCTCGTCAACTACACATACTTTTTCAACAGTTGAAATACATTACATGGAGAGATCAAGTGTTTTCAATTCCTCGTTATGTCAGTTGTGTTAGTGAGTGTCTTATTATGAAACTTGATCCCCTGAACGTTAGTGATCATCTTCCTATTTCTGCTGGGATTCAAATGTGTATCCATACGCGAATATCCTCGTAAGCAGGCCTTTGATGTGTATTCATTTAATTATTAACCTCTATCCTGGTCTAATGAGACACCCACCCAGTATAAACATGCATGACGGGATAAGTTAAGCACTTGAGTGAGTGCTAAACAAAAAGGTGGGCCGTGTTGACGCATATATATCCAAAATGTATGACGTTATGCACGCTTCAGCTGGTGAAGCAGGCTGTGCACCAAATTAGATTTATAAGTCTAAGAAGTATTGGTGCTCTGTACTAAGATACCCTTAGTGTTCCGAGTTCACGATCTGGAGTCAGTGTGATTGTCTTGGGAACGGTAGTATAAACGAGTGTTACAAGTGTCTCAAAATTTATTTCGACACACCTCAAGATAATGTATACACAGACAAGAACAAGCCAGATTTGATAAGTTAACCAAAATGTTCAAAGAACATAGATTATCAGGTCTCTTGACTAGCATTATGAAAATGAAATACACAAGGGTTAATCATAATCGTACTGGCCAGCAAATTAGTGACTTCCGTTAAATCCGTTGAATGATCATGGTGAACGGCTCACTGATGAAAGGGAAATATTTATAACTTTGGGAGCACAGGCATAAGCTCCTTCTGGGTATTATCGACATATTTTGTTTCTCCCAGTGTGAGGTGTCAGCATATTGCATGGGACGTCCGATATTTCATGGGAGGCATACAAATTCCTCTGCTTGCAACAGAGTCTGTTCCCCTAACTGGTGTGCCACCCCTAGATGATAAAGCAACTGCGGTGCTTCAATTACCCACCTTCCTCCAGGCAACCTTTTTGATATACCTGCAAACTGACTGACAGTATCGCGCCCAGTGATTCCATGAAATCACAATATGCTGTCGCTAATTTTATCACTACATTCAACATTATGTACCGCAATATACCGACAAAATTTTGCTGTACCAAATTTCACCCATAGTTCATTGCTCAGCTGAGGACAGAAAGCAATCAGGAGCACAAGCACATGTGTGTCACTACTTGAGATAAAGATTCTCTCAAACTTTGCAGACTTGGCATCAGAGGCATGGAGTAGCACACAGGTATCGGCCTCTTCTTGCTCTGAACACAAATGCTCAACATTTGGCCTGGCAGATGAAAGGGCAGACCCATTCTTGCCCCCACTGACTACCAACTCCTTACCACCTGTAGGAGCAGTTTTTAGTAATTCAGTCATTAGAAATTCAGCCAGACATGCTTTATTTTCATTCAAGCTGATGAATGTGTTCCACTGCTGAGGCCACTTTACAGTCATACCACTGATCCCCTTCCTAATTGCTCTTGATTTTCCAGTGCGCTGTTTTCTAGTTGCACCATTGATTGAGTGTTTATTGTAGCAATCAAATACAACATCCACCATTGTACATGGCTCACGAAAATTTGATTTGATGTTCATCGCAAAGCAATCAGCAAGGTCTCCAAATGTCAGTGCACCAACAGGCTTATCCATAGTCTGGACAACAGCCATTCCATCTATGATAATGTATGTTGGTGTTTGAGATTGGGGTAGAACTTTTAGTGATACATCAATTCCTGCCTCGAAAATAGACAACAATTGGGCTTTATTGGCTCGCCTCAGGTTGCCATCTCTTGTTGCCAAAGAGAGAGGAACTTTGCTCAGTTCTTGTGCTAACAGATTGTCTACATTGATTCCTCTTCCAGACTCCATACTGACAATAATGCGTCCGAGGAGATCACGATCTGTTTGGATGACTGCAGTTTTTCCTTTTGTTTGTCAGTTGTAACTTCAACAGAGAACATGGATGCCATGGTTTTTAAGTTCTGTCTAGGTATGGTTGCATGCAAGCTGATGGATTTTTCTATCAGTCAGACTGTTACAAATTGGTCTACAATGTTCTTATCACGCATTTCTGCTGTTTGTAAGTCATGAACAATACTTTCTTCTGCTACATCACTAGTTGTGAGAGACACTAATTCTGGGGATTGCTGGTGGAAGACATGAAATGCTTGGAACTGGGAGACTCGTTTTGTGACATCATTAGCATCTCAACTTCTCCATGCGTGCCACAATCTTTGTGCAAGCTAATCACTTCCTCATCTTCACTGAGGCCAAGCATATCCGTGGTATCCATAGCTAACTGGTTTCATTCTACATATGTTATCCTCCAGTGATTACGTGCTGTGTCTGAACATGTAATGCCAATCAAACCTCCAGCTGTTTTACTCACTTTGTTGAAATGCTGAAGTCCCTGGTCATCTGAAACTTGGTTGAAAGTCCTCTTGGATTCTTTGACCACAAAGTCGCCTGACTGAAAACCTTCACACACATCAGGTGCAACATATTATAGTTGCTTCATATCAGCTAGAAAGACTGAGCCCCAGTGAAGATAATTGTAATGGTCATATGCTGCCATCCATGGTAGAACTTCATCAAATGAAGACAGGTACAGTGACCAGTTGCAGTCCCGCAATGCTCTTGTAAAGCGAAGCAGAATTGACACTAGATGCATGTACTCCCTCCAGAAAGTGAAACTGGCATTATCCTTGTGGGACTCGTCAAACTCATCCAACAGACTGTCCAGCTGTTGTAATTTGGGCAACATCTCATACAGTGACATTAATACAGCATTACTATCTTTATTGACAAAGCCTTGTGCAAGCTGAGCAGCCAGTTCTCTGACTGATGTTGCAAGTTGCTGATGTCTGTCACGTAACTGCTCTACGAAAGCTGGTCACAAGATCCGCCACAGGGCCTCATATGTGAGTTTGTGTGCATGCACAACCCTGTTCCACAGGGAGCCCTGAAAGATATTGTCAGCTGTATTTTCTCCATATACTCCACTTTCTACCCAAATGTCTCTTAAACCAAAATCAGCCATGTATTTGCCGATCACCTGAGAGAAATTCATTTAAAAAGGAAGCCTCCCATCATGATAAACAAGTATCTACATTCTTTTGCCTTAAACCATTGAAACATTTTTGATTTGCAACACAGCTGCTCGTCAAAAGTGATAAATGTGAAAATCTGATTCAAAGCAGCAGTCATTTTTGACACCTCTGAATGACAGTCCAGAGGGTATCGAAGTCATGTGCAGGTGCATTTATGATTGACATTGGACCAATGGCTGTTAAAGCAGGATTGACATTGTACAACTGTTGATTAAAACCTGTCCAGACCGGAACATGCTGATCATTTGGTTCCTGGAGCCTTGCTAAAATCCAAGCTATGTCTTTAGCTTTTGCCTCACATGTGACTGCAGCATCAGGTCTGTACCAGATCTTTTGGACAGGTTCTGGGAATGAGGGTTCAGCTTTATTTGCACCAATAGGAGATGGCATAATGGCTTGAAAATCATCAGGGACAGACACAGATTTTGCTGATCCAGGATCAACATTTAGCTCTGGTGTCACATCTATTAAAACGCTTCTCCTGAAGGCAACTGTTTGTGATGCATGAAAAGTGCCTCTCCGATCAAGGGTTTCCTCAATGGTGTCAATGTTATCATTTGCATACCTAACATAACCGGAATATTGAGCATGAACGAAATTATGAGGAATCCCTGTGTTTCCTTGTTCCCTGTATCGTATCAGCACTGAATTTGCAAGTGCTCCTATATTCTTCAAAATTAAACACAGAACATCGCTGGATAACAGCATCCAGATTGAAGCAAATAAAAGGCTTGAAATTTTCAGTAAACTAACCCAGCCTTTTATGAAGGGCCTATTATTAGAGTTTGAATTCTCGGAATGTTTGGCTGCAAGTCGGGGTCTGATATCACCTAATCTCACGTAACTCCAATACTATTCATCCGCCAAAGTGGCAACATTACTTTCCTGATACGCAAGAATATTCTTTTTAAAATGAGGTATGTTGCCAGCTTGTACCTCAGAGCGTCCACAAAAGTTACATTTTGAGCCAAAGGCCCCCCCCCCCCCGGCTATTAGCCTCTCTTTATGCTTGATTCTTAATCACGTTGTTTTCACTAGCGTCTATTGAATGGGCATTATCATGCCCATCTTAAAGAAAAGCTATCTGAATCCTAATGAGCCTTGTCATTTCAGGCCTATTACTTCTATGCATGCCACAGAGTTGAGTGTAGGATGCTACTAGAGGACAGTTTCAGTAATGTACATTTTGTATTTCGTCATAGTAGCAGCGCTCACTTTGGCAGAATACTGCAGAAGGCAATATGTTACTTTAATAAAATTCGCCCTTTTTCGTTGGTGCTTTGGACGGTGAAAAAGTGTTTTGGCAGCGTCTGACATGATGGTTTATTGTACAAACTGAATGGTTTGCTAGCTGCTGAACACTGGCTCCTGTTGTGTCGGTGGTACAAGAATAAATATTTACATTCGGCACTTTTCTTACCATTGACAGAATAGGAGAAGAAATGTCGTTCAATTTTCGACGAACACATCGCTTGACAACATAGGAACTACTTTCCCCTGGCGGACAATGGTGGCACTAACTATGTACACAAAACCCGGAATCCATATTCAGTGCTCGAAATTAATAAAAGCAATTATATTACAGAAAAAATGAAACAAATAAAAAATTCGTAAGAAAGTAGTCATGATTTACCACATAGTATAGTATTATTTACAATAAACATGATGCAAATAAAAAAATAGTCGTATCCCGAGATGCTATGCGAGCCGCAAATATCGTCTGCAAATTCCCCAGGCTACCCTGCAAGCTACTCCCATGGGGTGGACGAGGCTACCACAACACCTGACCATTGTCCCCAAGATTCTGACTTTCTGCCGGATGGTCTTCCTGACTTTGATATGCTAGATTTTTTAACTGGGTGAAGGAGAAGTGAATGACCAGGAACTCGCAACTATATGACAGTTCAAATGCGCCCAGTCTTCCTCTTATTCCAACATCTGTTTGTCCCAGCACCAATAGTCTCTGGCTCACAAACCAAACATTGTCATCCGGTATGATTTCCAGCTCACTTTTCCACAATTGTACGTTAAATCTTACCTTCCCTCGCTGAACGTTAACGTTAATCGAGCAGTTTCAAAGCTTGACGCTTCTGGTGGCGTGGGCAAATCACCCCTTTCAGCATCTTTCTGCGTGTCATGACGTGCTTTCAGAATTTACCAAATTTCGTCTTTTTAGGCCATATTACTGAGATAAAAAGATATTGTATATAGTAAATTCACATTTTATACAGCTATAAGTGTAATATTTTCTGTTTTGATATCAAAGTATATGTACACACTAGTATTGGAACTATATTTTGTTGTGTTCTCATTCAGAAAGCCCACGTGATGTTTCTTCTTATCAGCCAACATACTCCCACTTAACAAATATTTATCACTGAGAACTGTGGTTAAATTTCACTCTATTTAAACTGATTGTTTAATCTAAAATTTAGCTAAAAATGTTAATATAAGTATTGAACGGCGTGTTTGTGTCATCCATGCCGGGTATGATGACATTGGAACCAGGGGCATATTGACCATGATTCGCTAACGCGCTTCATGGAATGTGCCCCTGGGTCCAATGTCATCATAAACGGCATGGATGACACAAACACGCCGTTCAATCCTTAATTATACTTCTGTCAAGTGGAATGGCCAGTATAGTCTGCCCCACAAGATATTTTGAGCTGTAAGGCAAGGCAGCGTGTTTTCGTCCTCACTTTCTTTCTGAATGATCATTAGTGCTTCTGTGTTATCAGAACAATGAAATTGGCACTGGTTCCGAAAAAAAAATTGGCATATGCAGGTAATGTCACTTCAATTAACTCCATGCAACTGGTTTCCAGACTTCACTTGACCTGTTTGTAGGATATGCTCATAAATGGATGATCAATTTTAATCCCCACAAGTCCAAATTTATTTGATTGATTAAAGCATCATGCGATCTGATCCCAAGATATAACTAGGTAAGGATACTTTAGAATTTGTGGACTCTGCCGCAACTTTAGGAGTAAAAGCTTGTAGTTTAGACGCAGCAAACGAGCATATTGAAGAAAGAATGTGTGCTTTTCGTCGCAGTTCATATGTTTTGAGCAATGTGTGTTTATCTTATCCCGGTCTCCCAACCATGGTAAAATCAAATATCTTGTAAGCAGACTGTGTCCCTGCACTGAAATAAGGTTGTAGTTCAAGTGACGTATCTGAAGCCTCTTTTAAGAAACTAGAATCTTTTCAGGGTACTCGTGTCAAACGGTGCCCTGGGATAGGGAAGCGTTTTCACCAAAGCAACTTATTGAAGGCTCTTCATGTTCCTTCTGTGAAAACTATAATTGACAAAGATGTTCTCTCTCTAGTTATGAACGATTTTTTCGAGTTCATTTTCCGCTCATGTCATCATGTTGCCACTTGCTGTCCTCCTATTTGTTACACATATCTTTCACAAAAGTGTCAATTTTAGAAAGTATTTAATAGGGGCGGGGGTCGTCGGTGCAGGTGATGTAAATGACGGCAAGCACTGTAAAGGTGACAGTTGCTGCCGTCAAACCCACTGTTGGTGTAGCAGATACTCTACGATTCCTGACGTCGCATGAAAATTTCTTGAAACCTGGGTCAGCAGTACATGTCAATTGTTGAATAAACAATTGAAAGTTGATCGCAAACCAACCACCCCATAAATGCCGGTATAAGTCACTGATTATTTGGAGATAAAATCATAATTACACTTGCATCTCAATCCTGACACATTGGAAACAAAAAACGATCCTTCGATATTTTATGTTTGGTTTAGTTTTTCTGTTATCCATCCTTAAATGTTAACATTTCAATTTCCCCTTTGATTTCCAGGATGCTCATTTTCTTCATGTCATAAAAATATGACTAAAAATAGCTGAATAGTTTCTGCAGTTCGGACATTATAGAATCATAGGCCGTTCACCGAATTAAATTTCGCCTAGCCGTTTTCTTGGAATAACCATTAATAGGTGGGGTTCTCGTACTATTATCCTTTCTGAGAAAACGAGCTACAAAGGCATTTGATGTTGATCATCTGCCTCTAAAATAATACCGTTTGCTCAAGTTGAGCTGATATTTGAACAAAACGGAGTAAATATCGTCCCAAAACATTTGGTGAAGTTCTCAATCAATTATTGGCCAACCACATGAGTAAAGGAGTCTTTGAAGTACGGAAAATATTATTCAGCGATCTGCTAAACGGTGACAGCGACAATCTGGTTTCAAAGCGTGACGTCCTGGAGGCGGCAATTCGGCCCGTTTGACCTCAAGCCTGGCAAGGACGGTTGTTTTGCCTTTCTTCGGTGGAGCGGCCCACGGCCGCTCGTGGTCAGTGGATTTGTGGCGGGTTTGGACCTCGACCTCCTACCTCTTCACCCTGTTTTAAGGATAGTGTTTTATTATACGTACTCTTATCTGTGTACTTTATTTAGTTAGTGACTTGTGTATAGGCGATAGTTTACTTAGCTTGTCATTATTTTGTAATTATTTTCTCAATGAACTTCATTTCTCTTTCCCAGCTGAGATTTGTATCGCTATTTCGTATGTTTTCTCTTGTGTTCACGTTTATGCCTTTTACGATGCATTTTTTTTTTTGTATTTTTATTTCCTCATCTTTGGGGGCTCGATAAAATATTATTATGTACAGGGGCACTGTTGATAAGTTTTTCACGCCCGTCTTTAGTGTGCAGGGCCACTGGGGCAATACATCGCAACACGGCCTTTGATGGGACATTGTCTGACGATTCCCGCTACTCCTGAGCATTTCAAGTTTCCCTTCACTTGAACGTAAAACAAGCAAGCCCAAAGTAAACCACTAAGGCCGTGATATGTTTGCACGTTCGCATCACTTCCCTGTCCACAAACACACTTTCGGCATGCCGCCGTGAAACCATTCCGTTGCTATCTGTAGCCACGTGACCGACTGTTAAGTGTGATTGACAGGTGGCACTATTCCACTAGGCGGCTAAAAACCAAAAGAATGATACATGGACGTTCAGATGTCCACACTTTTGTGGGTTTTTTGTTTTTTTTTTGTTTTTTGTTTTTGTTTTGTCTTGTTTGTTTGTTTGTTTTTTGTTTTTGTTTTTTTATGCGTTTTTGCACATTTCTACTTTAGTTAGGAGTTTGAAATTTTGCCCACTTATAAAAAGGATATTTATCTTGAAAAAACCGTTAAAATCTCAAAATCAGCCAATGCAAGGGTTTTTTGTCCTCTTTAAGGGACTCCGTCTATTTTCCTGTCTGCTTGGCTGGACTGTTGGGTCTCGCTGACCTGCCATTTGGAACCTTCATGGTAAGAGTGGCTTTGCGGGTACAGGTAGGAGTTATGCGGTGCGGGTCCGCTACACGATTACTGGAGGCGCTCCGGCGGTCTCTTGACTCAAGCCCATAGAGCAACCGACAAACTCCGTTTAGCCGTAACGTTGCATCGAATACTGTTTCCCTAATTGTGTGCTGTCACGCTGATCTCTTATCAAGACTGGAACATGTACCATATTTTCATTGGAAATATCAGTTTTGACTGCCCCGCACATATGCTGTGGTTCACTGACGCGGGTCCTGGTGTGCTGGTTGTCCATCGGGGCATGCGACTGATGTCTCAAGGCCCGGTGCACACAATGCATTCCTTAGGCCCGCCTTCTTGCGCATTGGATCTGCTATTATCATAAATGTTTAGTACATGGCAGCATCCTCACCAGGCGGGGAAAGACGATTCGCTGCCAAGCAAATGTGTGTGTGTGTGGTAAGGAAGGGAAATTTTAAGATTTAATTGCGTTGAAGCAAATCCATCTGTGTGCCACCAAAAGGACAGTTGTTGCTCCGTGCATTCCAATTGAAACTGGAAAAGCTACGTGAAAGGAAAAATTGGAGCAAAATAAGGCTCTTGCCATGTAAAAAAGCTGCAAGTACAAAGGAAATGACAGACAGAAAGAAAGAATTCTTGTTATAAGTGTCATGCTAACGTGCGAAGCCTAAAGTCTGAAGGTAAACTTGAAGAAATAAGTATTTTGGCGGAGTCTGAAAAATTGGAAGTCATTTCTTTATCTGAAACATGGCTCGATAATACCTACCCTGATGCTTTGTTGGCGATTGAAGGCTCTCCAGGTCACGTAAGGATCGTGAAACTAGTTTGCGGGGAGTGGTTGCCCTGTATGTAAAAGACCTTTTAGGTATATATAAATATATTAATATATATATATATATATATATATATATATATATATATATATATATATATATATATATATATATATACATATTTAACATGTTGCAATGGAAACATATTTCGCATTAACAAACTACATCACAGTACCTTTTGCAACAATGGATCTAACACTGAAAACCTGTTTTTCCCTTCAATGTTCTAGTCCTAACAAGATTATTATGAATGTGGGTATGCCTGTTTGTTATGATTCTAGAGGTCACTGTACTCATTCAGTGTGTACCAGGAATCAGAGGAGTTAGCCTGCCTTGTTGGAGTGACTATCAGGTAGCTCAACAAAGTGTTTATGTACATTCATATTACTCATTTCATTGCACTGTCTGTACACATTTATGAGGTGATCTGGAAAGATCAGAGACTGGTGTCACTCAATGAACTTGGACGTGTGACTAATTGGAAAACTCTGGATCAGTGGTGAGATTTCTCTGTCTATATATATAAAGCAGCTATTTTCCTGACTGAGAGAGAATTCGGAAAGATCTGACAGAAGCTGTGTGACTGCAAGCCAGTGGGACTGTGAGCTATTGTTATTACCTGTGGAGTGTGGACAGTGTCTTTAGTGGACTGGTATATTTGATGCTAATTTTACCACATTGGAACCAAACCGTACCTCTGTGGGATTTATACCAAATCATTTGGCATCTGTCATAGGACTTGGAACTGTGGGACAGTATCTGTGAGTAATCTCACCAGGGATTAGGATCTACCTAAGACTGTTTAACTATTGAAATATCAGCAATACGTTTACCTACTTTGTACTGATTTTTCATTATCAATATATTGTTATTGCTAAAGTTATATCATTGTTGAGAAGGTCGGCATCGCAACAAGGATAACACAACGGTTATATTCAAAAGTGTTTTAATTATAAATATGAGCTAGCAAAGTAAACAAATTTAACATGCAAGTGAACAGGGACTTGAATTGGTGTCCCCCACAGCCTCATTCTGTTTTCTGCCACCAGAGGTCAGTAGTGTTTCAAATATGGCAGGGACTTTTGAATAGGGTGTATAACAGACCATGGTCTGCTGCATGTCCGGTCTATCACAACTATGTAGACATCTGCTCTTATTGCTCCTACTTGGCTTTATTTCAACTTCGGGGAAATGGTCATACGCTGTTCAGAGATTACTCGAGTCTGAGAGCTTAGCCCTGAAAAAATTGATGCTGGATAAACCTAGAATATGAATTCGAAAGAGCACATCTGCGCATAATAGTTTAGAAGATAGGTATTCAACATTTAAAATTTTCAAGTGCCCAATCAGGTATAAATCCAAATTTTTACAACTGTTGTTTGTGGATCACTGGATGTGCCACAGCAGAAACCTATACCTATAATAATTTTCAAGATATTTACCATTTGAACTTTTCAAGTGACCCTAATTGGCTATATTAAAATTCTGCAACTTTAAAAATGTGGTTCATTGCATGCACCTTCAGCACAAAGCTCCGAATTGAAGTTGGAAGGGTGCCTCTGCCAACACTAGTTTTGAAGATATCCAAGACTTAAATTTTCAATTACCATTACTTGCACAATTTTCAACACTGTCACCCTCTTTAAAAAAAAAAAAAAAAAAAAAAAAAAAAAAAAAACCTTTATGTTTGGAAGTATAATCATGCCAAGTTCGGGGTTTCTCTGCATAATAGTAGTCAAGTAAAATGTCGGACACATTCGCCTGGAAAGAAAAAAAGAAAGCAAGGAAGCAAGAAAGAGTGAAATGCATAGAAAAAATGTCTTGTGCTGGCACACCAACGTAATAATATAAACTATATGATTGTATTGTTCTTCAGTTTATGGGAAATACTTCATTTTACGTATGTACAATTGTATGCGTTGTTATTTCCTCGACATCGAAGTTTTAATGAATTCTTCATCTTCATCTTATTATCATCATCATCATCATCATCATCATCATCATCATCATCATCATCATTTTTATCATCATTATTATTATTGTTATTATTATTATTATTATAATTATTATAATTATTATAATTATTATTATTATTATTATTATTATTATTATTATTATTATTATTATTATTATTATTATTATTATTATTATTACAACACGTTGGAGAGATACAAAGTGAAAGTATATCGCTATATCTTTGACGAAAGTCAAACAGCTTTCTGGAAAAGAAGTTCAAAAATAAAACAAAAGAAACTCTCTGAGGACTGGTACCTGTCTATGGTAGCATTTTAATTTACATGAAAATATTTTAAAAATTGTCCATGCTTAAACATATGGGAACATGCCTGCCCCACGAGTATCCGGCTACATAATTTTATCATTGAATCAAGATGCCAATGTAAAGGTGCTTTCTTATGAGTGATTATGATTTGCAGCCATTCAATAGTAGACAATTAACGCGTGTTACAATATTAAAGGAACAAGTAAGCTGCTTCTAGAACTTTGTGTTAAAAGGGCAAATAAGTCACAAGTTATCAAAACACAATGCTTGATGTTTTAGTTTCAGTTGCTTGGATGGTGAAATGGAAATACCATTAACAGCAACTGGGATTTATTTGTGTTTCGACTTTGTAATCTTAATTTTACGTCATTGCTTGCTGCTGATCCTAATTCCCAGCGAGTCCTAATTAAAATCTGAACTTGTCCACTTTGTTTCTGAAAATACAAAAATCTCAATTTTATTATTCCTTTTGACATCAAAATTATATAGTGCTGAATCAAAATAGAATTTCTAATTTGTGATGGCATTTGCGCGCTGGAAAATTAACAAATACAATAAATAGTTTAGCTGAAAACCAAGACCATCTGTCCCATCAAGTCACTTTTATTCCAATACATCGGGCCTTACAATCAGAGAAAGTAAGAGCTTTCGATCATAAAGTTTAATCAGAAATCACAACTATGGCCTTGTTTCTAGCCTTAAGCTATGTCCTCAGTATTGGTGCTGCAGTTTTCATGGCGCACATGATTTTTAATTTTAACATTTTGCGAATAATTTGCACATGACCTCTGTGTATACACTTTCACCAAATTAGCACCACTTGCAAAATTTTCTAGCTGCGTGTTTTTGCCAGCGATAAATTACACATCCTTAAGGCTTTTTCAGTTATTTTACAAAACCCTGTCTGCAGGGTGTGGCAAAACCTTCAAAATGCATCACTTTCTGTTTGCTGCCCGTTGAACGATACAGAACAAAATGAAACTTCATTACATCCCACTTTTTGCATTACAGTGCTTCACAAAGCATCGAAGTGCATTACCTTGTACTTCTTGTCTGCACCATACTTAATGTCCATTGCTCTATGGGCATTACAAGGTGCCCCATACCCGAGTCACCGTATCATTACCTTTCTGTTCAAACGGATCGACATGGACCAATGACATTAAATATTGGCTATTTTTGTCTTTTTTTCTTTGATTTTTGCGGCTCTCTCCCGTTGAATAATATAAAAAAATAAAATAAAATTAATTACATTCACCTTTTTGCATGTACAACATCACAGAAAACATTGACGTGCATTACTTTGTACTTCTTCCCCGAAAACCATTTAATGCAAATGCTGTGCTAGCATTGTAACGTGTAGCATACGGAAGCCGATGTATTTTGCCCTTCCCATTCACGTTAATCACCAACGACCAGCAAAATAAAATGTCTGCTGATTTTTGTCTTTACCCTTTGTTGTCGCTCTTTTAACAATCCTTTTGAATAGTATGACTAGGTTGTTCAAGGTCCAACAAATGGAGGGAAGTTCATCACATGTAAGTTAATTTTGTTAGCTATTCCCCTATTGGCCCCCACACGCTACACACTATTATGTTTGGAAATCCCAAGTGTAGTAACGCAGTAAACCAAATTACTTTTTCACAGTACCCGCACATATATATTTCCAATACTGGAAGATTCAAGTAAGGTCCGTGCGTTTTCTACCCAGGTTGGTGTACAAGCTTTGCTTGTGACGGTGGTGGGTCATGTAAGGGTCGGTACAAAGCAGCTTTCCGCATGTAGTACTCGGTATGTACAGAGTTGACTGGCCACGTCGGATTCAATATAATCATAATGCGTACTTTTTGTAATTGTAACTGTGATGTCCTATATTCTTTTATGTGTGTCCTTGTCAATGTAGTGTCCTGTGACCCGTCTGTACCTTTTGTACAGTATTCTTATTGTTTTTTTGTTTTTTTGTTTAAAATTTTTCGCGAGAAGGATTTATACAGGCAAAGTCTGTTTCTCAATGTTTTTTCTTGCCAACCATTAACATATGGCCCAGTTATTTGAGCGCTGATCATTCCCCACCATAAACTAGAAATGGAAATTTTTACTAAAACACCTGCAAGTTAGAAAATAAAAATTATTCAGCATTTAAACGGGGGATTGACCACTTGTTTGTAATTGATTATGCATGGAAATGATATGAAACTGTACTCGGTGAATGTCATGTCACTGGGAGAAAGAAATTGCGTTGAATACACCTGCAGACCAAGAAATTGTGTAAACCTTGAATGTTTATGTAGGGATTATCAGCACCTATTGGCGTCCCCAAGCACATGCCAACATCCGTGTGAGAGACGATTTAATAAACACAAACTTTAGGCTAAAATTGTGAGTTGACCCGTATTTGTGTTTCAAGTGGAAAGAATGTCCTAGAAGAGGATATTCTGTAACTCGAGAGGAGACCCATCTGGCAAATCAGAACAAACATTTTTAGTCGAATCTTGATCTCGATATACCAAATAAATATTTCCTAACACGGAGGTGTGTTAATAAAATGTTTTTATTCTTATCATCATCGATAACTCTGAAAACGTGACATGTCCAAAACCCTCGATCTAAATACAAATATATAAAAAAAGCTGACCTACCTTTAAGTTCCAAGGCTCGTGTGTATCAACATACAGCCCCTACGATATGAGCATCACTAAAGTATCCTATCAGTATAGTAAAAGACTCAACTCTGTTCAACACCAACCGAAAAAAAAACGGTTTTTGCTACACAATAAGCCTTCATAGGGAGTAGTTAATACAAAAGGACTGCTATATATATGCTTGACTTATAAACCAAAATCACTGACCCAGTGATGTCTCGTGACTTACATTTTTGCGTACAGCTGTCTGTATATTAACAGCTCCATCTTTCAATCTGATAAGCTATCCGTGAAGGCTAACTAAGTTCAGAAAAAAACTTTGCCCCACTTTGTGAGTTCCAACCCAACAATGAGAGCAAAGAGATTCAAATGTTACCAAACCATCAACATTTATCTTCGAATACCAATGTAAACAAACCAATTTCACCCATGACTTTGGACTGGCTGTCACCCGGCAACGGTTGGTTTTGATCCAGTCCGTTGAACCATTATCTAAATGAAACTGCATCTTGCCCTAAGCAATGCACTTCACAATTCAGTGAAATATATTTTCACTGACGTGTCATAAAGTGTATTTAAGTAAAATATGGCTCTAAATTGGCAGTTATTCCGATTAACGTGTATTCTCACTTAACTGATCTTTCGTTTCATTTGCGTATAATGTTGATTCACGTAAGCTCAACGGAATTTGACTTAAATGAAGTGTGTCAGATGCGTATTTCATGTTCGGAACGAGTGGGGCTCGAACCTGCAACCTTTGGCACCAGTCGCCTAGCTGAAATGGAAACGCACATATCCACTGGACCAAATCCCCATTCCTAAAAGAATGGTACAATGGAGGTAGTTATGTGCGAGTGCCATATCAACACGGTAATGCAGTATATTTACTGAGTCGGCATTTATTTCCAGAATCGGGGACTTAAATCCACCAGCATTAAGGAAATGCCGAAAATGTAAAATATGTTGACACGTAAAATAAAAGCCAATTTGGGACAGTTATATATTGCGTAATGGCAGTGATATTAAGATGATATGCATTCTTTTTCACTTTCCTATTGTTTGTATCACCGAAGACTGGTCGTAGTTTTGTGATAAATTTGTTCTTCTGCACCTACATCATGAATACTTTGAAAGGACACGCTCATGGTGATCTTGCCGGTTTGTCTATAATCACAACTATTTGCATTTACATGGGTATTTATTTACAACAATTTAGAACTGCAATAGGGCTTTATGACCTTCCCAAATGTTGGTCAAATTTAAAGAGGTTTAGATCTTGTGCCATGACCATCTCCTACATCCTTAATTTTCTGGTATACTTTGCTCATTTTGTTTCTTTTAAACATGTATGTTCTGTGCCATTTTATGTCGCTTGTGTGTAAGTACATAGTAGCTTATGTCCATCCCAATTCAGGTCAGGTCAATAGACATGCTAATACTTTTAAGAACCTTTCACTACGTCATGCAAATTTACCCAGTATCAAAAGTCCGGTGAAACTGAACGAACCTTTTTCCCTTGCCCGATCCGAACATATTGATATAGTAACATTTTCTGAAACATGGTTAGACGACACCTGTCCTAATGAACTTTTATTCATGGAAAGCTTCCAGTTACTTTTGCACAAGGGCAGATCTGCTGCCTCTGGCGGTGGGGTTGCAATATATGTAAGAATTATGTAAACATACCTTACACAATAAGACTTATTGATTGATTGATTTTTATTCATCACATAGACCAGGTACATAAAATAAGGATATCCATATAAGAACATACAATACAATGTTAGTGATAACACCCTGATCCATATGAATGGAAAGCACTTGAAAGCCAGCATACCAGCTTGACTTATTTCAATAGTGGTCCATGGCATCTGGGTATCAAGAAACACTTTGGTTGAATATAACATTTTGAACTAAAATTTGAGCATACACATGAATTAAATGTATATATATATATATATATATATATATATATATATATATATATATATATATATATATATATATATATATATATATATATATATATATATATATATGTATATATATATATATAACATAATACAAAAGAAAAATAGCACTATTTTAAAGACATGTATATATTATGGTAAAAAGATAATGTTTATGGCTTGAGCCATGACTGAATAGAATGTAGTTTCCTTAGTTACCCAAAGACTATACAGATGGCAGCACATATGCTGCCCTTTGTACAGCCTATGGGCAACCAACTTCTGGCCTTATAAAAAAAGTAAGTTTTAAAATAAACTTCTCCCTTTTCAAAAACAGATTCTGGGTTTTCTACTGCAAACCTGGACTCCCTCAAACACCCTTTACAGCCTTTTAAAAATATCTGTTTGGATGTTGAATTCTTTAGTTCATTTGGGAGTCCATTGCAGATCTTCATACCATTGTAGAAAATGAGACAAATGAGCCTTGACTGTGTCTTGTCTTTAAATTATGGGTGGTATTGGTCAGCTGAAGATCATAAAAAATATTGTGATTATTTTATTTTGAACATTAAATTTAGAGAAAAAAATTATCTTGAATAAAGAGACAAGATGTATCGAGCCATTTTGTTCTGTGCTGGAAAAAAACGATTGAAGCAAAGCACAACATCTGCTTTTCTTTGGCATTAAAAAAAATCCTTTATATGAAAAAACTTGAGACCATTTTCAACATTTCTGATTGCCTTTGGAAGCAGTAACATCGCCTGATAGATCTTGATCCAAAACGCTTCGGTGAAATTCTTATTCGTCCAAAAGACTTGACCTAGAACAGGAAAATCGTGATTCTCCTGAATGTCTGTGGGTAGAAATTCCATCCGAACACGGACTTATACTTTTAGGTGTCTTTTATCGCCCTCCAGGCCAATTAGCTGTAAATATGGATCTCTTTCTGAATATCCTTGAAAACACCATAATTAATTATGGTGTTTTCAAGGATATTCAGAAAGAGATAATTTGCTAGTTGGTGTAAAATCCCAATGGAGACTGATTTTTTGCCGCTACTGGAGTTCTTATTCCGAACTAAGGCACGTCTAACTCTGCTTCACTGACAATGAGAACGATGTTTTCAAACTATTGCTATCTCTAAAGATTAGCTCAGTTATTCTCTAAAAAACATCACAGGGCCAGGTATTGCTCCTTTTTTAGCCAAATTATTTAACCTTTATCTCTCTACATCCTGCTTTCCCGAACTTTTGAAACTATGTAATAATTGTCCAGTTTTCAAAAAGAATAACAAGCAAATCAAAGAAAATTACTGTCAAATTCCACTTTTGCATAATGTTTCGAAAGTTTTTGAATGTCTGATTTACCATGTTCTTTATGAATACCTCATGCGTCATGAACTATTGACTTCGAAAAACTCTGGCTTTAAAGCAAATGGTTCTACAATTAATCAACTCATTAAAATACTTCATGCCATTTTTAATGGCGTCGAACTTAGACATGAGGCACGCATGGCATTTCTTGATATCTCTAAAGCTTTCGATAGTGACTGGCATGAGGGACTCATCTTTAAACTAAAGTAATACGGTATTGTAAAACCTCTATTAGGCTTGTTAAAAAGTTATTGGCCAGTCTTCTGGCTGGCTGCCGATATGAGCTGGTGTTCTTCAAGGATCAATATCTGGCCCTCTTCTATTCTTTGTGTATAAACGATATTATTGATGATATCTCTTGTGATATAACACTTTTGCTGATGACATCAGTATTTTAGAAATTGTTCACGATCCTCATGTCTCAGCAAATTGGAACAACAGTGACCTTGTAAAATTTGGTGCATGGGGTAGACTTTGGAAAATTACATTAAATGCCTTAAAATCCATTTTCTTATTATTCTCATCTGCACGTCAGAAACAAGAACACCCTACTTTAAACTTAGATGACACCCCTTTACCTGAATCAATCACTCACACGCATTTATAACCCTTTCTAGTAATTTGAGATGGGATGCACACATCTCCTGCATTATAAATAAGGCAGGTAAACGTTTGACATTACTACGGAGATTGAAATAAAAACTATTCAGAAAAGCACTCATAAGATTATACACAAACATGGTTCGACCGATATTACAATATGGATGTGTGATTTTTACAATTGTACTGGTGGTCTAGCTAAATCTCTAGAATATGTTCAATATGAAGCCGCATGGATCTATATGAAGCCGCATCGATCTGCACAGGTGCACTGATGCAGACCCCTTGTGTTCATTTATTAAGAGAACTGGGTTGGCAGACCTTGGTCTACTCGCAGAAAACATTTCAAACTTATCCTGTTTTATAAAATGGTCCATAAGCTAGTCCCTTCCTACTTACACGACCTAGTTCCTGACAATTTTGGGAACACTGTTTTACTAAATAGTGCCAATATAGGACAAATTAAATATGAAAATTTGCGTTTCGGAAACTCTTTTCTCCCGTCATATATAGACTTTGAATGATATACCACTCAATTTACGTGAGATATCGTCCTTGAATATATTCAAGGCTAGTCTAAACGAAATACACTTGGCTATCGATCATGCACCAAAATGCTTCGAAAACGGTGATTGTTGTGCAAATATTTGCCTCACACAACTCCGCCTGAATTGCTCTCGTTTAAATAGTCATCTTTTCAAAATAAATGCGCTTCCCTCAGCTGTCCGTGATTGGTCACATCCGTGCAAAGGTGTTCACCATTTTTTCCTAAAATGCCCCCATTATGTAACCCAAAGGAATGATCTTTTGAAGAATGTATATGGAATACCCACGCTGGGTGTAAATCCTTCATTGATAGTACATTTAGCTGGTGATATCTTAATAAGGTATCTTATTCATGGCAATAGAGACATTCCTGATGATATTAAGCAGTATCCTTTTCTTACATGCAATCTTCGGTTTATTGTATTTGTCCTGTGTGTCATGTATATGCAGTGTTGTCTGGTCTCATGCTTTTGAGAATCTGTTTTCTTAGTGCTCCATTGTACTATTAGGTAATCCAATTGAAATAAGTATGTTTAAATCATTTTCACTTAAGTGGTATTTGGTTTTCCTTAAGAGAAATTCACATTATACTGAAGAGGAAAGGCCTCACACTAATGTAAAGCTAACTTTCACTTTAGTATGACTGAATGACACTTAAGAGTAACTGGATTACACTTTGGTAAACTTAAGTATTTTAGTTAAGTGATTTAGGGAAAACTTGTGTGCACCAAGACACCATTTAAGTACCACTTCAGTAGATGTGTTTCTTTCCTTTTGATTTGCCTTGCTAATCACTAAATTATTGATTCATTTAAGTGCTATGGTTGACACTTCAAGCAATAAGGCATAATTTATACTTAAGTGTAGTGAATTGAACTGAATTGGTTTAAGGGCAACTTTAGTGCAACAACACACCCCTTAAGTGTCATTAACTGGCACCCAAGTAGACATATTTCTATGCGTTAAAATATTCTATAGTCAGATGGGCACTACAATATCGGCTGTATGGCTCCATCCAAGATGGCAGCTAGGGTAAGCTGAGTAAGCAATATTATAGCTACATCCAAGATGGCGGCTAGGGTAAGCTGAGTAAGCAAGTAGTAGTGACCACATCACCTTGGGGGCAAGGGGTAAAAAAAGCTGAAAATAGAATTTTTGAAAGTGAAAAGCGATACCTAATAATTCTATCTTATCTATAGAAGTGGAGACATGATAAAATCTTTTATGCAAGTGCAGATGTGTTCTCTGCACGATCATTGATAGATAAAAATGGTATATCCTTTATGAACCCATATATAAGTGTGGGATAAATGGTACTCGATCATATTACATGATTTTTATCTTGGAGATTTTCACTCTTTATCAATATATTTTATAATTGAATTTGGGTGATAAGAGGATTATATAGTGGTGTCTCTGCTTTCACTGATGACTGTGGTTCCACACAGATGCACGCATGCCATATAATATTGTCGCAAGGTCTGACCAGACAATGTTGGTGAAAGGGATTACCTGACCAACATGGGACCGAGTCAGCCATGTACATCTACTGGTAGTATTGACAGAAGGGATTAACATTGGTGTCTCTTTATTGACCAAACACTTGATCCTCCAAAGTTTATAAGTAGAGGGAAGCAGAAATCGGGATAGCAATTGAGACTTTAGGATGGCCTTTGTTAATTTTGATAAGCTACCGAGACTCAACCTTTACAAAGAATTCAACGGATAGAGAAGTTACCTCTGGCTCCGTTACGTGAATGTAGCCCCGTGGAATTTTACATAGACAACACTAGCACTGACTTGATTGATTTGCAAAAAACACGCCTCTACGTAAAGTGCTGCATCACCAATAATGACAGCTCTCCTATTGCTGCTGGAGACTAAGTGGGTTTAGTGAATTTGAGTTTACACAGTTTCTGGTCAGAGGCTCAAGTGTACTGGCAAAACAGATTGGTGAGTGGCGGAAGGCTGAATCCATACAAGGCATATCTGGACACTGTGCTGAATTATGGTCAAGATGCCAAAGAAAGTCAACTGGAAACTCAGATGTACTTTAAAGACAATGCAGATTACATGGATGAAAATGACCCCTTGGTTGGTCTGAATTTTGGTCTGACGTTATGTAGCGATCTCACAAGAAATGGTCAAAGCGTGGACATGAGGGGTTCCCTGTATTCTGATACATTTCAACAACCTCATTTATTGCTGACTGGGATCCCCCACACAATCAAGTTGACACCCTCTTCACAGACATTCTGTCTGATGAGTGCCGATGCAGAAAATTACGAAGTGGATATTCAAGCAGTGAAATTGTGGATATGTATGGTCAGTATGGCCCCCACACCCTATATGGAGATCAGTCGACTTCTGCAAAATACCACAGCCAAGTACCCTATCATGAAGTAGGACCGCATGACACACACTGTGGCACAAGGCACTCCACAAGTTCAACTGGACAACTTATTCCAGGGTCGTGTACCTGCACAAATCCTAATTGGCTTACTTGCCTCTGAAGCCGTTCGAGGAAGTTACACCAAGAACCCCTTCAATTTTCAACATCATAACCTGAATTACCTACAGGTCACAGTTGATGGTGTTCCATACCTGAGAAGAGCATTAGAACCAGACTATGCCAACAAACTATACATCGACTCTTACCTGACTTTGTTCACGGGGACTGGTAAATGGAATACCAATGATGGAAATGACATCGGTCGAGATAATAACCCTAATGGGTACTGTCTGTATCTTTTCAATATTGACCCAGCCAAGCAGATGGAAGACCTAGTGCCCATAAGTAAGCATGGCAGTATCAAAGTAGAAGTACGATTTGCTCACCCACTGCCAACAACTGTAGAGCTGCTGATCTATGCCATTTTTCCCGAACTCATTGAAGTGGACTGTAGTCACAACATATACCTACAGTGAATAACTACCAACTTAGGTCTGCATTGCTGAAAACTTGCATGACGAGACGCTATTTTCGTGGAGTTTTCCCTTTCAGACAGACTGCCATATAAACTGAACCAACACTCGAGTCTGCTGATTGTGAATATGGACCCACATCACAAGCCTGAGAAACATTAGGTAGTCATATTTGTTCCGAGATATGGACCTGTAGAATTCTTTGATTCCTTTGGACACACTCCAGCCTTCTATAACAGGAATTTTATAGATTTTCTGAGACGAATGGAGAGAGGAGTCAAGTTCAACAAAAAGATCTTGCAAGCCCAAAATAGTCTTATGTGTGGACCGTCTTGTCTCTATTATGCCGTATGTCACTGTGAAGGGATACCTATTGACACAATCACAAGTCATTTTAGGAGAAATAGGAGAAACAATGACAAGATTGTGTACAATTTCATGAAACATCACGTTAGACTATAGAGGAAAAATAAAGTTATGAAACTGTTATTTATATGTGTATGTTTTTACTAATAACAAAACATGTGTGGTCTTATATGTGCTGTTGTGTGTGCTGTTCTGCTGTTCTGTGTGCTCTTGTGTGCTGTTCTGCTGTTCTGTGTGCTGTTCTGTGCTGTTCTGTGTGCTGTTCTGTGCACTGTTCTGCTGTTTTGTGTGCTGTTCTGTGCTGTTCTGTGTGCTGTTCTGTGCACTGTTCTGCTGTTTTGTGTGCTGTTGTCTGCTGTTCAGTGTGCTGATCTGCTGTTCTCTGTGCTGTTGTGTGTGCTGTTCTATGCTGTTCTGTGTGCTGTTCTGCAGTTTAGTGTGCTGTTGTGTGGTGTTCTGCTGTTCTGTGTACTGTTGTGTGCTGTTCTGTGTGCTGTTCTGTGCTGTTCTGTGTGCTGTTCTGCTGTTTTGTGTGCTGTTCTGTGCTGTGCTGTTCTGCTGTTCTGTGCTGTTCTGTGTGCTGTTGTACTGTTCTGTGTGCTGTTGTGTGCTGTTCTGTGTGCTGTTCTGTGCTGTTGTAAGTGGTGTTGTGCTGTTGTATGCAATAACACAATTTTGACCTGTTAAAATATTTACAAGTAGAGCTAAATTTAAAGACACACTAGTGAGGATGGGGAGAAAAACAAAGCATTGTCCCAATTGTGGAAAAAAAGCCTCTCACACCTTTATTCACATCTATGTAATACCCATGGTCTCAATACTCAAGAAAGACAAAAATTGTTGAAGCAAGCAGTGCTAATATCAAGCAATACAGAAAATCTTGGAAGCCAAGAGCCCCTCTCAGAGGGACAAGGGCCACCGATTGAGGGACCAGGGACCCTACTTGAGGGACAAGGGCCACTGACCAATACAGAAACACATTTAACCTTTGAACATCCTTTCACTATGATTGTGGTGGCCCCTACCAGTTTTGGCAAGACGGTATATGTGTACAACCATTTACAGAGAGCAGACCAAACCATTGAACCACCACCCAAAAGAATTATCATCTGTTACTCACACTGGCAGTCCTCCTATACCGAGATGCGAGACAATATTCCAAACATTGAATTTATTAGAGGTATAACTTCAAACTTGGAACAAGACAGTTTTCTAGACCCAAGCAAAAAAAATCTGATCATATTCGACGATCTAATGAGCGATATTAGCAAAGATAACAGAATGACAGATTTATTCACGAAAGGAAGCCATCATCGAAATTTGAGTGTTATAGTGCTCATGCAAAATTTCTAGGAGCCACGCACAGTGACCATGCGCAGAAATTGTCAGTATTTAATTTTAGCAACATGCCTATGGATTTACAAACGATCAAGACCATGAGTCAGCGCATGTTCCCAGACAAGCCAAATTATATGATGGATATGTACAAAGAAGCCACCTCAAATCCATATGGATTTCTGGTGATTGATCTGAAACCGACAACACCTGACCACGAACGACTGAGAACAAATACTACGCCACAAACATCTCCACAAAAGCCTGCAAAATTATCTGCAGAACATTTGAAATCCCTTATGTCTATATCTGATGCTTCAGCAAGTGATAACGATGAGGAGGAGAATGACGAGAGACATCAACAACCTGTGACAAAGAATGACACGCTGCTGTATATGAAATGGTTACAAAGTTCCGACGACAAGACAGATCAAGATCCTTCACAATGGAAAGAGTTTCTCAAAAGCATAGCTCATCGCAGTGATATAGATAAATCACTCATTTGGAATAAAGCATTGGCTAATTTATTAATCTACCTTGCCTCGTGTGTCCACAGACAAGGGTTGCTTTTGAGCTAATTCCGTGTGTGCATTGTGATACTGTTGATATTTATTTACCCCCAAATACCATGGACTGGTGGGTTACATGCAAACATTGTGAAACTATATGGAAGCCCGACCCCAAACAGATGATTAAATTATTTGTGTATTGTCCCACCTGTAAGAAAACTTCTGTTGGTAAAGTGAAAAGTGCCTCTAACAAGAAAAAGAAATTAGAGCATGAAAAGATCGATAGCATTGATATGGAAATTATAGACTGAAAAAAAACTATAAGTAGCAGTGAAAAAACTATAAGTAGCAGGTCATCATACTGTAAGAGCATGGACTTTCATGTACTGCTGAGTAGTGAAGACAGTAAACAGTAATACCCTGGAAACAGTGGAAACGATTTTTGTGTGCAATTGCCACAGGAATTAAATTTACCGCGATATTGGGAAGTTGCTGTGAGTGACATAAATGTTGATCAAGCAGAAGGACAAACAAGTCAACATTTGCTGGTGTGTTGTGACATTGTAGACTACACTATTGTAGGGGACAGTTTAAAACAAATATTACAAAGAATGTCACCATCAGATAAACATTTTGCCACAGAACAGTTCACCCGTGTTGTGCAGAATCCTGTTCGACAAATACGTATTTCATATTAGACACTGAGGGACAATCTACAAATATACCCTATTCTGACATTACATTACATTTTTGGGCGTCTCCATCATGAAGATGAAAAGCAATATACCAGGGTTTGGAGCCTTCAATCAACCAATCATCCATGGTGGCTTTCTGGTCCACAAAAAGGAGGAAACAAAATTAGAAGAAGAAAGAAGACATTACCAGCTATATCTCCCATCATGGCACAGGACCTACAGATGAAAGCCAAGTTACAAAACAAAAAAATAAAGAAAAAGAAGAATGTTGCCAAACGAGGACAGGCACATAAGAACAATATTGTATCCCACAATCGTGGTTATGCTATGTATTAGCATCATTGAAAGTGTTGGCTACATGTAGTTTTTGTGGAAAGTGAGATAAATGATGCATTGTATGATGTGTCAACCAAACAGTTGATATTTGTCTGTAACCATGTACCTGCGACTGATATTTTTTTGAGGTTTAAGTGTTTGGTCAATAAAGAGACACCAATGTTAATCCCTTCTGTCAATACTACAACTACATGTACATGGCTGACTCGGTCCCATGTTGGTCAGGTAATCCCTTTCACCAACATTGTCTGGTCAGACCTTGTGACAATATTATATGGCATACGTGCATCTGTGTGGAACCACAGTCATCAGAGACACAACTATATAATCCTCTTATCACATAAATTCAATTGTAAAATATATTGATAAAGAGTGAAAATCTCCAAGATAAAAATCATGTAATATGATCGAGTACCATTTATCCCACACTTATATATGGGTTCACAAAGGATATATCATTTTTATCTATCAATGATCGTGCAGAGAACACACCTGCACTTGCATAAAAGATTTTATCATGTCTCCACTTCTATAGATAAGATAAAATTAGTAGATATCACTTTTCACTATCAAAAATTCTATTTTTAGCTTTTTTTACCCCTTGCCCCCAAGGTGATGTGGTCACTACTACTTGCTTACTCAGCTTACCCTAGCCGCCATCTTGGATGTAGCTATAATATTGCTTACTCAGCTTACCCTACCCGCCATCTTGGATGGAGCCATACAGCCAATATTGTAGTATGGGCCTAGATGTAAAAGTACCTTCATTCTCTCGGGAACTGTTGAAAGGGCTTATTAAAGATTTTGTGAAATAAGGCGTGATATTAATGTATAGGCGCATCAGAATATGAGGCAGTGGATGCTGGCGAGATAAAGTCAATCAGCCAGCACAGTCAGGACGACTCCAGTTAATCATAAAGTATCTGCATTCATTGGGTCAATAAGCAGGATGTATGAACGTTTTGGTTATTTACTTTCACAAGATGACTCAGTGATTCTGGTTCAGTAAAGTTCGTTGGCGGCCTCATATACAGCGACACATTGACCAAGTTGTTAGCTGCTGTGCTGGGGTGTCCTCTGCTTGTAAGCAGGGATTAAAAACGTACACTTTATAGATTTTCATTTGACATAACGACCTGTTTGTTATTGTTAAGGAGGAAATTACCATCAAATTCGGGGTGCACGGTTAATGGCCCACCTTTTTCAGAAGCAGATAGCAATATCAACTGGACTGTGACTGCACAATATGGGCTTGACATCTCAACCCATTGCTTGTTAAAAATACACAATATGGACTCAGGAAATTGGCGTCACGTTTGATAAGTTTCGTCTTGTAGAAATGTATCGACCGATTGGAGAGGTCACCAGTTTTGCATTTATACTTCCGTCACGTTTCTTCTACTTCAACGGATTGTACATATCAGCGCAAGTTTTATATTCCACGCTGAACTAGTGGTGGGTTAAATTGCAATATTTTGCTCTAAACGTAAAATTCTTGCAGAACAATGAGTATTACATTTTCAGCTGTGACAATGTGTACCATATGTATGCAACATGAGAATGCTGCAAGGTCTAAATCCCGTTAAAAAGGGAATCTTAACGGCCAAGCATATATATATATATATATATATATATATATATATATATATATATATATATATATATATATATATATATATATATATATATATATATATATATATATATATATATATAAACAGCAACCACACTGAAAACACTTATTAAAGGTAGTCGTCCCTATCATTATTGCGATATTTGCGACGAAGATGGCCACCCCAGGTCTTGACACAGGAAGGCCACTTGCTGGAGCTCGTAGTTTCTTGAAGTAGCGGGACACAGTGGTCGTAAACAGGTTTAAACATAGGCCGCTTTGAAGTCCTGGTGTTAGAACAAGCATTATTCAAAATATTGTGACAACTGCACCATTTTGCGGGTTGTGAAAGGATTTCGTTGCATTTATATCAAATTTGGGCTTCACAATATTCGCACACACACATAAATATTTAATTTTTGCCTGTGAGGCAATTACAATTACAATGTGAAGGAGTCAGAAATGAGTACAAAATTCACACACAAAGGTACAAGCATGACTACATATAGTACCAGACACTAAAGAGACATTTTAAAGCACGTTAAGCTTCATATAAGCAGATCATTTGAACCTGAATACTGCATGTATGTACAAATTTAAAGGATAAATACCGGCAAGGGGTTTCATTTTTGTACACATTTGAGCCTAAGACAAAGATGTTGAGGTGGCGTCCGGGTCCGGGTTTAGGCACAAATCCCTATTGATGGATTTTATCAATCTTTATAGGTCAATCACTGTATATCCCTGTCTTATATGTCTAATATAATTACAGAGGGACAATGCTGTCTGCTGGTGATCGCCTTGGAATTGGGAGGTCCTACCCCTGTAAAGAGGTCATAGTTACAAAGTAGAGTGACGCAAAGAGAGAGAGAGAGAGAGAGAGAGAGAGAGAGAGAGAGAGAGAGAGAGAGAGAGATGTTAGGTTGCATGTTGGACCCATCAAAAGCTTTACATGTAGGCCTAGGGGTGAGGCTGCCTCAAATTATCAGGAACTACCTGTTATGTCACGAGTTGCAACATCCACTTTTCTGTATGCTCAAAAACTGTAAAACTTTCGTTGCCCACCTCTATCCACCTAAAAGAGAACTAAACACCGGTTTTGACAGTGAGTTGCACAACTTCATATGTGTAATTTAAGTGTTTTAGCAGTGGTGGTGTCACGTTCCCTGACCCCCTAAGCACTATTTCACGGCTTTTGACTTTCTACACAGCCTGCTGATTCATGTTACTCCGCCCCTAGACTGAATTCCTGGATACGTCCCCTCTGTTGATGACATCCATTCTGTATCATTAACACATCAATTTGATCTTCTTCTACCATTTCAAGTTTCTAATGTCTATAAAAAAAGCCCCCATTTACTTTGCTCTCGTTGCAAAAAGGTGAATACTAGATGCTTATTTGGCCCGAAAATGCACTATTTTTACATGCGCAATTTTGCAGTTTTCCTGAATGGGCCGTACGACCAGACTCTGGCAAGCACAGCTGTGTTACCTTTGACCTCTCGTCATGTTTTCCAGCACTCAAAAAATAAACTGTAAGCAAACTCTGTGTTGTGTGTTTTCCTCCGTGTGCCTTCCGGTTTTGATTCCAACGAAATAATGAGTCTCCTTTTCGCCAACTTCGTCGAAACGGAACATGTTCACAGTCCGAAGATACATATCCATTTGGGAGCCTGTAGTGCGATTAATTTTCATTTAGAATAGTAGCCGCAAGATAGCTTATCCCACAAATATGGAATGCAAAACTTGGTAATGCTGGTTCCATAAGTGTGTGAATAAAAATTCTTCCATATAAAACATCGTTTAATCGTTCATTACTGAAGCCATCACGTGTATTCTACTTGTCTCTATTTGCTGTGATTCATACTACGTAACAGTTGATATCAACTCACAGTTTTCCTGTAATGACAATTTCAAAATATGATCAAAGACCTGTAAATGGTATCTAGTATTTGACAGTTGTGATTACGACTTTGGTAGAAATCGGGAATCGGTCGACCGCAGCTAATGATGCGTCCATTCAAAAACATGTACTATAGCTACTCTTGTATGAAGTTATAAACGTTGGAATGCACTTTTTTTTTAACATTTAACACATTTTATACAAACATATGTCCGCATTTAATTTCATCAAGAACCAATTTTGTTCAAAGTACACACATGACCCAAAGGAACTCGTATATACTACAATACAATAGAATATGACTGAAGACAGGACTCTGGACTCACTCAGCACTAAAATGGCTTTCTTTGACAGCTGTGTGACATAGAACATACCAAACAGAATGTTATTCGAGTTAGATAAAAATACATCGACAAAACAGTACAGTACACAAAATAACATTCAAATATATATTCTGTCAGGGTAACTCCAGTTAAGGAATATATAATTCCGCTATCACTGGAGCTACCTTGAAAACATAGGATAACAACATTAGCACCTCGTTGTGCATAATATAAACAATGGTTATGCGGAACTGAGGGAAAAAAATCATTCAGGCCATGGTGGGACTGAAACAAAAACTCCCAAAACATAAATAAAATTAAAAATGTGCCATATCAAACTTTTGATTAATTTCTGTTACATATACAGTGAAACCTCATTATAATGACACCATCTGTTCCCTGAAAATGTGTCAGATAACTGAGTATGTCAGCTAAATGAATCACATAACATCGTAAATGTACTTTTGGTTCCTTATAAGGTGTGTCGTTAAGTGAATATGTCAGATATCTGAGTGTCGTTATAATGAGTTTTCACTGTATAGCAATTCACAACTGAACATATTTCAGAGTATTCATCGATAAACTGCAATTTCACATACTTTGAAAATCCAGTTTAAGAGTGAGTGAAGACTGTCTGTTGTATGTGAAGAAGTTGCTTTTATCAGATTAGGGATGCACAAACGTATTGAGTTTTGTGTGGAACTTCTGACAGGAATAGCGAATCGATGAATATCTGTGTATGTGGTGTTATGCGACTGTGTAGCAGTTTGAGTCAAAGACATATGAATGAATGTTGTACACGGTTCGTAGTCCCAACCAAAGGGGTTGAAACAGCTTTGCCAAGTGTACTTTTGATTAAGAATTAGACATGTCACAAATGAACACATATCAATATATAAGACCACATTTCGCGCACACACAGCTAAACTTCATCATTGATATTTTCTGCAAACGTTTGTAGCCTATGAATATGATGTGTGGGTGATTTAGAAAAAGTACATATTTTATGCTAATATGTTTGTAAAGCACTGAATAGTGGTAACTGGATTGCTTGAAACACTACAAACAGGAAGGATACTTAAGTTGGACCTGTTCAAAAAGTGACAACTTTACGCTTATGGATGTTTTTAAGAATAATAGCAGAGCAAGCCACTACTGTGTGGCGAAAGATGATCCACATGTCGAATGAGCACCAAATTGAGTAATGTCTATTCAGAGCATGATAGTTTAGCGAACCTGGATCAAATATGTATGAGTGACTGGTTTGATGTAAAGAACGGTCTGAAACAAGGCTGCATTATGTCACCCACGCTGTTTTCTGTAGTTATGACTGACTTAGTGTCTATGTTACATAACCGAAACTTCGGGATCTTGTTTGAGGATGGACATATACCTTCAATTGTATATGCAGACGATGTTGTTTTGCTTGCTGAAAGCAAAACACAACTTCAGACTATGTTGAATATGGTGTAATGGGGCATGAAATCCAATGGAAATAAATCAAAAGTAATGGTTATTGGTAAGCGTCCAGATATAAAAAAATGTTGGAAGTTAGAACATGTTGACTTGGTAGAGTGTGACACATACAGTATTAAGGAATTCTTTGCAGCAAATCACTAGCTGACAGTGTTTATTTTAAACAGCATGTTAAACACAAGGCTACCCGTCTCAATGGTTATATGTAGAGTATCTTAGCAGGTCACGAAAACATCAACAGAGTATCATTTGGCGACAGTATGTGGAGAAGTTTAATCTACATAAAGCAAGAATTAATTTCTTCCACAGAATTAAATACACTTTGCCCGATTCACAATTATGTAAGAGAGTTTCACTCGCATTGTAAAGAAATTTTGTTAATGGTGGACATGCTTCTTGGTCATACATGGAAGAAATTGATAAGATTTTAACAGGAGTTGGTTTGGATAATAAAATTCACGACCAAGATGAGCGGTGGCTACAAAAGTATCACTAGTTGTTCCTGGATAACTATGTGCACGGCTCTTTTAATGAACCTGATAATAAGAAATCACTATCTTTGTATGGTTTATTGATCCTACTTCCGTGAAGATAACCTGTATGCTATGAATGATTTTGAGTCGGCCCACCTGAAGTTTATGGCGCCCTCAAGATGTTTGGATCTTTAAGATAATTTACATAGATGGTATAGTGCACCCTCAGCAACTTGTGTTTTGTGTAAAAATGACGTCGAAAATGTTTCACACTTCGTACTCACTTGCCCCGCATTTGATAAAATTCGGATTAAGATTTGGCATGAACTTGAAACAAAATTATACAACGTTAACAGACAATTTGTATATTTGGAAGCATTTCATTGGCTCATCTTCTGCTACAAAACTGGGTTTACTCCTTGGAGCTGATGCATTTGAGTAGGGTATTCGGGTCGTTCATATGTTTAATGGTGAGTGTAAGCGTTTCGTTAAAGAAGCTTGGCCTGCTCGTAGGTCCTTGGTGGACGGGACATAGCCACTACCTCGGTGTTCTATCTGACTTTATAAATAGTGAAATATATATATGTGTATAATTGATTTTATCATGGATGTATATATGTCATTTTACGTGTATTTTGTCAACGCATTTTATCTTGGACGCATCACAGGTTCTACCCTGTTCTATTGACGCCCTGCTGTAAAGGGGTAGTTTTATGCAAATAAATAGATAAATAAATAAAAGAATGAATGAATGAATGAATGAATGAATGAATGAATAAACAAACAAACAAACAAACAAATAAATAAATAAATAAATAAATAAATAAATAAATAAATAAATAAATAAATGAATAAATAGTTAAATAAATAAACAAACAAATAAATAAATAAATGGAAATTTTGGAGGGTTGTGGGGCTTTCTTTAGCTAATAAACACCCCCTTTTTTATTTCCCCTGGGGGATAGCAAAATTTACATTAATGCTCCACAATGAACACGGTGTTTTCATTTCGCTGCTGAAAGTAACATGGTCTATATGTTAGCGCGGGCCAGTTATTTAAAACACTTCACGCTTATATACTAGACACTGGTTTGGTTGGTATATAGTTTTAAGTGTTGCCATGTTTTCTGTATTAGCAGAAAGGCATGGTCAACTTTCGAGTAATTCCTTTGTGACTGCTCCAATGCAGGTTCATGGACTTGAGGCATGGCTGCACCTGGACCGGAAACGGCTGACATTCACATACACTGTTCATAAACCTAGTAAGAGGGGATGTCAGTCGAATGTTGTGTCCTCCATTCAAAGTGACAAATGCTTACAAAGCCGAATTTGCAGTATGAATGGCACGGTTCTCTATGCCAGTGTGCTATAGTTCAATAAGGATATGTATGACCATATATAAAGATGGATGAAGCGTGTCAAGTTATCTGCAATACCAACACTAGATCTTTTGGCAAAATAAGGTTATACTGGTGCTCTCTCCTCGTGGGTGGGACACCTCTTCCCCATCATTGTAGTCTAGATAGTGTAAGACAGTGTCTTTTCTGAGGGCCTGCTCAATCAGTAATGTGACACTTGCATCAGGTAAACGTATCAGTAGTCAAAAGACGATTTGGTATTCACATTTATACCAAAAAATCGTAAGTAACAGGTAAGAGCAAAGGGACCAGCTGAAACTCATTGCTCGACTTCCTGCGAGAAAAGAGAGTTTTTCATGAGTACCACTCATGGATATTATATTAGGGGTGTGTGTGTGTGTGTGTGTGTGTGTGTGTGTGTGTGTGTGTGTGTGTGTGTGTGTGTGTGTAAGTGTAGAAACTGATCCCATTTGGTAAGGGTGTACTTCACTAGTTTAAGAAGAATTTAAACCTTTGCGATTTTTCAATAAATGTAAAAACTGCTCTTACAATGTTTTCAGTGTCTGAGTCCGAACACTTTTTCACTGCCGTAAAGAACTGTTTTTGAAGTAAACAGAGCCACTCGAATGACTGTTTCGTGCAAGTCAACTCTGATGGAGTTGTACTTAGGGCAGATGAAGAAGTAGTGCAGGGCATCCTCACTTATATGCCCGCATGCGCACCTACTGGAGGCGCATAAACCGTCTTTGAGCAGATAACTGTTCAGCTGACTGCATCCCATACGAAGGCGTGAATGTAGGATAGATATAACGGTTCTCTCCCCCCCCCATTGTTTTTCGGCCTTCTTTGGTTCATTCGCATGTTTTCCGTCTTCAACTCTGTTAACGTGTGCTGCCTTGTTTTCTCCATTTTCAGATTTTGCCTTTTAACTTCAGTTTCTTGCGCTGTTCATTCTTCATGTTCATGTAAATTGTGACCATATGCATCCATGGATTAGGAACTGCACTCGCTGTGCTCCATTATTGCATGAAACGACCAGATGCGACACGTGGATGGGCAAATGGTCAAAGTCCATGTACTGAGCCGTGTAGTCCAACTTGGAATAGCAGAATTCTGATTACAAAATGCGGTGTTTGACAGTGATCGACGAGACTTACCCATTATGGCTGTCATTTTGAAAATTGTGGATTCCACACCCAATGGTTTGCAATAAATGACGTTAGTATTGGGACAATATTGGGGAGGGGGTTATATTGTATGGAAACCAAAAGTATACATTTTGCAAATGTTTCAGAGCATCGATATGATATGATATAGGCTGTGGCCGCGATCCTCTTTGATATCAAAATCAGATGTATTTTTGTGCGACTGTCCTGAAGAACCTTTTATTAGGGCCAATACATGTACAGCCTATGTCAAAATTCTACAGAATAACATGCGCAATATTGACAATAGTACTTCCGTATGTATATATGTTAGACAGTGACAGGTTAGCTTATGGAGAGTAAAGAGTTCGGACTATGGAATAGGGTAATGGCTACTAGGAAGTGGTTCTGGACAAAAAGACACAAATACAATAAACAAACCGAGGACACAAAGGAAACGAAATGCTCAGAACCGCAATCTCTTTCAACAATTGGATACGTGGATTGCATGGCAAAATATTTTAACGTTAAACAATGCCCGTAGAAACTTTGAACAGGGGAAGACACAAGAATATGCAGACTTCTGGAACCTTTCACAGACACACACACAGAAACACAACGATGGGTTGCTATGCTAACTATTCAATATATTATATATATATATATATATATATATATATATATATATATATATATATATATATATATATATATATATATATATATATATATATATATATATATATATATATTAATGTAAAATGAATATATTGAATAGTTAAGCCTATTTTTGGTGAAATAATAGGCTTATGTATTTTAAAATGCCATATCCGTAAAAAAAAGACGATATACGTGAAAATTAATGATATCCGTGATATATGCCGTCCCTTCCTGTAGTTCCGTAGTTGGTCGGAAGCGCTCGGCATCTGTGCAGACAGCAACAACATGGCGAAAGAAGCAGTCGTCGCTGACATTTTTTAAATGTTGTCGACGGGTGGTGCTGAGCTCATACCATGGGGAAGGTTTGTTAGGATGGATAAATCTATTGATGACTTTGACAAGGACCAGAAGAACCACAACATGCACGGTACGAAAAACCGACACAGATATCGGTTTACTGACACAGTTCCTGCTTGAACATTCAGAATTACGCGAGCCTCAAGAGATCCCGGCCAGTGAAATTGACCCTTTACTTGCGGAGTTTGTTGTTACTGTTCGTCAAAAAGACTCTACAAAAAAATTCTTTGACTCATAATGAATGAAACTAGATCTAACATATTAAACCACATGTGGCGAAAGCCACTTTTTCTGGCACAAGGACTCAGCCCAACTGCGTGCGCATTACGGAAGTGTAGGCTTATATCGCTTTATTCCCTGGCGCAATATTCCTTTGGCGCCATTTTTGCTTCGCTCTTCAACTGATGTCATCGCAATAAATAAAGAATGCAATGACCTTCTCCAATCCGATTAGGTCTGTGGGTCCTTCTTTGGATTTAATTGCCCTTGAGCTGTTTCAAGATCACAGGCATCAACTTTGCCAGTTTCATGCTGTGTTCAATGTTACCGTGACAACTGAAAAAAAAGAAAGACCTGCGTCGGAGGGTGTTTCGATGTTATATGAATCCTAAATCCATGTGTTTGAAACTTCATTCGTATTGCTGTGGACCTTGTGGTATAAGTGACATGCTTCATGTATTATTGAAGTTAGTTCAAACTCGATCAAGAACTGATTGAGAGTACACAAAGATTGAATAATACAAGAAGCATGTTATGTAATTCTGTACTTCGCAATTACAAGCACAACGAACAGTCACCGTTATGTCATCCTTGAGACAGGCTTTTTGTGTGATCGCATTTTCAAGTAACATAATTCTTTTGTTCGACTGATCGGTCTTCAAAAAAATAACGCCCATACAAACGCACATATTAGAACACTAGACACCTTAAAATCAAAGATTAATTGAAACTTTGAGCTCTGATAGTTTACTTCAAAAATCGCACCCCTGGCATCATAGATAAAGTCAATATTTATTCCCTGTCGAGTTTGTAAAGCAAAGTACACCAAACTATTCAAAATCCAAGTCATCATCATGGTCTTCGTCGTCGTCGTCGTCGTCATCATCATCATCATCGTTGATATTATTGCAATTCTTCTTCTTTTTCTTCTTCTTCTTCTTCTTCTTCTTCTTCTTCTTCTTCTTCTTCTTCTTCTTCTTCTTCTTCTTCTTATTATTATTATTATTATTATAAAGTACTTAATCCTTCTTTGACATGACGTACAAATAACACCGGACCAGAACTACAAAGTTATGGAGTCGCTAATACAGAAATAAAACTCCCCAGATATATTTGCAAAATTTGCCGAGGAATATGATTATACTCCCGGGAAGCCTCACAAAGCTATAATTATATCGTCACCGACATTATACAAACTCACCAACAGTTTCACTTGTCTCCACCACTCCCCCCCCCCCCAAGAAAAAATCACAGCACAATATCTCTAGTCACAATCTATGTCTAAACCTATAAATTAATTTACATATTATCACGTTCCGAATTCAAAATTCAGAATATTCTAGGCAGCAACAACCAGGTGAATTTCTAAACGTGTCACCAGCAGACAACCATCATGCTTTTAGTCTGACAGAGGGTGCTTGCCTATCCCGTATATATAACTATAAAATTATCCGAGTTCTCGGTGTAGTCACCAAACATACCTGATGTGCGTGCCTGTTTTTGTTTGCTTGTTTACTTTATTTATTGAAGAATCTCCTCCTTTACAACAGGGGCACCAACGAGCAGGACAGACCACATGGTGTGACACACACACATAGAATTGTATATGTACACAATTTGCACACAACACACTTAAACAGTTAAAAAGACATCTTTCCACAAACACGTGTCATGTCGAGCGTCATTGCATGTGTGCGCGCTTTTTCAACTTAAAATACACACTTTATAATATATGGAGACGAAAGGCTATGCACTTGGGTCAGATTGGGCTCAGTGATTGACTGCTTCCTAAAGTGCTAAGCTTCAACTGAAACATTTTGAGAGGTACTGTCATAAACTTCGCCAATTTCCGGGCCAAAGTCGCAAACATGCTCACCAATGAGCCAACATTTTTCGTATTCAGGCAACAGAGCTGTTCTACGATACGATTTGGTCACTAACAAAAGTTTTACATATAGATACAGTACACAGCTGCCAAGCTTTTAACCAACTTTTGTTAGTGACCAACAGTTTTACATATAGACTTGTACTGTTCGGAGTCTCCCCCGTTAAGCATATTTTCAGGTAACCCTATTCGCATAACTCTAATATCCATGATCCTGGGAAAAATGGTAAAGTCGACTCACTTCAGCAGCTCATTTGCTCGTATAACTATTTTAAGCCTTGGTCGGCTGAACAAATTATGATTTCATTATTAACCAAAGCCTTTTAAATTATCATGTCAGTGAATATCATCTGAATGGAGTCACGTTTACCTTAGTTTTTCATTTCAACCTGGTGATACTTTATTTCCTCATGTAGCTGGTTATTTCAAGCTTCTATTGTGGTTTGGTTGTGTGTCTAATTGTATCTCATTGTTATTTTGATGTACGCTGTACATGATTCCATTCTGAAATATTAATGCTGATGTGTACATGTATTATGCTTTATTTCATTACGATTTAGTTTGTGATATATTTTATATGGTTTCTGTACGATTTGATGTGTGTATACTATTTTGATGTATTATTTTATGTATTTTACTTTTCTCCGCTCATGGAGGCTGTTAATAAAATCTCAATCTTATATTGTTTATCACTAATGAGGCACTCAACAATTAAATATATATAATTTGTAATCACAGAAGTGAGTAGATTATTCAAAGCAATCAACACTGCAGAGTGGTATCTGTATTCCCCGGTCAGTTTCAGGAATCGCGCTGTATTTCACCTTTGCAGTAATAAATGCAGAAATAAGGGTAATACAAAGAGTGTACCATAGCTATTAACCAATCAGAAGCCAAGGATTCTATCAAAAATGGGATAAAAAGATATGTTTCACAGCTTTATTTTGAAAACACAGAAAAACTAAAAACATCAGTCAAACTAGGTTAATGAAAATGTACAGATACCACTCTGCAGCTATCAATATTGATTACTTCAAAATAACAATGAGATACAATTAGACACACAACCAAACCACAATAGAAGCTTAAAATAACCAGCTACATGAAGAAATAAAGTATCACCAGCCCTTAAACCCGAAAGCCAATTTGTTTTATTCCATCGATCACCAATGTCACGTTGTGTGTATTTTCCAGCGATGTCGGCCTAGTCATTTTTTATGTTTACCTGAGACCTAGGTCAGAGCAGAGTAACAACATTTGTTTACCATCCCAAATATTAACAACTGAATATCCCTGGAAACCTGAGCAAAGTATGTCCAATGCTTACTGTCTGCCGCCTTATACACATCACCTTCATTTAAATACCAATTCTTTTAAGTGTATCAAACCTGAACATTTCGGCGAGAAAGCAAGTTCTGTGGTATTTCTGGCCGCAGCCTACTCGTCAAATGACTTTTTAGTATAAAATCCAGAATTCTAAGAAATGTTATCCTTTGAAGTATAGGTCACAGCAGAACATTTCAAAATTAACACAACTTCATCACACTTCACATCAAATTGGCATCAAAAGCTTTGTTTCTAAACGATCCATCACTGTTGTTAGGCTTCCAGTCGGCAAGAATACCAGAGTTTCCACTAAATGCAACTGCACCACTACAAAGTACATCCCGTCCCTCGGCTGAGGACGGCAATCCATTCATTTGCGTGAGGGAGAAATCATTGTTCTTATTTGAACCATCATACAATGTCTCTTTATTTTGCTCCACATCGGATTTTCCGTTACACGGTGCTTCGCTCCTTTCACTTTCTTTATTGATATACACAAAAGTCCCTTCATTTTGCCCTACATCCAATGTTTCGTTGCAATGGTATTTGTTCTTCCTATCCCTGATGCACTTTGGAGCTGTGACGGTCAATTCAAGCAGCATGGTCAGAGCACCAAGGATTGTGAGACATCCCATCAAGTAGAAGGTCGCGTGCCAATTTTGGGTTTTGTCCCTGAGAAATCCTGAAAGGGAATCCAGTGATTGGTTATTGTGCCATACACTAGCAAAAACACTGGTTGCATTTGCTGCAGGTGTTTAAAAAGAGTGGAAATTTACAGTGTCTCCCTTACGGTAGATTGCTCTCAGGTTAGCGGGCGGCTTCATGGGCGGGAGAGGGTGGGGGTGGGGGCTGGTCCATAGGCCAGGATTCTGCAGTTGGTGGCCTCACGTCCACGAACCTCCCAAAAGACATTTTGGGGGTACTTCAATTTGAAGCAAAAACACTCCAAAATTAGGTTAATTATTATTGGATAGGTTCGAGGAATTCTGTTTATGCTTTATAATTATGACCTATGCAATTTCATTCCATTACAAAATAATATTTAGCAGTATAATCCACTGCTGAGCTTTTAAAATGTGATAAAAATGGTGGAAAATGGCAAAAAAATGAGAAAATAAGGGGTGGTGGGGGGTATTTTGATGGCCAAAAGGTACCAAGATTTAGATTAATACCCTGTAAATTTCCTGCAGAATGATTTGGTAACATCCACTTACAAACTTCAATCCCTAAAATACTTTTTAAAAACATGACCAATATATTATTTATTCGTCTTACGCAAAATAGCATATTGCAGGCCATTAAAACAGTTATGGAATTATTGCAACAGCTATTTTGGTTCTACCTTACATATGTAGCCAGATTAACACCGAGCGCTACTTTTTAAATGTTAGAACTACCCAATAACAAATCTCCGGACTCTGATCTTCCGAATGATATAACTTCTATTCATTCCCCAGATATGGTCACGAAACTCAATTTTTAAGACTTTTCTGTGGACCTGGCTCCCGTACTAATTGTGTGGTGAGTGGTGGTGGTCGGTGGCCACTGAAGACCTCTCAACCAGCCATCAGGAAAATGTGCACAAAACTCCGTCACAGCGGAGTTTCTGTTTTGCCGAGCAAGGGGGCGTGTGTGTGTGGGTGGGTGGAGGGGGGGGGGGCAATCTTTTCCAAACTGGGCCAATTATGGAGTTAACTGACACCAGGATAATTTATTTTGAACGTTATTATTAATACTGGATTGCCAAATAGTACAAAGCATTGTCAAATCTAGGGGTTCTCCAGACACGGAGGCGCACAGGACAATACAAATCATGATAATATGTCTATGGGAAGACCATGATGTAAATTAGACTATAGATACTACACTTGGAATTGAAATATAACAATTGAACAATATGTATTCACAGATGCATGTAAACAAACGTAGACACGTGTTTACACACCCATATGCAATGACCAAAGGTGGTGACTGAAAGGGAGATACTGGCCCGACTATTACCCGTCCTCACTCCCAGCGTTTCACGACATGGCCCGCTGGTAATAGACCGTAGAAAACATCTGGAACACTAGGAATAATATAATCCCTTCCAAGAAGATCAACTTCATTCTACACGGCTACTGAGAATATAGATATATAAATGAACTATGAAGTTATGGATCAAAATGACAAAACACGTAATCAAGGCACATTTTAGTCATCTGCAAAAGACGACATTTTCTGTTTCCATGCAAAATAATTAACAGTTAAATTGTTTTTTCTTCTGCCAAAATACTGTAAAGAATACAGAAAAGTAGTAGAAAGTGGTTTATATCTAAATTCTGTAGCTAAACCCCCTAAACATTGTACCTCCATGGGTACATAAAAATGTTTATCATAAAAAATAAAAAAATGATAAGGCCCCTTGGACGTGTTGGGGGAGGTGGGATTAAAATCAGACCCAGTTCAACGTGTATATGTCGGGACATGCACTTTCTCTTAACAAAAGAAGGGTTAGCACTCAAGCTATGGAGAGCGACCGTCCAGCTATTGTATCGCCAGTCCATTTCAGCTGGCGAGTTAAATACCAAGTTATATGTGATAGTTATAACATGTCACATGACCATTATGGCACACAATCAACGAAGTGGAAGAAAAAATCATAGAGGCGTGAATCAAATATATAAGTAGGTATAAATATGTCATGTATCAACATGACAGCTGCTCTGCTAGCAAGTAAAGACAACACCAAGAGTTTTCAGCAGGTTAACGCACCAAGTCAACCCAAGGTAAGGTTACCTAATAGCTATTGCTAAGACCTCACTGCGTCAAGGTAATATTTGATCTCATTTATCCGCTCTTCTATTGATAAAAACAGTTCTAGGTTATTTCGTATACAAATCAGATGCATACATGTGCAAAAGTCAAAGCAAACTGTCGTCAAAATGGAAACAAAACTGTGTACTTCACTCATTTATAACATTATAATTCAGTCAACCTTCAAAGCAGTCAAAATGGAAACAAAACGCTGTGCTTTCACTCGTCCATCACAAATTTAAAAATACAGTCGACCTTTAAACGCAGCTTATATCGTGTCCAATTCTTATCAAAAACGACAGCCACAAAAGTGGGAAGCGATAAGTTCCAGACTGGTTAGACCTGGAAAGTCACATGATTTTGACATCATCAAAAAGTTATATAAAACAGGACGGATTTTGGAGGTGGTCATCAGTCTGCTGTCCAAACAGTCATTAATAGGAGCCACTTTGGAAGTCTACCTAAGCATCTATAATCCCACCACGTTTAAAGACGTTCTGTTAAGTCTTTCAGGACTTCAGGACCATATGGAAACAAAATTTGAATGATTGACCCTGTGACCTTGTAAAATGTATCACGTTTACCTGGCTACAATAATATCCAAGGTCTCATCTGCACACACATGCCAACTAAGATTCATAAGGTTTCATGAAATATGAGATAAAGTATCAAATGGAAAACAAATGTGTAACATACCTGATCCTGAGACCATGAGATTGAGGCAAAAGTAACCCACATAAGTGACTCTGTGACCTTGAGAATTAGGTCAAGGTGTACCAGATACAATACCAGCCTAGGTCTCACATAGATAGACAATCCTACAATATTCATGAAGTTTCTTTGAGTCCTTCAAGACTTATCACATGAGAACTGATTTCACGGGTAACCCTGTGACTCAACCAAACATCCCTCGCGCACATTTAATTTCGTTTGAATATAAATGCTTTACGTCATTGATGCGGGCGCGTCACAACTTAGTTCTAGCAATGTTTAGGTCATGTTATCTACGGTGAATTACTACTGTTGTAAATAGATAGATAGATAGATAGATAGATAGATAGATAGATAGATAGATAGATAGATAGATAGATAGATAGATAGATAGATAGATAGATAGATAGATAGATAGATAGATAGATAGATAGATAGATAGATAGATAGATAGATAGATAGATCAAATACACCAAAATGCACTGATGAAAATCGTACCAATTATAGGCGCCCCAAGTATCATGGAGATACCAATGAAAAAAGTTATCAAACCATAGGCTCCAGGCAGTCTGTTTGGTCCAAATGTGTTGGCCAATAAGTTTGGAAGAAGTGGGATGAAACTTCCAGCCGTCAATCCATTTAATGCAGAGACTGCGGTAAGAAAGACATATTTTTTGCTGATAGGAAACAGGAAGCAGGTAACACCCATGAATCCCAGGTTCAAAGAAAACAACAAGCTTGTCCGCATAAATTTCAAATCGGCAACAAAACCAAGCAGCACTCGCCCCACGAAATCCGTTCCTCCATGGACTGAAATCAAGAAAGCCGCCTGTGTTTTAGAGAAGCCAAGTTGTTCAGCATTTGCAGAAATCATGTAGAAAATACTGGGATATGTGGTGAAGGTGTATACAACTACAAAAACGTATATCCAGAACACACGTTCTTTGAATAAGCTGAAATCTACATTAACTCGCTTACTTGTCCTGCTTGCGTCGCCAGATGTCGCACGCTGCCTACACCTCCAAGAACAACAGCAACGTTTGCCCTGGACCCCATCCCTTGCGGCTGAAAGAGTTCCGTTAGGTCCGATTTTTCCCTCGAGAACTGCTTTCAGGCCTAATTGAAGGGTTGGAAATTTCAGAGTCTCAGCCCCTTCAGCTATCTGCATCCGGACGTCTAACACACTGGCATCGAAAAACACGCTGGTGATATTAAAAGACCTCTGTTGTACCTCATTATGAGCAGGCGATTTTGGTTGGTCTGTCCTTTTTCTGCGCCTATTCATATATTGTTCAGGTGGTCGTAAGAGGGCACCACATATACAAAGATGGAACCCAAAGGACGCAAATAACAAAAATGCTCCAAAAAAGCCATAGTGGTTTAATGTTACGCTGAATAATAGTGGGATGACGAAGGCACCAATGCTGGATCCTGCTGCAGCAAGACCATTTGCCAGACCTAGTCGTTTCTTGAAGTATCGGGACATAGTCGTCACACATAGGTTGAAACACAGGCCGCTTCCGAGTCCTGGTGTACAAACAAGCATTCTTCCAAAATATTGCTTGGAAATATTGTAACTAATGCAGCAATTTTCAGTTTGTGAAAGGCTTCCAATACACGTAGGCCGAGTTTTGGTCTCACAATATGCATATACTTTTAATTGATTACCTCCTGTTGCCTTAGAGGCTCATGCCAATACAAAAGAACGCGTGAGAAATGAATAAAAGAACACTCGTAAAAAGTTACAAGCATATACATATGTAAAAAACATTTTAAAACCAAGCATCTTAAAAGAGATCGTCTGTGCCTAAATATAATTTGTTCATATTTCAATGATTAATACCGGCAGCGAGGGATTTATGTCTCAATATGCATATACATTTAATTTGTCACCTTCTGTTGCCTCACAGGCTCGTGGCAATAAAACAAAAGCATGATAAATGAATAAAAGAACACACCTAAAAAGATACAAGCATGGTTATACATATATACAAGTACATTTCAAAAACGAGCATTTTAAAAAAGATCATTTGTGCCGGAATATTACAAACCCGCAGCCGGGGTGTGACGTGCGGGGTGGGTGTCCGGGGTGTTGATCGACACCCCCATCAGAAAAAGGTCCAATAATCTCCGCCAAACAAAACAAAACAACAACAAGGAAAAGTACGAAGGTAGGTATCTCTTTAATACATGTTTACAATAATAATTATTCTCTGCATAAGGTCCGCACAATAATTCATTCAACCAAAAGTATGCTACTTATTCTGACGATGGCACCTTAAAGAACTAATAATAAATTAATTTTACAAGTTTCACATTTAAAAAAAATACGCCAAGGCCTGTTTAAGGTCCATGTTCGCACGGCACTCTTCCTATTGGAAAGCATACTATTGATGGTAAAAATATCCCATCAATGAAAGAAAATGTTGGACCTTTTGACTTATTTTCAACCGTTTTTCTTAGACCTTTATTTCATTTTTTGCCGTTTTGCTAATGCATCAAACCCAGCTTCAGAAATGCTCTTTGAGACAGAACTGAATACATGTCTTTTATTAAACGAATGAAAAAGAGCTGTTTTATATTCAATATTTATTGTGTCAAAACTTAGTTCTTTAATAATGCACCTTTACGTTTTATGTCAAAACTTGGTTCTTTTTAATCTTCATTTAATTTATATTTTGAATGTGGCAAATCTAAACTTGAAAGAGTTCCATAGCTAGTCATGGGAAGCAAGACGCTTGCGTACATGGACTCTCATGAGGTTTTTGGAACGTTTATGAACTGCACGGGATCAGAGCAAGTGGACATTTCAAGACAAACTAGGGGTGTATATGACTCAGACTCAGATCTGTTTTTATTTGACAAAAGCAGTACAAAAAAAACAGCAATGAAAACATGTAAGGTACAAGAAAAACAAAACAGTTATCGTTCATGTGAAAAAACCCCAGATTATTTGCACCATAAAAACTGAACCAGTTATGTCGGGATGACTCCAGCTAAGCGTTTGAGAACCCGCTATCGCTGAAGTTACCCTGGAGGGGGGTCCTGGAAATTTACACCCCGCAATATATAGAACAAAATAGGTAATGGATATACATATATTTGAGACAAAAGACACAAAAAATTTATCTGATACAAAAAAAAAAATCATTATTTGGTGAATCATTTTATGCCAGAGCGAATGCTCTAAGACGTAAATTTGCTGCCTCTTCTTTTGACGTGAAGAGACGGGTATTCACTTCACACTGCACCAATATGTTTTGTGCCAGATTATGGTCAAACTTTACTAACAAGAGGGCTGTGTGAACAGCCCGTGCCTCAGCTGATCTTGACATTCATCACACTTGCAGCTCTATGAACTTGGGAAAGGATCAAGGACACCATGTTCTGAGTAAGTCTGACCTTTACAGAAGAACACTTACATGTGCAACTTCAAAGTTCAAGTAGTTCTCAAGTTATAATGAAGAGTAAAATTCATGTATGTTGCACTGTGACCCCACAAATGAGGTCAAGGTCATTCATGTACAGTCTCAGCATGACCTTCATACAGAATAATTAACATGTGTAGCTAACTCAAAACAGATCTCAAGTTATCAAGTAAACAGTAAATTTCGTGTCAGTTGTCCTGTGAAATAGCATTAGAATGCCCATTGATTTTTTAAGATTTGTCCAAAAAAACCACAAAAAAATTCATTAAAAATCAAAAAATCACTGGAGCATGAACATTTGAACAAAATTGGTAGAAACCCACCCAACATACATTGTCACCAAGTTTGAAGTTAATCTGGATGACGGTTTTGGAGAAGAAGTCGAAAATGTGAATTAGCATTAGAATGCCCATTGATATCCATAGTAATCAAAAGGAAAGCTACATTGACCGACAAGTACCAGAATTGAAAAAATCATTAAAAATCAGGAATCCGCAGCATTCCCACATAGTGAACAACTTTGTTTGACCCTTCTACAAGGAACATATCCATCATGTTTCAGCTTAATCTGAGTGACGGTTCTGGAGAAGAAGTCGAAAATATCTTTAACACACAAAAATATATAAAAAATTAGGAAAAAATTGCAGCGCCACCAGGTGAACAAATTAAGAACTAGGAGTCCTAGGGAGTGTTCCTGTGTGATATCAAAGCAATTTGGTGAGCGGTTTCAGAGAAGAAGATTTTTTAAGATTTACCCAAAAAAGAACAAAAAAATTCATTAAAAATCCAAAAATCACTGGACCGTGACCATTTGAACAAACTTGGTAGAGACCCACCCAAGGCACATCTCCACCAAGTTTGAAGTGAATCTGGCTGACGGTTTTTGAGAAGAAGTCGAAAATGTGAATTGTGGACGACGGACGGACGACGGACCCTCAAAAAACCTCAACTGACTGACAAGTCAGCTGAGGTAAAAACTGCAGGGTTTCAAAGTGGCATACAGCAATGCGTTTGGCGGGCTATTCAAGCCCGGTAGCAATAAGCAGTAGCGTCAGTGCCGCGTATATAAATCTATCTGTGCCAACTATTGATATGCTGAAAAAAGGAGGGTGTGTATGGCCTTGAAAGCGTCTTGCGCGACGGAGTAGCCGCATTGTGCTCTGTCTACAGTGACTTGTGTCACACCAATGAACTAACTTTTCGATGGAAAGTATTAAGGCTGTAATCTGCAAAGGTTGTACATAAGTCTGTTTTTGAATTACATGTATGTATTTTTCCTGATGAACTTAGTTCTATGGGCCATTGTACCTGAAATAAAATCATTAAATTAAATTGAATAACATAGTAATGGTTAATTTCATCAAACTGCAAACTGTTTTCAGATTATTTCTGGCTACTTGTGTGGATGAAAAGGCGCCCTGTAGAGCTGTTATCTGCTTGTTTTGCAGTACTGTTACAGTACGTCAAAGTTGATGCCACTGTACATTGTGGCTTTGTTAGATTCAGCCTTGAAATTCCACAACAAACACAGAAATAGAAAATATGTGGGCAGTTTTTATGAACACGTGTTAGGAACAAGTCAGTGAAAACAGTGCAGAATTTGGTTGAACCGGTAACATGGTATTTCCACAAATCATTGCATACCAATGTCACATCGTTATTTCAAATCAAAGCAAATTTTTGTCACGAATTAAAAGGAAAGGGTCTTACTTATATGTTATTTATGATCTGTTCATCATGGCCTTTGCTTAGTTTTATGTGAATTTTTATCTTCATGGAGTCGGACGGAGGGTAGTGGACTTTTTAGTTTATCCGGATACAGTTCGATTACAATAAAACTGGCCTTTGCGGTTTACGGGGGCATAGGTCGACTACCTTAAAATTAATCTGTACGGTGATACAGCAGTCAAACTCTCGCAACACTCTTATTACTTTACCAGGTATACTATAATGAGATATATTTTGAACTCATCTTTGCTGGTTATTAACTAAATTGTACTGTCTTTCCTTTTTTCTTCTTCTTTGTATGTGCTTTGCTTCGTCTTTGCTTTTTTCATTTTTTGTTCTTTTACTCTATTCATCATTGTATTTCTTGATTTTCAATCAAAATTGTTTCTTTACGGCAGTCTTCCAGTCGGACAGACATACAAGTAATGCTGATTCAGTGAAACTGAGTTATTATATCTGGACCTGAAGTTGGGTTCTAAACATATCGAAAAGGTCCAATATTGGACGCATTAAAACAATATATCGAATTCATTAGCACATTCTGTACAAATATTAATCAGTTTCTGTGGACCTTTTACAAAAGAACATAGCAAAGTGAGATCATCAGAATATAGAGAGCAGAAGGTTGATCCAAACTCCATGTTCATTGTATCTAACTCCACTGTCATGAAAACGATCGCTTAGACCGTCAACATACACACACACACACACACACATATATATATATATATATATATATATATATATATATATATATATATATATATATATATATATATATATATATATAATACAAATGGAATACAGGACCGATATATATGTATGTGTATGCAGAGCCCCAGCTTTTTTGCCAGTATTATAAACACATGTAAATGAATGTAAATATGTATGCGCTATGTATATGTGCATTACATGATGTAGCACGCAGGTAGACATATGCATCAATGAATTTGCAACTTAAGAATATGGTAAGCCAGTACAGAGAAAAAGTCCATAATTTTCGAATGGAGACATCGCTATAATCAAAGTCTGGGTAAGGGCCTGTGAGATAGCAGCCAGTTCTGGGTACAGGCCAAACGTCCGATTGATGGTTTTAATTAATTTTATGTATTGATGAAACGGAGAGAGAGAGAGAGAGAGAGAGAGAGAGAGAGAGAGAGAGAGAGAGAGAGAGAGAGATGAAACGGAGAGAGAGAGAGAGAGAGAGAGAGAGAGAGAGAGAGAGAGAGAGAGAGAGAGAGAGAGAGAGAGAGAGAGAGAGACTGGTTGTGGGTCTCCTGTTATCCGTAGTGCTCCGTAGTCCCAACTACCGGTTTCCAATATTCTGAGAAACTGTCTTCAAACATCCGTTCCCCACTCACCACCCCCGAATAATGCGATCAGATGCATATCTTAGCCCCAGAGTGTAACATTTCAAAGATACGATATTAAGAATTTTCAAGGGAAGGATCATGTCCCCCGTCCCCAGCATCGTGACCATCACACCCACCCAGAAATCTTGGGAACAGCACTGTTTTTAATGATATCGAGGCTGTATATTCATTAACACATCAACTCGATCTACATTAATTGGTTAAATTTGAAATCTGTCCGAAAATCACAAAACTCGATAAAATCAATGATACTTTACTTTGGGTATATAAAAAGTGAATCAATGCTTATTTAGGCTCTCCCTTTATGTCTTCAGAGGCAGGACAATGTAAAATGAATTGTCCTTCCATTCCGAGCAAAATGAATAAATAAAAAAATAAAACGCAGTCAAATTCTGTTCTGCGGTGAATCTTCGGTGTGCCTTCCGGGTTTTATTGGAAGGAAGTAGTTTGTGAACATAAGCTTTTGCCAGACTTCTTCGAAACTTGAAATTTGTCGTGTCGGAAGGAAACCTTTATTTCGGAGTCTGTTTTAAAGTTGAAGTAAATCCTTAGTTTAGAATAGCAACCACAATAAGGATTGTCATATAAATATAAAACGCAGTTTTTTGTGATACTGATCACATTAAGTTGGCATATTTTAGTACAATAAAATAAATAAAGCGTTTAAAACTTTGGTTTAGACATTTTTATTAGAATTCCCGGAAATGTCCATATAGCGGTATGATATGACCATTGGAAAAAGGGATTTTATTTCATTTTGCTTTGAAATTACACAATGAATCCACGTTCTCAATGTGAACAAAATGCATTATAGGAAAGTGAAATTGTCATACGTGTTCTTTTGACCTATTAGAATATCCAAACTGACATAATGTTCTGCATGAACGTCAATTCAGTCCGATAGTAAACTCAACCTATCAAAATGTTTCCAATTCTTTTCTTTTAGGTACTTTTTCTTTCATTTATGAAATGTTAATATGTATACGGAATTAATCTGTCTACTGTTTTAAGAGCATGTTTGCATGAATCTATTTATTTAGGCCAATGCCCATGGGAAGTGACAGTAGAAAGTGGGCCTACTTGCATAGACTATATGTGCGCCGAGCGTCCAAGCGTGTACGGCTCTACATGTATAAATGCAGATAGTGTCTTCCGTTTGCTTTGTCACTCAAATATGACTTTAGTGATTACAACTTATGGCAAAATGCTACAAACTTGCCATTTAATATGACATTAGATGGTAACAGAAGAAAGCATACTTCATGAACTACGAGGCATATTCATTAAAACTGCCTCATATGTTCCAGGAGTGGACGGTGACAATGTCAATGAATAAAGCTCGTCCGAACCACTGCTATTTGAGTATTCCTCCTTGATACTGATGAGCTGGTTAGACTTTTTAGATTCAAACGTGATCAATGTACAGTCATTAGCATAAGCTGTGAATCTTTAAATGCCAAAATATATGAGCTGAAAATTCTTCTTCATAATCTAAATACACAAGGTTGCTCTCTTTGTGCGGTGTGTTTACAAAAGACAGGAGACCTGGTCAAATGATGATGCTGATTATTCGCTATTGGAACTTGACAATTACACCTACACCTTAATATCATAAGTCCAAAGTTGTTCCGCACGAGGGAACTGGCAAGCTATATTAAAGAACCACAGCAAACAAAAATACTGGATATTTCTAAAAAAAATCAGACTTATGGGCAAGCCATTTATAGAAATAACGCACAAATCATTAGCCAAAAAAGTCACGCAAGGTAATATTCATAGGCCACCTAGGAATCTGGTTGAAATTGACAGACAGTTTAGTGAGAAATTAACGGTGGGTTTGCATAGGTTGGTTGCAGACATTAATGATGTCATTATAGGTGGATATTTCAACATTGATTTGCTAAAAATACCAGATAAAGTAAGCATTGCCACTTATTTTGACAGAATCACCTCTTCGGGATTTTCCCTCAAAATACACTTCCGACAGGATTATCAGAGCGAAGAAGAATTATAATTGATAATTTCCGATACAAAATGACAAATATGAATACAAATCCTCCAAGTTCAGAAATATTGACTTCTAATATCTCGGATCATTTTCCGTGTTTCATATGCCTAGATATTGTTCGCAAAAAGTTTGAAAAAATATAAATATGTGCAATCACGTGTTAGACACAAAAACTACATAGAAAATTTTCGAAGAGAGATCGAAGAGGCAAATTTATATGATCGCCTTGGTAAGGAGTCAAATGACCCAAAGAAGCCATAAAGTATAATGCACAAAATCATAAATAATGCGTTAGATAAACAGCTACAAATTAAGAAAGTAAAATAAAATAAATACAAACATAAAAAGTCCTTGGATCACTCAAGGTTTTATAATATCAATAAAACGACGACATCAAATGTATGAAACATTGAAAAGAGCACAACAAGGCAGCAATTAGTATGGTTTATAATATACATCAATCGCATAAGAGTGGCTTCAAATTTATTTAAATTATTTCAAACGCAGACGATATGTAGTACTTTAAACTTCTTTAATAAGCAATCTAACAAAAGTTAGTACGTGATTGAAGGCAAACAAACTATCCTTAAATATCACGAGCACAACATTTATGTCATTCTACAAGCCATTCTAGATCCTCCATCTCTCAAAATAAATTAAAAAATACTGTGCGGATGAATTCAGTTTCTTGGGTTTAACTTCAGATACAAATATGAATTGCAGAAAACAAATACAGAGGATTTCTACCAAAGTGTCCCAGAAATTAAGCCCATTACATAAAATAAAATGGTTCCTTTCAATTAAAATTCTTTTGAATCTATCTAACTCAGTTATATTACCACATTTAAACTGTTGCCTTCTGGTATGAGGACATAAACTTGGTTTTAATGCCCATTCAGAACCAATATTTAAAGGATTGAAATTACTAAAACTCGAAAATATATATAAGCTACAGCTTCTAACATTTTATTACAAATTAACAAAAGACAAGTTACCAATTATTGTATATTATTATTATCTTTCGGTTATTTCCAAACACAGTCGTATATTATTAGACGACAAGGAAGAGGGACGACATATTTATAACAAGAGCTTCTCGCCTCTTTACAAATCAATGAATTAGACATCAAACGCGTTTATTTTGAATTGTACACAAGCTACAATAAAAGATTAAGTCAATACACATAGTATTTAAGAAATTTCAATTTATGTAAAGAATTATTGTTTAGAAAAATATGAATCTAAATGTCGCATACCAAATTGTTACATAGCTCGGACTGAGGAACAGGGTAATGACTACCAGAAAGTGGTTCTGAACAAAAATACAGAAATACAATATGCAATTCTGGCAGGTAATTGCGATTTTTTTTTTCGATTTTTCTCTTTTTGAGTTTTATTTATGTATTAATGTAGTTTTTATTGAGGGGCCAAAAATGCACGATGTACTTGTTGTTACTTACAGTACCGTAAATATCGGACCTTACAAATATGTTAAATCAATATTATATGCAGAATTAATAAATGGACAGAAAAACAAGGTGGGTGGCTTGTATGATAGCGGTCAGCAACGATCTCAATACAGGTCTCCAATATATATATATATATATATATATATATATGCGATTATAAAATACCATACTGTACTACACTTATTGATATATTGTATGTATATGTTGATTCAATAAAATGATTCTTCATTCCTGGTATTGTCCTATATTAACCTGCTTTGCACAGTGGAAAACAAGCAGACAACACGTGACATACATTCGTCGTATGGACAGCCAGAGTCAAATGCTTACTGTTCATGGACCAGGAACAAATGTAAGGAAACATTTCCAGCAGGCAGAAAGCGGATAGAGGGGCATACTTCAAAACAAGGTTGCAAACAGATAGTAGTCATAGAATTTCCAGGTAAAACTAAGGTTAGTTACACCAATAACCATTTTGCAAAACAAAACTAGATAATGATCCCCAAAAAGGTGTAAATTTTCCAATAACGTACAAACTGGAGAGCCGTACAATTCGTTTGTGGGGAAAATGGAGTATAGTTTGATACAATTGTATGTAGTTTTGAACTTTTCACGATGCAGGCCTCGAGAGGAAGCAATGCCAAAAGTCTTCGCAAGCTGCACACAGGACTCATTTTGACACCAATTGTGAAGCGACGTGAGTTCGGGCCACTGCTGCCTGATCGTAAGCGAGTGTGTAAAACAGAGGCACATCCGTTTTCAAAAATGGGCAGTTGCGAAAGCGGATTAAACCGAGGAGAATCTTTCGTGAGGATGACAAATTTCGGAAATAAATAGGTAGCTCATTCCAAAGGCGAGCCACTGATTTAAAAAATTATTAAGAATATCAGTTTCATTTGTTCCTTTCTTTGCAATTTCCACAAAAATTCTTCACCAGTAATTCTTGACTTTTTAGTTCCGTATTTGTTATATCGTTTTCAACATTTAGAAGACACAAAAACTTGATATTTAACCCACCTGCCATGACACCATAAGTTAGATACATGTACTCTACTCGCGGGACAAAAACAGTCAGTAAGACTCCACTGCCTGTCAGCACGCCTCCAGTCACAGCGAGGATCCGCCGGTCTATCATACCCACGAGAACGGGAACTACCGGTCCTGAAAAGGAAAACGCAACCCCCTGATCGCCAATCTACCTTTTGATGATGTCAAAACGTTTATGAGCGCCCCATTCTTCTATCTGTCATTCCAGGGCAGTTTATGTTTGCTTTTTTGTTTTTGTTTTTTACAAATCAAGGTAAGCACCTGTCAAACGAGTTCCTTTAATTAGTAAGTTTTGATAGCTTACGTACTATAGATCGGGGAAGTGGAACCAGTCAAATGTGCAATATATCTCCATGCTAGTCTGTTGTACAATTTTTTCTACAGCAATTCCTCTTATGTTAAATCATCACAGGTTGTTTTCTTCGTTTTTGTGGCATTTAACCTTGTATAATTAAATCCCGACACGGTGCTTATTTCTTTCTGGCGTATTTCGCCTCACATTATGAAATGTATATACCATTGGAAATATGTTGTACTCAGGGCATGCATTGGGTGATTTCATATTGATTCGTTCTTATACCAGTCACAGCACGAAACACATTTTTATCGGGTTGGGGGATTGTATGCTTTCCATTACATTTTACTCGGCACCATCAGTTCATAGTTTGTTTGTTGTAAGACATTAAATCTTGCAAATGCAAACAATATGGCTTGTTAAGCCTCACTGGTTTGCAGTGCAAAGCCGTTTTGTGTCTAAGCTAGAAACTGCGTTATGTAATCCCACGCGGACTATAATTTTTTTGTCAGATACAGAGGACAGCTTGGGCAGCCAAGTCAAAAAACGTTTTGCAAAACCAAATGTCTCGGCGCCTTAAAGTTGGCAGTTTCATTTACAATGAAATATGTAATAGATATACAGTGGTCCCCAGGTCGATCATAATGATACCGACCGACCGCGAAGCGGGAGGTTCGGTATCATTATAATCGGCCGAGGGACCATTGTATATCTGTTTTAGTTCATTGTTCAACAATACAAAGAGAGTCTGCATTTTCAAACAGCCTTAAAAGTGCACCATCAAGGTCAAAGTAGAAAAACAAAATATCCACCAATGAATGACAAAGACAGCCTTAAAAGGGCACCACCATGGTCAAAGTAAAAAACCCCCCAAAATATCCACTAATGAATGACAATGGTATTCGGATTAAAAGGTCACACACTGGCGCATGCCACTGTTCCCCGAAAAGCGAAGAAGTTGGCTTACGGCTTGCGGACAATGGTCAATATGGCCAAATTACATGCACATCATCATGATAATGATAATGATATTGATACTGCTGCTGCTGATGATGATGGTGATGATGTACATTTGAGTCAAATCTATGCTTATACTGAGGACATGAAACTGACTGCTGATGATTTTGGTATATATGTGCATCAATTAGCAAAGACACTGGAAATCCGGTGCACGACAGTTCGTCTAAAAACCAGTCCATCGAAAAGTTAACACGTCGAAATTTTATTATGTCTAAATTCCGTTACATCGAAAATCAAATTTGTCGCATACAACTTGGTAGAAAAACATCATGAAAGATCATGTATGCATACTGGACATGCAGAACCCCGGTGGCCCCTATATTATCCAGTCCTGGAATTTCTCAAAGGGTATGTGTGTTGTTCATTTATTTCATTTATTTCTGTATTTCCTGTTTTTCTTTTTTGGCATATAAACTATTGAAATATGCAAATCAACAATGCTCACTGAGCTATGACGTCATGGCCATATTAATATGTAAAATAAAATGGTTCAGTGAAGGAAACCTATGCCATCCATATGTTTTTTTATACCTTTCATTTTTTATTGAATTCCGTGCGTCTTGTTTTATTTTGCATGTTATGGAAAACAAATTATTTTCGACAGGCTGCGTGTTAAAACTTTGGGCGGTTTTCTGCAGGCACAATTTGTAATATCCTTTGTCGCAGTTTTGTAACGGAACTGTTAACATATTTCTTCTGTTCAACAATTGCAGTGATAAATTTTAGTCAGTCTCGGTAATTTGATTTGATTTGATTTGAATTTATTCGGAAAATCAACATACACTTTATAAATTAAGCAGATGAAACATATAGAAAATATGATACAGCAAATACTGAATGCATTATGCCAGACACTGCTGATCAGTGTCATTCCGTCATTTTGTTAAACGCAGCGACATTAGTTTTATCTAATACGTACGTGTTCAACGGAATGTAAATCACAAAATGTCTACAGTATTAAAAATGATGACTTTATTTCATGTAATACATGTCTTCAATGATAGTTGACGGATATTTGTTTAAGTTAACTTTAAAGGCTGCAAGGAGGTAACGAATTTTGTTAAAGAGAAGTAAGTCGCTACAGGACTATGGGATATATGTTAAAAATATATGACGTGTGGTATGCTTAAAATATCTTCATGTTGATTGATTGCACTATAATCTTTGTTCCTTTTTTTAATCTCATGGGATGGTTCTTTGTTCTCAAGCGGTAGATATCAGCACGTGAGGTACGTTTTCCTCATGATACCAACCTCTACAATAGCCATTGTTTCGATTGTAAAGCAAGGCGGAAGGATATATACCAACCCCCTGTGAACAAAGGATCTATGAACTAAGGATTGGGATAACAAGCTGCGAAGCTGGTGTAAATCCCCCTCCTTGTGTCTACGGTTACAAAGTTTGCCTACGAAAGCCCTATTCTTACACATTCACGACAATACAGTCATATGGTATTTCATCCTAACTATCAGTGGTTTATCATCTATGTTTGTGACGCGTATTGTTGGACAGCTATTGACTCACAATTTCGGGTTCTGAAAAAAGACAATCTAAGAGCACGGTTGACTGTTCTTTCGTTGGTGCATTTACGGGGTCAGGTCGATTTGTGACATCTGAGTGTGGGTTTAGGTTTCAGGGCAGTCATTCTGTGCCTTGAATTTAGTGTTGCCTGGTCTAATTGGTTTCTTTACATCAAAGATACATGGATATTTATTGAGTCCTTTTCTCAGCGTAAGTTTAAATTAGAGTTTGGCATTTTTGGTATATTTGTGCATGTACTAGTCCATATAAATTCTCTACGTCTTGCAATTATTAGCAAGAACTTGTTACACAGTATGCATTTATGAATCCGCTGATATCACATGTTCATACATTCTAAAATTCAAGCGGGTTGTTTTTACCATATACTAATACAAGGTGAAGGTAAGCGGCCGCCGCTACATAAAAAACATATCCGTGAAGTTAAAGCTGCGAAATGTTTCCCGCTTGTTCATTTGGCTGTTAAAGCCTAGAATTTTCTATATTTGGGATTAAACGTGAAAAAATGTTAATTAATTTATATGTTCAGATATAGACCTGGTACCTGGTAGTACCTGGATCGGCTTGCAGCATAGTAAGATTGGCTTGTGATATATATATATATATTCTGGGGTGGGAGTGGGGGTGAGTTGGAAAGACATGGAAGGTGTGGCACTAACGCCCCAATTTTGTCATTTCAAAAGAATACCTGATCTGTGTTGGAAATTACAATTTTAACACCTAAATGATAATGATTTTTTTCGAGTTTCTCACCAGAACAAAGGGTAAATGCCAAATACAGTGATGGAATCCATGATGTGGCCCTAGCAGTGGTATTGTATTGTTCCACTATTGCGGTGAAGAAGACTCCAAATGACTTCAAATATCCACCCAGGACAACTGCTCTCATAATGAAGGCACCTGGAAGTTAAATATATGTTTAACAATCAATCGACGTTGACCGGGATATTATCTTCTTTTTGCGCTATAACCTCTTAGCACCCACCCAGACAAAGCATTGCATTACTTCAACCGTGATGTGGTTTGGAAAACTGCGACACCACCTGCAGTAATTGGTTTTTGTGTCCGAATAGAAAGGTACGTGCTGGAAGTGAAACTTGATGCAATTCTGTGGAGTTGCCAATCCGAAAAGTATGTGTCACCTGCGATTTCCCAAGCAAGCTATATGCCACACTTTAAAATTTCCACGACATCAGCAAAAGCACACAACTTCCATATCCAGGAGGTAAGTGGTCTACAGCTGTCAGCTTGCGCTATCTCATGTCGTTGCCAAATGATTGTGATTGACAACTAGATAGAAAGAATAACAAGTTTCTCCGTGCTTTTATGTGCTGTGGTTTCTACAAACATACTTGTAGCCCTATGTAGCTCACAATGAGATACAGTGTAGCGCGTCAATGATACTTTTAGACCTCCAAGTCCTGTTAAGCCTGGGGGCCAACCATCTTCCAATTGTAATGTGTCTTCATTCATCTACACTCAAGTACATTTTCATCATTTTCATCGTTTAAACGTTTGGGTCCAGTACTTGGCTAAGTGGTCCTACAGCTCAGCTAACAAGAACGTGGTTTTATCTTACAACTTATCCTTTGCATATAGCACCTGGACTTAAATTCTATTTTCTTCACTCTAATTGGTATGCCAGAAATTCAGAACCAGAAAAGGGGCTCAAATAAATGGTGATGGTAATTCCTGTGGGGTTTCTTTATCCATCTTGATAGTAATAATAATAATAATAACGGAAATGACATGAGGGATATGCTGATGCCGCTACATTCTGGACAAGAAAACTACTTCCGCCTTAAAACAAGACCAAGCCCTCCAACAGACCTTTTGTCTTATTAATGAGCACATCAAAGGCTGCATCGCTACCCTCAAATTGCTATGAAACCCAGGGTAAAAATTCGCTCTTTTTATTAGTAAATAAATATTTCATGTCAATTCTGCTTTAACCACACGTATTCTACAACAAATTGTGTGAGACTGTTTAAACTGCTCTATTATTCAGGACATTGAACTATTATCCATGGTGCTGGACTCAATGTCAGCCACAGAACATGTCGAAACCAATTTGCGTCACTTGAATACTTAAACTATGTCTCTTATTATTTTTCCGTTTTCCTCCTAAGCGTACGTCTTGAACGACCAATTGCACTCCCCTGCCATCAGTCTCATGTCAATGCTTACATTCATTCTTGTCCTTGTTATTACTATCAAATTTACCCTCATTTTAATTTGATGTCCTTGAAGTTGTATTCAACTATTTTAAAGTCTCCAAATTGTTTAGCGGATCGTGTAGCATTTGTGCGTCTCGTTTTCGCATGGCAATCGTGTTTCTTCCAGAGAAATGATTAGAATAACGCAGAGCCCTCTTGTTTAGTGATACCAAATGTCTTTTAATGCGGGCATTGCTTTATGCGTGATGAACAAATTATGTTTAAATCAACAGGTTTGTGTGACTGGTTAAATGGAAGCTTGATGTTTTTTAAGTACCTTGAGGTTGTGGAATTATTTTCCGTAAGTTTATTTTAGTGCCATTGGTTACAAATATTAAAACATGATACATCTACAGGTTGTATTGTATCATACAGAGGACAGTCAGTGCGGACAGACAATAAACCCCATCCCTTATCTTACAAATACTCATTGACCACATGGATCTAGCTCGATTCTTTCATGTTACAATCAGATCGAAAACACGCACTGAGATAGTATATTCAAGCCTATCTTATTTCATGAAGAAAACATCCACTAAGAACATTACTACTACTATTTATTGACGTGTGTAAAGTGCAATGATTCTTAAATGGCATAAATTCAATTCAATTCAAGTTTATTAACGCACACAATAACACGCATTTACATTTGGTACAGATGTTAATGGAAGTATAGCAATGTTGCAGTGACATAACAAATCACGTAAATTAAGTGATATACAAGCAAACAGAGTAGCATCAAATTGCAGAGGAATAAATCCCTAGGGGCTTGTAAGTTCATGGCTTACTGCAATGAGCAAATTAATATTTTCACAAAATAAGTCCCGCTTAAGAACTTAAACTATGCCATATTGTTAATTAATACAAGGTGACAAAATAATAACAAGAGTTATGGCAATCAAAAGGCCATAACTGGAATTTATTAAACTAAATAAGCTTAACATCGCTTGAAGTGCGATTTAAATATATTAAGGGAGAATTCATAACGTCTGTTTTGTGGAATTTTATTCCATACAGATAGGCCTTTAAGGACAGGTAAGACACCAAAAATAAATCCCACTTTAATAAATCCTAGCTCAAAATGTATTTGCGTTATGATAACAAATCATATATGTGTGTAGTTGTCATACTCCAAAGAATATATATATTCTGTATCTGGGTGGCTGTGATGATACTTGTTGAATAAACAATTGAAAGTTGACCGCAAAGCATCCACTCTATAAATGTCGATATAAGTCACTAATTATTTGTGATAAAATCATAGCTACACTTGCTTCTTAATCCTGACATATTGGCAACAAAAACCTCCTGTGATTTTTTATGTTTGGTTTAATTTTTTCGTTGTCCATCCTCAAAGTTTGACGTTTCAATATTCCCTTTGATTTCCAGGATGTTCATTTTCTTCATTTCATAGAAAAAGAACGAAGCAAAATTTGGAAATCGCTCAATCATTTTTGCAGTTTAGATATTACAAAATCAAAAGCCGTTAATAGGATTAAATTTCGCCCAGCCGTTTTCTTGGAATAACCATTCTTAGGTGGGGTTCTCCTCCCATTATCCTTTCTGAGAAAACAAGCTTCGAAGGCCTTTGATGTTGATCATTTGCCTCTGAAACAATACCATTTGCTCAAGCTGAGCTGATATTTATACAAAACGTAGTAAATATCGTCCCTTAATATTTGGTGAGGTTGTCAATCAATTCTTGGCCAATAACATGAATAAAAGAGCCTTTGAAGTACGGAAAACATTATTCAGCCATCTGTCAAACGGCGACACGGACAATCTGGTTTCAAAGCGTGACGTCATGGAGGCAGCACTTCGGGCCCCGTGACCTGAAGCCTGGCAACGAAAGTTGTGTTGCATTGCTTCGGTGGGGCGGCCTACGGCCGCTTGTGGTCAGTGGACGGATGGCGGGTTTGGTCTTCCGCCCACTACCTCTTCATCCCGTTTTTAGGGATAGTGTTTTATTGTATTTACTCTTATCTGTATACTATGTAGTTAGCTTGTTAGACTTGATTGTACACTTTACTTAGTTAGATTGTCATTATTTTGCAGTTTTTTTCTCAATGAGTTTCATTTCTCTGTCCAACCTGAGTTTTGTACCGCTATTTTGTGTGTTTTCTCTTCTGTTCACCTTTATGCTTATTTCGATGTGCTAATTTTTAATTTTATTTCATCATCCCTGGGTTTCGATAACATGTTATGATGTACGTGGGTATTGTTGATTAAAGCGCCAATTATTTCCCCGCTTGTCTTTGGTGTGCAGGACCACTGCGGTAATCCATTGCGGTATGGCCTTTGAAGGGACATCGTCTGATGATTCCCGCTCCTCCTGAACATTTTAAGCCTACCTTCATTAGAACGCAAAACAAGCAAGATAACTATAAAGTAAACCACCAAGGCTATGATATGTTTTATATATATATATATATATATATATATATATATATATATATATATATATATATATATATATATATATATATATATATATATATTATATATATATATATATATATATGACATTTAGCACCTAGGATGCAGGGATAACCCACGAAAGTCGATTTGACTTATTTATAGTGGGGTCCTCTCTGCAGACAGAAACATGCTGCCGCCGCTAACTCAGCTACTCTTCTCGATAAAGAGCAGGGGGTCTTTTATATGCATACCCCATTAACAGGTCAACAAATACCATGGCCTTTGATAAACCAGTCATGAACCACAGGTACAGCTAGAGCCTTTACATGGAGAAGAAAGACGAAAGGGCCAAGAATGGTCCCTGTGGAACCCCACAGATAATAGGTAGTATATCAGAGGACTCCTGCAAATATTCCACAAGCTGCTTTCTGTTAGTAAAGTAACTCTCACACCGTGTTTCATAAATACCTCTTTCTGCATGAAAATTTGTAAATAGTTACTATTTTGGCTGATTTCAGTTCATCTGGAAGTCGCATTCTGTAGGGACAAATGTATTATTATGAGTGATATGCTTTAAAATAGTATCTGAAACAAAATTTAAGACTGAGTGCTAAACGCTATACCACACAGGAGTGCTCTTTTTAAGTGATTTAACTGTTATGCGCACATCATCTTCAACAACACGAAAAAAAACACAAAGTATTAACATTATACATCCTCGCATATACTCTGTAGGCTTTGATTTCTGCTTGAATAGCATGATTAAAGTGTGGGCCAACAATAAAAAAACTGAAATTAAACTTATTAGTAATTGTTTTATCATACGTTATGGATACTGCATTTGGTTAAAATCTTGATTGTATATTTCAGCCTTCCGTTCACTTATGAGCTTATTTATAGCTTCCATACATTGGGTAAGTTATGTTTGTTTTGCTCTAATTATTTATTGTTGTATTTACGTTCTGCAATACGTGATATATGATTTAGTTTGTTTCAGTTACTTTTTTAATTCATCCTTACTGGCAGCTGACTTATTCCTTTTGTAGTATAATATATCTTTCTTTCAATTGATTTACTTGACCTTCAGTGACCCAAGGTTTATGTGGTTTGCTGCGAGTTTCGACAGAGTTAGGAAGAATATGCAGTGAATATGCATGTTTAAACATATCAGAAAAAGCAGACATGGCAGTGTTGGGGTCACTGAGTTTCAAACTGGGGTCGATGTGTGTGAATTAATATCCGTCTTTATATTATTTCAGAGTTTATTATATGCCTATGCTTTGTGGTACTTTTGTTACATTTAGTTCTAAACATGCTCAGGTGTAATATCCGGAGGTGATCTGATATATCTGTATATAAAATTCCATTTAAAATTGGGGTCTATTATATTGGTGTAAATATTGTCAATCAGAATGGCTGTACACTCTGTTTCTAGTAGGTTTACTGATAGAGTTCAAAAAGGAATTACTATAAAGGATATAAAGGGAACTTGAAGTTGCGGACTGTTTCCCACTGTTTCTATATTTACATAAAAGTGGCCCATAAGATAATATTTCTACGTTTAATTTCAGAGAAGTAAGAATAGTATGCAAAGCGTCATTAAAGCGTTCTTTAGGAGCACCTGGTGGCCTGTAAATAATACCTCTAATGGAGTTGTGATAGTTGTCACCTTTATAAGTCCAGTTCGACAGAAACACACTCAATTTCATCATCTTATGCACTCAGATAATCCCTCATTATAGAAGTTATACAGTTCTGTAAAGAATACCAATACTCCACCTTCCTCCATGTATTTTCTATAATTACTCAAATCATTATCATTATCTTAGTTATAAATTTGAAAAATTGTCTTGAGACAGGCTATGGTCAAACGAACGACCTTAAATGAATTTAATAATAATAATAATAATAAATTTCAAAAAGTATTTAGATAAAACCATATCTCAGACAAATGGAATGAAAGACTTTAAATATTAAGATGTACTAAAAATAGTGATGACGAATTCTCAGAAGTATAAAAACATGCTATTAAATGAGTCCTCAAAAATATTGACTGTCACATTGATTTTTCAATATATTTGTATGATTGTAAAAGGGAAAATCAGGATCTAAGTTATATGCAGGAATTATATTTTTGTCACTAATAAGTTCAAATGGAACAAAGAGTCTCTCATTAATCATCTTTAAGTCAATTACATTTGATCTATTCTATAAATATGAAATATTGTCCGGAAAAGCAACATCGTCATCAACATGATAAAACCGCAGTTCATTTCACAGACTAATTGGACAAAGCCAATAGTCATCTGCATCACTTTCACGATATGGACATTGCATATGTGTGACAGGTTCACACACAGTTCATTTCAAGCGATTAAACCCTCTGAAATTAACCCTTAAAGCGCTGATTCAATATTGAATCAACAGCTTTTCTCAGGACACTTTGCCTGATTTTAAAGTTTCATAAAAAGTTTACAAATAATAAGAGGAAGCTGATTTTTTCAAGAGGAACCTGGTTCATTATAAAGCGCATCTATGATAAAAAGTGACTAAAGCTATAGTGAATATTTTTGAGACATGGCGGTAATGTCTACAACTGGGATAGACAGACAGACAGGCAGACAGAAGGACGGACCATGCAGGGGTGACAATAACCTCCAGCATTTATGTTCTAAGCGTAGACATTATGCTTTAAAATATTACTATAGACACTTTTCCTTGTATCACAAGTTCATCAACCACATTTCAGTGCAATGCTAACTGTGGCCACAATTCAAAGCCCAACCTTTATCACATAATAAATACTCACTCAGGACACATATCCAGGCCCATCCTCTATCATAAGGCACCCCATCGTCATCTTCCGCTGCCCTTTTTGCTTCATTCTCAAGTGGTTTTTCTTTGACACCAGTTCTTTGTGCTCCATTGTTTTCTCCATGTTCAGGTTGCGCCTTCTGCACTTTGCCTTCATGCACTGCTTCTTTCTTTCCATGATCATGTGAAATGTGGTCGTGTGCATTCATGGATTTGGAATTGCATTTGCAAGCATCCATTGTCTGCCCGAAAAAGACCACGAATAACATGTAGGTTGGTCAAAAGCCATTTGTTAAGCTAAGTGGTGCAATTTGGAATTTAATTATTCTGAGGCAAGACTTTTGTGTTCTAATATTTCGCAGTAGTATTCATAAGCAGAATGCTATTGTTCTGAACAGACCATATGGAAAACATGTACACTAATGTTCCGACATGTTTGCAAATATAGTCATATTTAAAAAGCTTTACAGTGGACAAATGCAGATTGCAAGAGACAAACTTTTTGTTTTGAACAATTACATGATGGACACTGCCACTGTGCGCCAATTTGTATTGTAGTGTTGGCATTTCATTGTATGGATAACATATGTCGCACATATTTTGCATATGGTTGTTATCTTTTCTATAGGGCTATAGGTTTACATATACAACCCACTTAGTCAGGTAGTATTGGGATTGTATCAGAAAAAATTTATACTGATGGGACTTTGAGTTGCTTTTCATTAAATCGAAAAGACTTCAAAACCAGTCATGTGATTTTATCTTAACTCTTCAACAACGACAATGTGACATATGTTTGAGTGAAACTTGGCTTCATAGGCACTAAGCAGATATTATAAATCGCGTCATAAATAATAATATCAATCTCTCTGGACAATGTTGTTTGTCATTGAAGTATGGGATGCATTCTGTTGACTCAGAATATAAGGCAACCCCGTTTGGTGGCATGACAGTTATATGCAGATGAAGGAATGGCTTACATTGTTGTCAGCTTGAAACCCAAAGTGGCAGAATAATAGCTCTGTCTGTTACGGATTTGGACGGAACCAAGGTAAAAATTTCTGCTCATTTGTATATGCCATACTTTGAGTAGGTAAATGAGAGCAAACTGAATATCTTATTGGATAGATTGAATCAGTACAGTCATCCCTTAATTCATATGTGGTGATATATCTAGTATAATGTGGTGATTTTAATTCCCAGATGCCAGAAGCAGACAGGTTGAATCACGTATGGTACGTCAAGGAAAAGGTTTTTCAAAAAAAATGTATTTTTTATTTTTGGCGAAGAAAATGTGGGCCGAGTTGGCACATACATATCCGAAATATTTAACGTTATGCACGCTGCAGCTGGTGAAGCAGGCTGTGCACCAAGTAAGACTTGTAAGTCTAAGAAGTATTAGTGCCACTACTTAGTCAAAATGGAACTCAAGGACTCAAATGGCTTTATTTGACAACTGTATGGCATATAACAAATCAGACAGAATGTTATTAGAGTTAAACAAAAATACATCGAAAACAGTCGCTACTGTACACAAAATAGCCTTCAAATCTATATACAGTCAGGATAACTCCAATTAAGGAATAATTAATTCCGCAATCACTGGAGCTACCTACAGAACATAAGATTACAACTTTATCACCTGGTTGTGTTTAATAAACACTGGTTATTTGAAACTGAGGAAAAGAAAGTAGTTCAGGTCATGGGGGGACTGATAAAAACACAAAAACATACATGAAATTAAAAATGTGCCGTATCAAGCTTTCTATTAATTTCTGTTAGATACATAGCAATTTACAACTAAACATATTCATTGATAACTTAAATTTTACATACTTTAAAAATCTAGCGTGAGAGTGAGTAGACACTTTGTTAGTTATACATTTAATGAAGTTGCTTTTAAAGAATTTGGGATATAGAATCGTGTGGAATTTTGCGTGGAACTTCTGACAGCGATAGCTGATCGAGGAGCATCTGTGTATCTGATGTTATGTGAATGTGTAGCCAGTATCAATTAGGACTTCTGGGAATGCTTTGTTTAGGTCATCAAAGGTGGTGAGTTTGCAATCCCAGATGTTATGTTTTAAAGGACGGTCTGTATTCTGGGTTGTCGACAAAGTGAAAAATATGACTGAATGCCCAGAGGTGGAAATGAGCAGGAGAATTCCTAAACGTAGAACATGTCAAGGTGAGTCCGTAATCCTTAAATCAAGAAGACTCTCAAATCATTTACAATGGTTGTGTCTGAAACTAACTGATATAAGTTAATATTAGATGTGAGGTTGACCAAACGCAGACCAAGTTCACCATCGGTATGGTCAGTATTTCAGCTCTGACAGCTATAGTTACAATCACTAGAAATAAAAATAATTTTAGGGTTGAATTCGATAGCACCAGTAATCGAGTATTCTAAGTTATTCATAAAAGTATCTCTTTAATTCGATAATTGGCTAGGTGGGCGATAATATACACCTAAGAGTATCAAACAACAATTTAAAGAAAATGCAACACATAAAGACTCGCTGTTGGAATTTTCAAAATCCAGACGCCTATTGAGAGGTGGGTTATCCCTACCGTTTATCGCAACCCCACCTCCGATGCCTGTTTTTCCGATCCTTACGTAATGGTGTGTGAAAACCTTGAAGTGACAAGAATTCATAAGGGTATCTTTTGTCGAGCCAGGTTTCCGACAGAGTGATTACATCGAGTTTGACCGATTCAGTCTTATTAAAAGCAACATCAAGTTGGGTGTACTTTATATTTCTGATATTTACATGACAAAGTGAAGATTTCTTTCCTCCTTTTTTTTAAATTTAATTTTTAGGCCCCGGATTTGGGTAGAAACAAGAGGCATATATCTTATAGAATTATAATGTGATATGTCTTAAACCACAAAATAATTTCAACATATGAAAAGTAAGTACCTAACAAAGGAATAATATAACTTGTCGCAAACTCAAAATTAAGTACAACAGGAATATGATCACACAGTTGCCAAGTTAAACGAAGGCCCAATGGTTTCATGGAATTCTGAAACAGGAATTCTAATTTTGAAGACATTTACATAAATTAAGAGATCCAATTGCAGCCCTAATTGTTATATGTAAATACCGTCAGGGTACATCAGGGTGAATATTTTAGTTTTCCAAGATTGGCATCTGTTGTGGTATAAGGTTAATACGGAGAGGTTTCTGTACCTTCAGACAATACAAATAGAAAGTAATGCCGCCTGAAAAGAGATCAAAGTTGTGATAACCAAAAAAAACAATAGTTGACCTTGTAGTGAACATGGGATGAATAAGTGCCTGTAATAATTACATAGCAACCCCTAAAGAAATAAGGTTTATATATAACATCCATAGGATATACGAAACAAGAGGACTGTGACAGTTCTGTGCCGAACTGACCCTTCGTGAACAAACTGGAGTGATCAATGCCACCCAGTGTACTGCTTTCTTTGACCCTTCTACAAAGAGCATCTCCACCAAGTCGCAGCTTCATCTGAATGACAGTTTGGAGTACATGTTGGAAATAGCAAGAACACTAACATTAATTTAATAAAAGAAAAAAATCAGAGTGCCAACTCCTGAACAAATTATGGTCTCGGGGTACCGACTAGTGTCCCTGTCATATTTAGAAGCAATTGGCTAAGTGATTCCAGAGAAGATTTTTTAAGATTTTGCCCCCCACCACCCACCACCCCCCCCCCCCAAAATTAAATTAACAACAAAAATATTTTTTAAAAAAAGTCACCGGACCATGACCATTTGAACTCAGTAGAGACTGACCCAACTTTAGAGTGAGTCAGGCTGATGGTTTTGGAAAGGTCAAAAATTGTGAAATACGATACCAATGCCCATTCACTAACACCGTAATCAATAGGAATGTATGCATTGACCGATAAGTACCCGAATAAAAACAAACTTGATAAAACTCACGGATCCACAGCAACTCCACCTGGAGTAAAACTTTGTTTGAGCTTTCCACAAGGAATATTTGCATCAAGTTTCAGCATAATGTTAGTGACAGTTTTGGAGTAGAAGTTGGAAAAGGTTAAACAAACAAAAATGTCTAAAAAAATAGAAAAAATTGTAGTGCCACCCTTTGAGCAGTGAACGTGTAAGGGTCCCCATAAGTGATCCTAGGCAATTTTGAATCAATTGGTCAAGCGGTTTTTGAGAAGAAGGCTTTTTAAGATTTGTCCCAAAAACTAAGGGAAAAAAATCATTAAAAAATCCAAAATCACTTAACCGTGACTATTTGCACAAACTTGATAGAGACCCGCCCATGGCACATCTCCACTAAGTTTGAAGTGGATCTGACCGACCGTTTTTGAGAAGAAGTCGGAAATGTAAATTGTTGACGATGGATGGACGATGGTCAGACGGGCAGACAACAGACAACGGACAGAGGACCATAAGATAAGCTCAGCTGATTGACAAGTCAATGGAGCTAAAAATAATGTAAACTTGTAACATCCGTAGGATGCTAAACACAAAATGATCAAAAATGGAACCATTATCCACACATGAAATAGATTTATAACGATTCAAAATTCCGACATAGGAATAAACTGGAAAAGATTATCATATAAGTCACACATCAGTTGAACCGCTGAATAGAGTAATGACGTTTAGAAAGTGGTTCTGGACACAAAGACACAAATACAAGTCGATATATGAACTGAAAAAATACATTGGGATGATATGACGATACAAAACCCGCGGATTACATAATATATGGGAATTAAAAAAAGAGATGCCTTGAAATTGCAATTACCTTGTTTATGATGTGTAATTCTCTTTCTCTTTCTGTCTTCCTTCCTTTCTTCTCTCTCTCTCTCTCTCTCTCTCTCTCTCTCTCTCTCTCTCTCTCTCTCTCTTCCTTACCCTTTTTACCGGAAAATTTGTCCCACATTTCATTTGGAAACTATTGTACATATAAACTCCAAACTTGGCACAGTAGTACTTCCACACACGAATTCGTGAGTTCTTATGAATAAGGGTTTTGAAAATTTTGCAATTTAAACTTTTCCTGGACTTGTTGCGCTTCACTTTTGAAGATGATTTGGCTTTCAAAAAAACCCTCATTATCTCCCCAGACTATTGGATTTATCATCACCCATTAAAATTGCTGGTGTATTATGTTTTCTGCTATTTCAAATGGAATCGGAAATCGAAATTCTTATTAATATTAAATTTATAGAAATATTGGACCCGTAAATCCTGTTTCTCCCGCCGTTGCTCCAGATCCACCGATCCACCACTTTTTTCTTTCCTTTCCTTTTTTTTGAAGAGGGAGGTATATTGAACCTAAAAGAGATTAAACCTTTAAATGATGATCCATAACAATAGTTGTGCAAATACTTTAACACAATGAAATTGCAAACAGTGACAAAAGTTCCACGAAATATATAACAATTTACATAGCTACAAAGAAGTATATTCATTTGTCCGCAGAATCACATTGATGCACTGCGCTTGCCTGAAAAGTTGTAAAACATCATGGTTTTGGTCACGGTTTATAGGGTAGCACAAAAAAGCCGTGAGGTACATGATACAAAAGTTAATTTAGCAAACCATGGCGTGGGAAACTAATCCACGAATTGATAAACATATAATAATTGTAAATACTCTTGTGGTTCCCCGCTTCTCTGCCATGGTCCTGTGTGACGCAGGTGACCTAGAAAAATGAAAAGAGGCGGAGGAAACCATGGTAATCCCCATCAGCTTGGGCTGCCATGTTCACCAGGACCAAAGCCGAAGCAATGGGTCCACCACACACTCTCTTACAGCTGTGGTTTGCCCCTGATTCTGGATATCTCCCCCTACACTCATCGCTTGTACTTTCTTTTCCCCGGGAGAAGAAAATGAAAAACTTTCTCTCAGACACCCTACCAGCACATCTAAGCCCCAGGCATTTCCCGTTTGAGACCCCATGGGAGCACTTATAAAGGCTACTACAATTTCCCTTCCTCCTTGTACTCTGGAATTCTGATTTTCCCTATTACTGTCTTACTCTGACATTTTATTTCCTTTTTTCTAGCATACCATTTTCTTGAAAAATCTTCCCTCATGTGTCTATATGCGTCGCACCACAACAGCGAATGATTCACTGTCTCATCTGCCTCTTGTCTACACCTTACAGTTTCCATTACTACCTGTTGTCCACCTCTGTTTTCTCTTTTTATATTGATTACTCCTGTACTACTTTGAAAAAGAGGCTTTGATTCTTTCCCTCCATCCCAAATAACACTCTTCGTTATTTTTTTTCTAAAACATTGTGCGCTTTTATAGTGCTCTTTTCCTTGACTTTTCGTTTTCCAGTCCTCCTCCAATACCTCTATAACGGTCTCACCAATATACCCCTCCAATCATCAACCTCATCATGTCCTTTCAATTCACATCTCTCTGGTAACTTATTTGCGTCTTTGACGCATCTTGTTTGTTCCTCGACTACCTCACTGTATGACTTCTCTGTACCACATGTCTTCACTTACTACTTATTGATACCCGGAATACCTTAACCTTGTTTTAGCAATCTTTTCTGTGATTTTATTCCATCCAAACTCTCCTAGCACTGCTACTGTTGCTGTACATGTGGTGCTCCGAGCATCCTTTCCCGATATCATTTTGTGCTTTCTCGAGTCCCTCGATATCTCTCACTTGTAGAGATCACATCTAAGCCATGTATCAATCCTGGTATTACAACTCTACCCCATGATACCCTTGCTGTGAATGCTCTGTTGAAACTGTTCCCTGCCATAGCTTTTATCATTCCCTTCGTACGATTCTCTTTCTGTTTAATCTTTTCCACCTGATACCTGCTGCCATATTTGTCGAGATTGCTGGCTTCATCGAAAATCAGTTGCGTGATCGTGGTGAACCGCGTACTGATGAAGAGGGAAATATTTGTAAAATTGTGAAACACTGGTATAAGCACCTCGAAGGTACTTTCGATATGTCTTGTTTCTTCTAATGATGTTTCAGCATATATATATCATGTTTAGGTCGATTTTAGTACTATAATAGGCTTGTATAAATACCGTATCATAGGCCTAAAATCTACAGTGCAGCGATTTGATGTATCGGTACTCTTCCGGTTTCATTGGTAATTGTGTTGATGAGGAGTAAAACTTTCTGCAAATGTGCTTATTTTTGCTTTGTGTATTGAAATGTACAAATCGACCCAAACATGAGATAAAAATTGTATAGCATGCTTTTTAGACGATATGGAGTAATCAACTCGCACTGGATACCATATAGCAGAACTCGTTCGCTTCGCTCACTCGTTCTGCTATATGTCATCCAGTGCTCGTTGATATACTTCATATCGTCAACAAAGATGCTATAATCTATAATATATATGTATACTGACAAACGTAACCGTTACTGTTCACCTGGATGTGATGGTGTTTCCCCGCAACATTTATTGTATGGGACGTCGGATATTGTACGTGACACATTAGCCTGTCCTTATGCTTGATTCTTATCCACGTTGTTGTTCATATGTCTATTGCATTGAAATTATTAAACCGCTCTTAAAGAAAACCTTTCTGAGCCTTGTAATTTCAGGCCTATTATTCCTATCCTTGCCAAATAGCTGTGTGTATGATACTATCAGAGGATAATTTCAGTAATGTACGGTTTGGTTTTCGTCAGAGTAGAACCGCTGACTTTGGCACCACAGTACTACAGGAGACAGGATGTTACTTTACTAGAAACTCGCCCATTTTCGTTGGTGCTTTGGACGGTGAAAAGTGCTTTGACAGAATCTGGCATGATGGTTTATTGTACAAACTGAACGATTTACCAGTTGCTAAACGCTGGCTCCTGTTGTGTCGCGATCGGCGGTAAAAGAATAATTATAGTACATGTACTATCAGGTGGGATGGCCAATATAGTCTGCCTTCAAGATATCTTGAGGTGTGAGCCAAAACAGCCTGTTGTCGCCTTCGCTTTTTAGTATTCTACTTGGTTTGTACAGGTTTTCTGCCTGCAACTGTTTATTTTACAACCTATGGGGCTGAATATAATGCCCCAGTTTGTTTCTACTTTAGCTATACACTGGCAGGTGGCTTAACTAGGATAAGCTATCCAGCTAGAAAGGGTACATACTGGTTCAGGGCTAAGTCAAATTTTTCTTATCTGAGCCTGTACTGCACAAATTTAGTAATTATGTTTTGTGGACAGGTATTCTTCTTTCATCATGAAGCTCTGCATTTATAAGCAAAACTTCACGTATTTAGCTTATTAATCATTTGCCACGTTTATATTTATTCATTATTATGTGGGTTGTCTTTGCTGAATATTTAGCTTAGACAAGGAGCCGCCATCAGAGAGACATGTGCGAGTATAGGCTCCCAAACATGTTCTGAGTAGGTACCCACTGAAGACCCTTTAATTTATTTGGACTAATACAGCTTATGTCAAAATTCTACAAAAGAACGTGGGCATTATGAATGACAGTAGTACTTCCACATGAATTTAGGTCAGACAGTGACAGCTTAGATTATGGAGAGAAAAGAGTTCAGACTGCCTTTGAAAACTTAAAATGTTTTTGCATATGCAGATAATGTTACTTCAGTTAACTCTACCGTAACTGGTTTCCAGACTTCACTTGACCTGTGTGTAAAATTTGCTCACAAATGGAGGTTCAATTTTAATCCTCACAAGTCCAAATGTATAAAATTGCGGAACGTTTCATGCGATCTGATTCCAAAATATAACTAAGTTAGAATTTGCAGACTCTGCCTCAACTTAACGAGTAAAAGTTTTGTAGTTTAAAAGCAGCAAACCAGCATATTTGAGGAAGAAAGTTTGCTTTCGTTGCAGTTTATATGTTCTGAGCAATGTGGGTTTAACTTATCCAGTCTCTCTACCAAGGTAAAGTCAAATATCCGGAAAACAGAATGTGTTCCTGCACTGAAATACGGTTGTTGTTCAATTGATTTATTTCAAGCCTCTATTGAAAAAATATAAAATTTTTCAGGGTACTCGTGTCAAACAGTTTCATGGGATAAGGGAGCCTTTACACCACAGCGACTCATTGAATGCACGTGATGTGCCTTCTGTGAACACTATAATTGACAAAGCCGTTCTATCTACTGATAAAAGAATTTTTCGAGTTCATTTTCCGCTCATGTCGCCACTTGCTGTTCTCCTATAGGTGACATATATCTTTCACAAAAGTGTCAATTTTAGAAAAAAATTAAACGATGGGGGGCTCGTTGGTGCAGGTGATTTTTAATGAGGTCAAGCACTGTAACGGTGACAGTTGCTGCCGCAGCACCCACCATTACAATACTGATGGTGTGGTAGATACTGTGCGATTCCTGACCTTGCGTGAAAATTTCTTGAAACCTTGGTCAGAAGAACGTATACCGACTGTTGTGTTAACTGGAGCATTTTAAGGGGACTCTATTTTCTTGTCTGCTTGGCTGGCTCAGTGACCTGTTGGGTCACGCTGACCTGATATTTGGCGGCTACTGTAGTTCGGCAGCCTGCACGGTCAGACAGGCAGGCAAAATCATTTTGGCTGCAAGTTGAGATCTTCATGGGAGTGGCTTTGCCGGTGGGAGTTATGCAGTGCGGGTTCACTACATTATTAGTGGAGGCACACCGGCGTCCTTTTGACTCGAGCCCGCGGAGCGTCGACAACGGTTAGCCTAATTGTGTGCTGTCTCTTTTTAATTTGTATACACCACTGCGATGTCTTAATCAAGACTGCAGTTCAGTTTAATGTACCATATTTTCATTGAAAATATCAGTTATGATTGCGTAGCACATTCGCTGTCGATCACTGACCCGGGTCCTGGTGTGCTGGTTGTCCTGCGGGCCATGCGACGGATGTTTCATGGCCATGTGCGCACAATGCACCCCGGGAGACCGCGTTCGTGACCATGGATCGGCTGTTATCATAAATATTTAGTATGTGGCAGCATCCCCGCCTGGCAGGGAAAGACGATTCGCTGCAAAGCAAATTTTGTGTGTGCGCCAACGAAGGAAAGACTAGAGATTGCGCCAAAGCAAATTCGTCTGTGTGCCGGTAAAGGACAGGTGTTGCCGTGTGCAGTCCAATGGAAACTGGAAAAGCCAGGCGACAGAAACATGAAATTAAAAAAAAACATAAATCGGAGCAATATGAGGCTCTTCGAATAAAGGGAAATGACACACAGAAAGAAAATATTCTTGAATAACGTGTCTGCAAACAACCACGATTTGGCAATGTAGTGAGAGAGGAATTCTGGGTAGGTTTTGTATACTTTATATTGCGACTTTGATTTATTTGTTGGCCACTGTTGGCCACTGTTGCCACTACAACATGGGTTGTATGTACAAAAAAGTAACTATATGGCAGCATAAAAGTGTTATGTCTGACATGGGTGTGAACAACAGATCCTAGTGGTGTACATTACACATCATGGTCTGCTGTGTGCCCGGTCTATCACAAATATGTACAAGTCTGCTATTGTTGCTCCTAATTTGCATTGTTTCAACTTCGCTGATGTGGCCATACACTTTTCAGAAATTGGTGGTGTGGGAGATTTTATCCCTGGATAAAATTGACGACTCAGAATGGCACATTCACACATAACAGTTTTGAAAATAGATATTGACTATTTCAAATTTTCAATTCCCCCTATTAAGCAAAAATCCAAATTCTACTTTTGCTTGTGGTTCACTGGATCTGCAAACAGTAAAAATCTATACCTATAATGATTTTGAAGATATTTACCATTTTAACTTTTCAAGTGCCCCTAATTAGGATAAATTCAAATTCTACAACTTTAGTTTGTAGCTCATTCGATGTATTTGTACCAGATCATTTGGCAACTGTCAGAGGACTTGGAACTGTGGGACAGTACCTGTGAGTAATCTCATCAGGGATTAGGATTTACCAAAGACTGTTTAACTATTAAGATACCAGCAATACGTCTACCTACTTTGTACTGATTTTTTATTATTAATATATTGTTCTTGCTAAAGTTAAATCATTATTGAGAAGGTCGGCATCGTAACAAGGATAACACAATGGTTATATTCAAAAGTGTTTTAATCATGGATATGAGCTAGCAAAGTAAGCAAATTTAACATGCAAAGTAAGCAAATTTAACATGCATAGGGACTTGAATTGGTGTCCCCCACAGCCTTATTCTGGTTTCTGCCACCAGAGGTCAGTAGTGTTTCAAATATGGCAGGGACTTTTGAATAGGGTGTATAAGAGACCACGCTCTGCTGCATGTCCGGTCTATCACAACTATGTAGACGTCTGCTCTTATTGCTCCTACTTGGCTTTATTTGAACTTCGGGGGAATGGCCATACGCTGTTACTCGTAGATTACTCGTGTCTGAGAGCTTAGCCCTGACAAAATTGATGCTGGATAAACCTTGAATATGCATTCGAAAGAGCACATCTACGCATAATAGTTTTGAAGATAGGTATTCAACATTTAAAAATTTTCAAGTCCCCCAACCAGATATAAATCCAAATTCTTACAAGTTTTGTTTGTGGTTCACTGGATGTGCCACAATAGAAACCTATACATATAATAATTTTGAAGACATTTACCATTTGAACTTTTCAAGTGTCCCTAATTGGCTATTTAAAATTCTTCAACTTTAGTTTGTGGTTCATTGGATGTACCTACAACACAAACCACTGAATTGAAATTGGAATTGAGCCTCTGCCAACACTAATTTTGAAGATATTCAAATCTAAAATTTTCTATTACCCTTATATGCACAATTTTCAAAGCTGTCAGCCACTTTTTTAAAAAGCTTAACTTTATGTGTGGAAGTATAGTCATGCCAAGTTCGGGGTTCTCTGCATGATAGTATTCAAAAGGAAAGAAAGGAAGCAAGAAAGAGTGAAATGCATAGGAAAAATATCTTGTGCTGGCACACAAACGTAATAATATAAACTACATGTATTGTTCTTCAGTTTTTGGGAAATACTTCATTTTAAATATGATTTTCTTCAAAGTTAATATTTCGATGTACAGTTCTATGCGTTTGTTATTTCTTCGACATCGAAGATTTAATAAAATTATTATTATTATTATTATTATTATTATTATTATTATTATTATTATTATTATTATTATTATTATTATTATTATTATTATTATTATTGTTGTTGTTGTTGTTGTTATTATTATTATTATTATTATCATACGTTGAAGAGATACAAAGTGAAAGTACACCCAAATATGTTTGACAAGAGTCAAACAGCTTTCTGGAAAAGTATTTCAAAACATATAAAAAAAAACTCTCTGAGGACTAGTGGATGTGTATGGTAGCATTTTAATTTACATTAAAATATTTGAAATTTGTCCGTGCTTAAACATAAAGGAATATGCCTGCCCCACGAGTATCCGGCTACATAATTTAATCATTGAATCAAAATACCAATATAAAGTTGTTTTTTTTAATTATTATTTGCAGCCATTCAATAGTAGACATATTACGCGTGTTACAATTATTAAAGGTACAGATCAGCTGCTTCTAGAACTTTGTGTTTGAAGGGTTAATAAGTCACAAATTATCAAAACATAATGCTTAATGTTCTATTTTCAATTTCTTGGAAAGTGAAATGGAAAAACCATTAGCCCCATCTGGGATTTATTTGTGTTTCGACTTTGTAAACTTAATTTAAGTCATTGCTTGCTGCTGATCTTAATTCCGGGCGAGTCCTAATCAAAATCTGAACTTTTCCACTATGTTCCTGAAAATACAAAAATCTCAATTTTATTATTCTTTTTTATCACACCAAAATATATAAAGTGCTGAATCAAAATTGAATTTCTAATTTGTGATGGTGTTTGCGCGCTGAAAAATTAACAAATACAATAAATAGTCAAACTGAAACCCAAGACCATCTGTCCCATCATGTCGCTTTTATCCCAATACATTGGGTCTTACGATCAGAGAAATTAATAGCTTTGGATCATAAAGCTTAATCAGGAATCACAACTATGGCATTGTTTCTACCCATAAGTTATGTCCTTGTCGCTACAGTTTTCATGGTACACATAATTTTCCATTTTAACATTTTGTAAATAAGTTGCACATGATCTCTATGTATTCACTTTCACCAAATTAGCACTACTTGCAAACTTTTCTAGCTGTGTGTGTGCTTTTTCCAGCTGTATATTATACATCATTTAGGCTTTTTCAATTATTGTATAAAACCCGAGTTTGTCTGCAGGATCTTGCAAAAACTTCAAAATGCATCACTTTCTGTTTCTTGCCCGTTGAACGACACAGAACAAAATGAAACTTCATAACATCCCATTTTTTCCTTTACAGTGCTTCACAAAGCATCGCAGTGCATTACCTTGTACTTCTTGTCTGCACAATACTTAATGTCCATTGCTCTATGGGCATTACAATTATCCCCTATTGGCCCCTTTCACGCTATACACTATTGTGTTTGGAAATCCCAAGTGGAGTAAAGCAGTAAACCAAATTATTTCCAACACTACCCACACATATATTTTAAATACTAGCAGATTCAAGTAAGGCCCGTGCGTTTTCAGCTCAGGTTGGTGCATACACTTTGCTTGTGGCGGGGTGGGTCACGTACGGGCCGGTACAAAACAGCTTTCCGCAGGCAGAATCTGGTGTGTTCAGAGTTAACTGCCCACGTCAGATTCGATATAATGATAATGCATAATTTTTTAAATTGTAACTGTGATGTCCTATCTTCTTTTTTGTGTGTCCTTGTCAATGTAGTGTCGATGTAGTGTCCTGTGACCCGTCTTTACTGTATTTGGATTGTTCTTTTATTTTTATTTTTCGCGAACGAGATTTATATAGGCAAAACTTCTCTCCCAATCTTTTTTTTGGGGGGGGGGACTTTTACTTAAACACCCACAAGTTAGAAAATAAAAACTTATTCACCATTTAAACTGGGGGTTTGACTACTGTTTGTGTAATTTATATCTTAATTTGATTATGCTTGGAAATGACATGAAACTATACTCAGTGATCGTAATGTCACTGGAAGAAAGAAGACTGAGAGACGATTAAATAAACACAAACGTTTAAGTAAAATTAAGAGTTGAACCATATTTGTGTTTCAAATGGAAAGAAAATCCTAGAAGAGGATATTCTGTAACTTGAGAGGAGACCCATCTGGCAAATCAGAACCAATAATTTCGGACGAATCTGGATCCCGAGGAACCATATCGTTATTACCTAACATGGAGGTGTTTTAATAAAGTGTTATTATTCTTATCATCATGGATAACTCTGTAAAAGTGAAATGTCCAAAACGCTCGATCGAAATGCAAATATATAAAAATAGCTGACCTCACCTTTAAGTTCCAAAGCTTCTGTGTATCAACATACAGCCCCTACGATATAAGCATTACCAAAGTACCCTATCAGTAGAGTAAAAGACTCAGATCTGCTCAAAACAAATCTAATAAATTCACTTTCTGCTGAGCAGTATGCCTTCATTGTGCAAGAGGACTGATTTATAAGCTTGACTTCACCTCAATCACTGACCCAGTGATGGCTCGTGACATACATTTTTGCGTACATCTATCTGTAATTCAAGATCTCCATCTGTTAATCGGGCAAGCTATCTGCGCAGGGTAACAACGTTCACAACAACGTTGCCTTTATTCATGAATTTGAACCCAACGATGAGAGCAAAGACATACAAGAGTTACCAAACCATCAACATTCATCTTCAAATACCAATGTGAGGAAACTAATTTCACTCCTGACTTGAGACAGGCAGTCACTCATAAAAGGCAACTGGTGATTTTTAACCAGTCCGCTCTACCTTATTTAATATTATGTAAATGGTACTGCACCTCGTTTAAGTAACATTTGACTTCAGTCACAACCTTGTAAATTTCACTTTGGTGTCAATGGAGCTTGGCGGAAAACCAATTGTGCTTCAGTGAAAATGAATACAGTTTAAATGACAAACAGTTTTAACCCTTTCCCCCTTAAACCGGCCAAAACCGGCTGGTGGTCAAATGTCGTCTGCTTCAGCGTTTTCAACTGATTTCAACAGCAATAAAAAAAACATTTTGACGGAGAATTGAAAATGTGACCTGTCAAGACAACATGACCCAGGTCAACAGCTTTCCTCGCCCGAGGAAAGCTGTTGACTCAGTCTTAATATAAGGAGGAAAGGGTTAAAGGATATTTGATTTCACTACAAGTGATATTCAATTCCACATAAAGGATTCTGCACTTCACATTTCAGTGAAATTACATTTCACTGAAGTATCATATTATTTATTCAAGTAAAATTTAGCTCTAAATTTGGCAGTTATTCCAACTAAGATATATTCTCTCTGAAGTGGTCTTTCGTTTCACTTGCGGGAAATTTATTGATTCTCTTAAGTTAAACGGGATTTCCATTAGATGATATGTGTCACATATGTAAAATGTGTTGACACATAAAAAAAAACACTTTGGTGCAGTTATATATCACTGACTGGAAGTGACATAGGTGGCATACATTTTGACATAGGTGGCATGCATTTTCACTTCACTGGCATTTGGTTTCACTTAAGAGAAATTCATATTATATTCAAGAGGAAATGTGTAACACTAAAGTAAAGCTATCATTCGCTTGTGTATAACAGAACGACACTTAAGTACAATTTAACTACGCTGTAATACACTTACGTATTACTTTATTTCTTTGACGTGGTGTGGTTGAAACTGCAAGTAATCGGGCCTAATTTATACGCAAGTGTAGTAAAATGACCTGAAGTGATATAAGGACTACCTGTGTGCACCTACACACCACTTAAGTGCCAATTCAGTAGATGTGTTATTCCCCTTTAGATTTGGCTTGCTAGTTGCAATTTTATTTCACTTTGCAGCAGGAAAGCGATTTCTCCCATAGTTACCCATGTGGAAACACAGCTGTTCCCGACATATGTGTAAAACAATTTTACGTCCGAAATGAAATAAAAGAGATATTCTTATTGGTGGTTGTTTTATTTGTAAGCCAATCAGATTACGTAAGATAGAAAAGAGTAACTGAAAGTTGTTTCAAATTTATGCCATTTATAATTATAGCAGAAAACAAACATAAGATTTAATGTAACCTTTGTTGTGACGCTGCAAAATATCTCAAAGTCTTGTTTTTGCACAATTCATGAGATGTTTCTGTACATAAAGAGTTCGCAATGTATGCGTAGGAATAGTGTTCGCAAGTAAGCGAATATTTTCTACCATCTTCATTTTTTCTGTCATGATACATAGTACATTTTTAAGGCATGGGCTCTAAAACCCGAAAGCAAACTAGTCATTCATTATGTTTAGCTGAGACCTAGCTGTGAACGCAGTAACAAAATTTGTATACCACCCCAAATATTATTAACAACTGAATATCCCTGAAAGCCAGAGCGAAGTTTGTCCAAGGCTTACTTTTGGTAAAAGAAGAGAGAAAACCAAACTTATGTTTTACCATTACCCACAAAGAGAAGTATCAGTCCCTGAAATACAAATAAACAACACCAGAATTGAATGTGTATGTGATTTTAATTTTTAGGCATGCAAATTGACACACATTTGAACTGGAACAGTCCCATTGACAAAATGTAACCCAAGCTGTCAAAGTAAATTGGCGTTATAAACAGACTAAACGATTATCTTCCGTTTAACATCCAAGATATAATATACAACTCCCTGGTGCTACCCGACTGAAATAATGAAGCACTGCTTTGAGGAAAAAAGCCTAAGAATTACATTACTTCAGAAAAAGTACGTAAGGATTATAATCCATAGTGAGCTTAAAGCACTAACTCTACTAAAGGTAAACAACATATTTCTTCATCAGCTACTGAAATTTTATTTCAAATGTGTCAACAACCAATTACCTGAACACTTTCATTTTTCAGAGCAATTATGGCATCCGAAGTCCATAATCATAATACAATAAATAGAAAGCACTTATTTAAAGAGCAAAAAACGTTGTAAGCACTGGAAACTGTCTGAGACATGTGATTATCAATACTTTAAACACCACAAGTAGTCATATGATTGATTAGGTTCACACTCACAGTAAAATGGGTTTGCTATATATATATATATATATATATATATATATATATATATATATATATATATATATATATATATATATATATATATATATATATATATACGAAACAATATCCCCTTGATAACCATGACGTTGCTTGTTGTGTTCCTAACTGCTACATTCATTCTGTGAGCATATATCCCCTTTTGGACAGCCTCCATATAAAATAAAATGCAATTGTATTAAAGTCGCTTAATGTAAGTTACAGTCAATATATAAGAGTGTGAGGTTGAAAGAAATATTTTCTTTATGCCACTCACTATGCAATTCTAATTTCCCTGTTTCCTTACAGTCAATGCACTGAATTCATGTCATTAAGTATTTTTGGTGATACTCGGGGTACTGGCTGTCTGTGGCCTTTATGGGAGTCTCCTGACCAAGAAACATATATTTAAAAACATTGTATTTCATGATTATTATATGGTCAAATTCAGGATTCTTGAGTATAAGTTTCAGTCAGTAGACATATACACATCACCTTCTAAACATCAATTCAGTGCCAATTCTTTTCATTATATTAAAGCTAAACATTTTAGTAAGCAAGCAAGATCTGTGGCACCTATGGCCACAACCTCCCTGTCAAAACTAACTTCCGGCATAATATCCATAATTCTAACGCAAGTTATCCTTTGACTTATGGGTCAAAGCAAGCATCTCGAAATTAACCACATGTTAATCACAGAGCACATACATTGACAACAAAAGCTTTGTTTGTATACGATCCATCACTGCTGCTGTTAGGCTTCCAGTAGGCAACAATATCAGACCCTCCACTAAGTACCCCAGAGCCAGTACAATGTACATCCCGTCCCTCAGCTGATGACGGGAATCCATTCATTTGCAGAAGAGAGACATCATTGTTCTCATGTGAACCATCAAACAATGTCTTTTTATTTTGCTCAACACCGGATTTTTCGTTACTCGGTGCTTTGCTCTTTTCAGGTTTTTCATTATTATGTTCAAGAGTCCTGTCATCTGTCTCTACAGCAGACATTTCCTTACACTGCTGTTTGTTCTTTCTGTCCGTGATGCACTTTGGAGGTGTGACGGTCAAATCAAGCATCATGGTCAAAGCACCAATGGCTGTGAAACATCCCACCATGTAGAAGGTCGCGTGCCAATTTCCTGTTTTGTCTCGGAGAAATCCTGAAAGGGAATCCAATGATTCGTCATTGTACCTCACACTAGTGAAAACACTGTGCAGCATTTGATGCAGGTTATGCGCAGGGGAAGGCGGCACTAGGCGGCGACTGGAGACCCCTCAACCAGCCATCAAGAAAATGTCTTATAAACCGCATGCTGCAATCTATCACTAAGGAGTTTCTCTTTTTGCCAAGCATGGGGAGGGGGCAATCATATCCCACTTGCGCTAATCATTGAGAAAACTGACTCCAGATCTTGGATAAATGGTTGGATAATGTTACATGTACATGCGTGTACACTGCTATTCTGTGGTTACCATGCTAACACATACGCTTGTCAATCATTCAGTACTTTATAAAATCCCTTGAAATCAGCGAATGACCAAACTCCTACTTGAAGATTCCATCAAGCTACATTTCTTTTATGTTTGAAAAGAGCTAATTTCCCGTTCAGAAGTCACCAAAAGTTTCACAAACTCATAAGAAAAGTAAAAACATCATGAGTCTATGTGACAAATTTGATCTGATGGCGTTCAGAAGTGTACTTGTGCAATTCCAAAGCAAGTGGCTTCGTGGTTTTGCGAAGGTTTTTCACGATTTTTTCCAAAATTCCAATATATATATATACTAAATCTCCCATATACGCAATGTCAACAGAGCGTGACTATTTACACGAACGTGATAGAGACGCACCTAAGGTGCATCCCCACATGATGGAAGGACATTTCACCAACGATCTGGAGAAAAAAATCAGACAGACAACGAATAATGAGCGACTACCTACCCGCGCGAAACTCAACACTCCAGTGAGGTTAAAAGAGACAAAAAGCGGACATTCGACAGATTCTATGATTTCAGTATCAAAGTTATTCACAGGCCTATATTGGGTCAAAGAACATTCCGACAAAGACTAAAAGCAACATTTAGTTGATAGACGTAATCTGCTCACAACAGTCTGAAATGAACATGTAAACCGCCATGATATTCAGGAAAGACACATATAGGTATATGGGATGAATACGTGTGGTAGGCCGCAGGAAACTGAGATATCCCGAATGACACTAATGTAATTGTCCTCTACTGGTAAGCAGACCTTACATAGTGTTACAATGAAGAGTACGAGCTGCAGTACGACATTGTTAAGCATCGCAGGAGCGTTTCAGAAACACTGGTATAGTCGCTTCCAGCGATACATGTGATTAATGCTTGTGAAACCATGGCACCCGAACTTCTGCAGGTGAGGAACTGCTTTATAAACGTGTATCAGATTGGAAGCTGTAATATCGGCTGTAGGCTCAAGTAATGGTATATGTTACCCAATTAACTGTGCAGGGAATTGACCAGACAATTGCACAGGTTACCCAATTTACTGAACGGGTAATGGATCAAGTATTGTTAGAGCTTTTCCAACTATCTGCTGTACGATACGGTTGAAACAAGAATTCACTGATTTTGTAACACAAAATTATGGACCTACTAAGTCCATGGCAAAATCAAATATGTTCTAGTCGGAGACTTATATAGATACTTATGGAATAAAATAAGTGTATGGAGAACATGAAAGACTGACATGGGTGCAAACAATCATCTGTTGAATTCAGTTTATCAATATTTATCAGGGTAGGTTATCAAAGAGTTAGAAAAAAAAAGTAATTTAACTTAAGGGGCCATTTATGATTATCAATTTTGTACAATTTGAACGTTTTTTCCAAATTGTGGGTTGGTAGTTACAAGACAAAAAATCGATTATGCAAATTCTAACAACCATTGGGAATAAATGCACACTTGAGGACTATCATAGAAAATACCCGAAAAGAAAAAAAAAAGAAAAAAAAAGAAAAAAAAGAAAGAAAAGAAAAAGAAATATAAGTGTACCATTATGCTGTAGACAAGTTGAATAACTATTGGAATGGGCAGGTATACTACACATTCCCAGTCTCTAGTGTAGGTGTTGTTTGTAACAGAAAAGACCATTCTAATTCATAATCCAAGGTGTTTGATTTATTTTCCAATGTTTTATTTTTTCATTTTCCGGTTCGTCATATTTTTTTCACGTCCCATGGGGGTGGGGGTGGGGGTCGATCCGACCCCCCCTCCCTCGATCCACTGGTGCAATGTGGGCGGCCATGTAATGATGCAGCAACGTCACTGATGCTCGTACTATTGCCATATATTTACATTCAGTTTAATTTAGCCCATTTTAAAACAGTTGGAACCTTTTGCTATCCATTTGTCGATAACATCAATGCATTGCCCTTGGCAATCATGGCATCACGCGCACGTTAGTAAATGCGCGCATTGATCTACTACTAATATGCTGTTGGGTACTACTTGTCCTTTCTTCCCATGCAAATATGCCCCTACTGTGTATTATGGACACTAAACAAAACAACACTTCTAAGCACCTTCCCCTCACTACGTGAACTCGGCGAGATAAAAGAAAAGCAAACAAATCGTGAATAAATAGGTTTGGAGTATGACTGACACGGCATTCCGCCAACCAGTGCCCCTGACCCGCATGGCACAAGTAGCAGTAACGCACCTCCCGAGAGCACTTTGTCTATGCCCGGGACCGTGGTTCCAACCATTCCCGTTTCAGCTACAGGTACTATATTAACCCCACAGCTGCAGCTCACAAGCACTGCGCGGGATAATCCTCCAACAAATGAAACCTGTAAAAGTGCTGGTATGGTTTTCTGAAATTTGACAAACTGCACTTTCAACATGACGGTCAACCGCCATAATAATTGAAATGCCGCGTCACGCAGTTTCCTTAGGTTAATACATCCGCGCACGTGAAGGAAAGCCTGGCATTGACTGGGAAAAATGTTTCAGTTTAAACGCTCAAAAGTATCAAGACTTATTTATTCATACTAAGCAGCATAATTTATATTGTAAAAACATGAATTATACCATTTGTACAAAGATTAAAAGAGAACTGTTTTTGTTGTTTGTTCACCTGATGTTGGTATGTAATGGCCTGTATAGGCTTATTTTAGCCATGCGCCGTAAGACCACCTCCGTGTATGTATTTCAGTGCCGAAGATTGGGGATTTGTTTTGTTTTAGCCATTTGTTTACGGTTATGACGGTAATAAGATTTTGAATTAATGTTAAAATAATGTAAATATAAGTAATGTGCCTCGTACCTTGCTGGACACTTGGATGAAACAAATGTATACGAGTGAAGCTCGTCCTAAATAACGGCATTGTCCGTGTTCTGCGTTTTAATTGCCATGAACGGACTTTGGTGCCTGTAGGCCCGTGTTTTATGTTTTGCGTCAAAATGTTAGTGAACTGAAGAATACACTAAACGACGCGGGCATGGACAAATCTTTTTTCTCTATGAACGAAAACTCGATTATGTGTCATCATAAATTAAGCATATGAAGCTACAAATTCCATTTCTTCCAGGAAATTGACGAATGAAAGTTTTTATATTGGTATAATTTATTAAAATATTCCACAGTTGGTCAAAAATACCTCTTTTAAATCAGAGATTACGTGGGGGCCCGCATTAGATACTTGGCCCGCACGGGCTGTTTGGGTTTTGCGGAAGACATGTACCGATGGGGTCTCACAGAAACTGAGTGTTGTGGATGTCAACATGAAAATGAGGAATTAGCTCACTTTGCTTTGATATGTTGCAAGATTGAAATGTCGGTTTATGGAACGTCAATTGGAACAAAAGAACAGTAATCAAATATAGGCCAAGTTACAGTTCATGGCTTCTTTGTTAATTGCAAAACTATAGTTTTTGTTTGGCAACTGGATATACTTGTATGGCAGAGAGATCGAAAATTTGTTTCATCATAGTTGTAAACTTTTCGGTAGAAGCGTGGCAGGTATGGAAAAACATAATTGACGAATTCCTGTCGAACTGACTGACCAGTAACATGTAGTTAAGAGGGACTCTAAAGACGTTGTCGAGACCATTTTAATGTATCCAGGGCGTGAATTTAAAATGACCGGTTTCCAGGTAGATAGATATTTGTCTCCATATAATTGTATATTATCACGCAACGTGGGTTCTACCCTGCCTACTGTGCGCCTGATGTAAACGGGAAGTTTTACTGAAAAAAAAAATATTTGGCCTATTACTAAATACATGGCTTGCGTCATATGGTACAGGTGGTGATAAACTGACATTTGTCTTTAAATGTATGCATGAGTAAGCATGCATTCAAATACAAATGGCATCTGTATATATTATACACACACACACACACACACACACACACACATATATATATATATATATATATATATATATATATATATCCATCCGGCATGGTGGAACCCACGCTGCGTGTGTGACGTTCAGTCATACGTCCCTCGCGCAAATTGATTTTGTCAAAATGTTATGCATAAGTAACTTAAGTAAATTTACCACTGATGCGTCTCTGGCAAAATTAGGTCGATACCTCCTGATTGAAATTGAAATGGAAATTATTAAATATTGGTTGGGAATCATATTATAAAAGTCTCTTTACGAGACAGTGTAAAACTAGATTCACACGGTATAATGACATGGGTCACTGCAGTGCGCAAGATATAACAGTTCAATGTGTATGGCAATGTCTGGATGAGCAAGGCACGCCACGTCCAAAAAGACATATTTGTAAAACAGTTAAAAACGATTATGTAATCAGTATCGGCAAGTATTTTTTTTCATTAAATCCCGACATTGATACTGAGCACCCTTTACCAAAATAGCGAACATATGGAAAATTCAAGACATTGCCTTAAATGTGTCAAACAAGTGCAGCAAAGTATTATCAAAATTTCGCTTGACTAACCATAAACGAACGATAAAATCGGAATATTTATTAATGACCCCTAGAAAACAGAATTCGTATTTATTGCAACACTCGAACTGTTGAAAATGAGGGACATGTTTTTTACAATGCCCTGCCTACAATCATTTCAGAAGCAACCTACCGTATTCTGTCATCCTAACAAACAACACTTTCCAATATGTTTATTCGTGAGACTGATGTGGTGGAGCATGTTTGTGAATATGTATATACATCATTTGTATATAAGCAGACATTGCAATCAGCCATTTTTAAATGTATTGTTTTATACTGCGAATTGTAATTTATGTATGCTGTGAGCCCTTATGGGCATAAGAAGCAAGAGAGTTTAAATTACTCATGCGGGCGCGTCACAATGTAGTTGTAACAATAGTTAGGTCATGTGATTTATGGTGAGTTACCAGTTTGGAATCTCACTCTAGAAAAAGTGATAGTTCATTCACAAACTTGGAATATATATATATATATATATATATATATATATATATATATATATATATATATATATATATATATATATATATATATATATATATATATACATACATTATATATGTATATATATGAATATATATGTATATTTATATATATATATATATATATATATATATATATATATGGGGCCCTGGTTATCATGCTCATTGGGTTGGTATTGCAGTATTAGTTTTGGTATTTTAGAGCAAGGTTGCTCAAAATGAGGCTAAAATCGGCACATCAGGGTTTTTCCTTGTATAACCAATTGGATGTGAGAAGCCACAAATTCCTAATTATAAATTCTTAAATATCACCCCCAAATAATTACTATGCATTCAGTTCCTGTACGGCCAATCAGTAAACAGGAATCTCACAGACCCCCAAATTATAAATTCATCAATATCAACCTGAAGATGGATGCCGCAGGTTGATATTCATGAATCTATAATTAGAGGATCTGTGAGAATCCTGTTCTCTGGTTGGCCGTACTGGATCTGAATGTCTATTACCCATTCTGAGGATGATAGGATAATGAACCTGGCTCTCTTTGGTCCAAGTTTAATTGTATTAGACGATATCCAGGTGAGGCTGGCTGGTGCCCTAAGGACCCGCGTGCTATGGGTCTATTATTGACACCCAATGGAAATATAAAGGTTACCACATGCCTGTATCAGCCCCTCGCAGCCGTATCATCACTCGACCTTTAGACTCGTGACCATACTGGTGCTCGGGGGCTGATACTGGTACAACCATGTGATGAACTATAAATAATATATATTTATATATATATATATATATATATATATATATATATATATATATATATATATATATATATATATATATATATATATATATATATATATATCGATACAGCAAACACACCACGATGTAGTCATGAAAGTACGTACCAACTACAGGCGCCCCTAGTATCATGGCGATACCTACGCAAAAAGTTATTAAACCAAAGGATCCAGCGAGTCTCTTTGATCCAAAGGCCTTGACCAACAAGCTTGGAAGAAGTGGGATGAAACTTCCAATCGTCAGTCCATTTAATGCAGAGGCTACGACGAGAAAGATATAATTTTTGCTGATAGGAAACAGGAAGCAGGTGACAGCCACGAGTCCCAGGTTCAAAGAAAACAACAAGCTTGTTCGCATAAATTCAGTATCGGCAACAAAACCAAACAGCACTCGCCCCACGAAATCCGTTCCTCCATGGACTGAAAGCAAGAAGGCTGCCTGTGTTTTAGTGTACCCCAGTTGTTCAGCGTGTGCGGTAATCATGTAGAACATACTGGGAAATGCAGTGAAGGTGAATACGATTACAACAACGTATATCCAGAACACACGTTCTTTGAGTAAGCTGAAATCTACATTTACCCGCCCACTTGTCCTGCTTGCGTCGCCAGATGTGGCACGCTGGCTACATCTCCAAGAACAACAGCGACATTTGCTCTGTCCTCCATTTGCAGCGGCTGAAGGAGTTCCATCAGGTCCGATTTTTCCGTCAAGAATTGCTTTAAGGCCTGATTGTAGAGTTGGAAATTTCAGAGTCTCTGGCTCTTCAGCGTTCGGCGTCCGGACGTCTAACACATTGACACCCAGAAACAAGCTGGTTATATTAAAAGACCTCTGTTGTACCTCATTATGAGCAGGCGATTTTGGTTGGTCCGTCCTTTTTCTCTGTCTTTTCATATATTGTTCAGGCGGTCGTAAGAGGGCACCACAGATACAAAGATGGAACCCAAAGGACGCAAATAACATAAATGCTCCCAAAAAACCATAGTGGTCTAATATTATGCTAAATAGTGGTGGAAGGACGAAGGCGCCAATGCTAGATCCTGCTGCAGCAAGGCCATTTGCCAGACCTAGTCGCTTCTTGAAGTATCTGGACATAGTCGTCATACATAAGTTTAAACATAGGCCACTTCCGATTCCTGATGTAAAAACAAGCATTCTTTAAAAATATTGCTTGGAAAAATATTGTAACTAATTTTCGGTATGTAAAAGACTTCCAATGCACTTACGCCAAATTCTGCTTTCACAATACGTATATACTTTTAATAAATTACCTTCTGTTGCCTCAGAGGCTCATGACAATACAAAAGAAAGCGTGAGAAATTAATAGAAGAACACACTAAACAGTTACATGCATTGTTACATTCACATATACAGACATACATTTCAAAACCAAGAATTTTCAAAGAGATCATTTGTGCTAAAATATTGTATGCTTATATTTCAATGATTAAAATCGGCAACGAGAGGTTTATGTTTTGTACTCTAGCCTGATTGCCAGCACACATTTCAGTCAAAGGCCATAGCAGCCAGATCATGGTACAGGCCAAACTCCCGTTTAAAATTTTGAATCATCAATACATAAGTATGTACTGATGAATCGCATTGGTTACGCTGTAACTTTGTATCAGAAATCCATACTTGGTCTGCCATTGTGGCTTCAGTTGTACAAATGAATGAAAAGGTTGTGGCAGGTGCAAAGTCGTGTTTGTGTGTGCGTGTGCGCAGAGGATGGGCCAGCACCACCCTTCGCTGAGGGAGGAATGGAGAGAAGAGAGACAGAAAGGCTGTGTGGCGGGCCAGCACACCTAATATGGGTCAGGGGGTAGATTGATCGAGTTGACCAGGCGGTACCTCTCACTACCTCTCATGTTATTCGTTGTTTTGCTCGAGTCTTTGCTACAGCTTCCCCGCATCCTGAGAAACTGTCTTCAAACATCCGCGCCTCCCCCTCGCAAAAAAGATGTGACCAGATGCGTATTTTAACCCCCAAAGGTACCATTTCCCAGCTACATTTGAGAATTTTCGGGGGAAGGGTCACGTTCCCCGCCCCCCCCCCCCACGATTTCGTGACCTTTGGCTGCTCTTATATGCCAGTCATTCATATTGCCCCCCCCCCACCCCTTCCAATTTGGGATACGGCCCTGCTTTCAATGATATCGAGACTATATGTTCGTAACCACATCAATTTCATCTACATTTACCAGTAAAATTTGAAAATTGTTGTCTGACAATCGCAAAATTTTATTTCCTCGACCAGAACTTTACTTTGGGTTGACAAAAATTAATAGATGCTTGTTTTGGCCCAAGAATGCACCTTTTAGGACGTGCATTTCCAAATCTCCCCCCCCCCCCCCCCCATGAGGGCATACCCATGCCCCCATAAAGCTTTGCGTTGTTTGGCCAGTCCCACATATCCCTTTTATTCAGATATTACAGCCCCCTCCCTCCCCCCGCCTCTTGCAGTGGTACACACCTTCGGCAGCACCAGCACCCTGTAAACATCATAGACTGGCGTGTGAGACATTGGCAGACGGGCACTTGTGTGCGGTCGCCGAAAACACAAGCTCTCCCTTTATGTCCTCAGAGGCAGGACAATGTAAAGTGAATTATCCTTCCATTCCAAAAATAATGAAAGAATGAATGAATGAATGAATGAATGAATGAATGAATGAATGAATGAATGAATGAATGAATGAATGAATAAAGGAATGAATAGATAAATAAAATAAATAAATAAATAAATAAATAAATAAAATGCAATCAAAATTTAATTTTGCGGTGTTACTTCTGTGTGCATTCCGGTTTTTATGGGAAGAAAGAAGTTAATGAGCGTTAGCTTTATCAGAATTCTTCGAAATGACATTAGTCGTATCCGAAGGAAAACTTTATTATTTCGAATTTTGTTTCAAAGTTGAGGTAAATCCTTAATTTAGAATAGCAACCACAATAAAGATTGCCATACTTAAAAAAATCGCAGCCTCGGTGATACTGACCGCATTGAGTTAACATATTTTAGTACAGTAAAATAAATGAAGATGAGTCGATGTTTAAACCTTTGGTTTAACCAGTTTTTATTAAAATTCACTCTAATGGACATATAGCATTATATAATAACTGGCAAAAGAGAATTACAATACCACATACTAATGTGTCTTGCACAGTGGGAGGCAAGAGGATAATACGTGACACACATCCGTTGTATGCACACCCAGGGTCAAAAGTTGGCTGGTTATGCAACAGAAACAAAAGTGAGGAAACGTTTCCAGCAGGCAAAGAACGGAGGGGTCATACTTCAACAATAATTTTAAACAGATAGTTCAGCCAATACCCTTTTTCAAAACGTAATGGAAAAAATTACCCCCCCCCCCCGTAAATTTTTCAATGGCATACAAACTGGAGAGCCGTACAAATCCGTTTGTGTGGGAAATGGAGCAAAATTTAATACAGTTGCATTCAGTTTGGAAGTTGCCACCATACACTAAGGGCATGAGAAGAAGCAATGCCCGAAGTGTTCGCAAGCTGCACAGCACTCGCACACAGCACTCATTTTGACACCAATTGTAAAGAGTTCAGGCTGTTGCTGCTTGATTATAAGCAAGTGTGTAAAATAGAAGCATATCTGTTTCAACAAGAGGACTATGACAGTCCTGTGCTCAGCTGACTAACCTACCCTATGACCTTGGAAATGAGGTCTAGGTCACTGACCTATTCTGAATCTAACTTTCATAGAGGGCCATCCCCATGTGCAAGATCAAAGTTATAGTCCATATACTTTTCAGGTTATCACGCGACCAGTAAAATCCATGTTAGTGGCCCTGTGGCCTTGAGAATGAGGTCAACGTCACTAATGTACAGTCTCAATCTTTCCAAAATAGAGGACCACCAACGAGTTCAACATCAAGGTCCTACCTTCCACAGTTCTCAAGTTACAAAATGAAAAGTAAAATTCATGTTAAGCGTCTGGATCTCAGTGACCTTGGGAATGAGGTTAATGTCACCCATGTACTGTCTAAGTCTGGCCTTTGCTCAGGACAACCATCATGTTCAACATCAAGGTCCAAGTACAAATAGCTCTCACCTTTTCAGGTGAACAGTAAACTTTGAGCAAGGGGCCCTATGACCTTGGGAATGAGGTCAAAGTCACTTGTCTACTGTCTTAGTCTGGCCCTTATTAAGGACAACTAGCATGTGCAATATGAATGTCCTACCCTTAATAGTTGTCAAGTTACCCTATAAACAGTGAATTTCATGCACGTCGCCTTGTGACCTTGGAAATGAGGTCAAGGTCATTCACCTACTGTACAGGTATCACCCTCATACCCAGAAGTGTCCCTATGCAATTTCAAAACAATTGGCAGAGTATATACAAGGAGAAAGACTTTTGAAGATTTGGCCAAAAATGAGCAAAATAATCATTAAAAAATCCAAAAATCATTGGACTGTGACCATTTGAACAAACTTGGTAGATACCCACTCAAGGAACACCCCCACCAAGTTTGAAGTGAATCTAGCTGATGGTTTCGCAGAAGAAGTCAAAAATTTGCATTGCAAACCCTGATGACTTTGCAATCCCCATTGACTTGCATGGTAATCAAAAGGCATATGAAATAAACAAGAAAAAATCCTTAAAAAAACCCAAAAATCACTGGACTGTGAACACTTGAATAAACTTGGTAGAAACCCACCCAAGACACATCCCCACCAAGTTAGAAGTGAACCTGGTTAGCGGTTTTCAGATGAGGTTCAAAATGTAAACTATCATTGCAATTCCCATTGACTTACATAGTAGACAATAGGAATGAATGCATTGACCAACAAGTACCTGAATTGAAAATTTGTTAAAAATCCGGGATCCACAGCAATGTCACCTGGTGAACAACCTTGTGTGACCTTTCCACAAAGAACATATCCACTAGGTTTCAGCATAATCTGAGAGATTGTGTTGGAGAAGAAGTCGAAAATAGCAAAAACGTACAAAAATTCATAAGAAAATAGAAAAAATTGCAGCGCCACCTGTTGAGCAAATTAGGGTCTGGGAGTCCCGAGAAGTGTCCCTATACAATATCATAGTAATTGGCCAAGCAGTTTTGGAGAAGAAGATTTTTTAAGATGTTCCCCAAAAGTGAACAAAAAAAAAAGTATCAAAAATCCAAAAATTACTGGACCATGACCATTTGAACAATCCTGGTAGAAATCCACCCAAGGTACATTGCCACCATGTTTGAAGTCAAACTGGTTGACAGTTTTGGAGAAGAAGTGAAAATGTGAATTGGCATTAGAATGTCCATTGACTTAAATAGTAATCAATACGAAAGCTGTATTGACCGACAGGTACCCGAATTGAAAAAATCGTCAAAAATCAGAAATCAACAGCAGTGCCATTTAGTGAACAACTTTATGTTACCCTTCTTCAAAGAACATATCCACCACGTTTCAGCTTAATCTGAGTGACGATTCTGGAGAAGAAGTCGAAAATAACAAAAACACACAAAAAATCATAAAAAAAAAATAGAAAAATATCGCAGCGCCCTCTGGTGGACAAATTAAGAACTAGGAGTCCTGGGAAGTGTCCCTGTGCGATATCAAAGCAATTGGGTGAGCAGTTTTGGCGAACAAGATTTTTTAAGATTTCCCCCAAAAATGAATAAAAAAACTTCATAAAAAATCCAAAAATCATTGGAGTGTGACCACTTGAACAAACGTGGTAGAGACCCACCCAAAGCACATCCCCAACAAGTTTGAAGTGCATCTGGCCAACGGTTTTCGAGAAGAAGTCGAAATTGTGAAATTGTGCATGGGTGACGGACCCTCACAAAAGCTCAGCTGACTGACAAGTCAGCTGAGCTAAAAATTGCAACCCCCCCTGTTGAACAAAATAAGGTCTAAGGGGTCCCCAGAAGTGCTCCTATGCAATTTAAAAGCAATTGGCTGAGCAGTTTCACAGAATATTTTTGAAGATTTTGCCAAAAAAATAAACAAAAATGAACAGAATACAAGAGGGCTGTGTGAACAGAGCATGATCAACTGACCTAGAGATTCATCACACTTGTGGCTCTGTGAACGTGGGATTGGATAAAGGTCACCTAGTACTGAGTAAGTCTGACCTTTATGGAAAAACACTGAGTGACCTCAAAAATGAGGTCAAGGTCACTCATGTACTGTCTTAACGTGAGCTTCGTGGAGAAACATTAACATGTGCAACATCAAGGTTCTTACTCAAAAAAGATCTTACGTTATCAAGAGAACAGTAAATTTCATGTCAGTTGCCATGCCATCGGGAATGAGGTTAAGGTCACTCATGTGCCATCTGGGTGTGGCCCGCAAGGAGGATCATTACCATGTAAAACATGAAAGTCAAGGCTAATATAGTTTTCAAGTTAGTATTTGTAGAGTTAAATACACCTAAGTGACTATGTGACCTTGGGAATGAAGTCAAGGTCACCTATATACTGTGTAACTCCCGCAGTCATGCCCTCAAGTGCTCCTATACAATCTTCAATCAATAGACCAAATGGTTTTGGATAATGTTTTTTTTTTTTTTTTTTTTTAAGATTTGGCCAAAAAATGGGGAAAAAAATAATAATAAGGTACATCATCAACAGGTTTGAAGTGAATCAGGACAGTGCTTTTGGAGAAAATCATGAATTACCATTGCAATCCCTATTCAGCGAATAGTGATCAATACGATCGTATGCATTAACCGGTAAGTACCCGAATTGAAAAAAAATAAAAATAAAAAAATCATTAAAAGTCGGAGATTGACAATAACGCCATCTTTTGAACAACTTTGGTGGGCCTTTCTACAAAGAACATCTCCACAAATTGCAGCATTTATAATCTAAGGGACGGTTTCGTAATAAAAAGGCAGAAATAATGAAAACACGATTTTTTTGCGTAAAAAGCATTTGAAAAATCACAGCACCACCTGTTTGAGAAATTAAAGTCTTGAGGTGTCCCCAGAAGTCCCCCCAATCAATTTCGAAGCAATTGGCCAAGCGATTTCTTCGGAGAAGATCTTTTAAGATTTGGCCAAAAAAGAACAAAAAATTCATACAAAAATAAGAACTTCACCGGACCGTGACCATTTGAACAAACTTGGTAGAGGCACATCGAAGGTACAGTCCCACCGAGTTTCAGGTAGGTCTTGCAAGTGGTTCTGGAGAAACAGTCGAAAATGTGAATTGTGGACGCCAACGGACGGACGACGGATGCCTAACCACCACATAACCTCAGCTGACTGACAAGTGAGCTGAGGTTAAAAAAAAAACCCTACAATTTTCCTAGATGTGTAAAATTAAAGTAATGGTATTCGGTAATCAATTGCTCTTGATCATTAAACCAATTATAGACTGAACATATTTATAAGCTGATTGGCCTATGAGGTAGGGTGTGCCATTTTTCTTACAAGACTTTACTTATTCGTCAAATTATTAAGCAATGGTCAGCAGAGCAGTACAGCATGGGACCATAGCCGACTGCCAATTTCTCTTTCTCTCTTTTTTTATTTTTAAATCCAGACCTTGGCCTGAACGAAGGAGAAATTGTGAGTTGTGCTGGGCCTGTTCATGATGCCACTTGTGATGTTTGTAAACGAACCAATTGTCTCTTTTGTACCGTTGACGTTCACGTGAAGCACGTCAACAAAGATGTCTCTCGTGCACATGCACTGCATAATACCCTCAATGATAATATTTTCATGCATTATATCAGCACACTTAAATCGTCTTACAGAGCTAACATTGGGAGGAAGAGTGTCAATGCAGTATAGTGTGGGACTGAGGTATACATCTAAAATAAAAATGACTTTGCGTTTGGTGTATATCTGGTTGCCTCTAAAAGTGTAAAACGCTAACGTGCTTCTCACACCGTACGTTCAGATATGTCAATTTGAAGTCTGTTGCTGAATTGTTACACGTTCACGTGCATATTTATTTTTTCAATAGACGGACAGAATAAAATGGGTAAATTTAGAATATGCTATGTGTTATTGGATTGAACCCTGAAAGTTACTTAACAAAGTCATTGTAATATACTTTATGTAATGACCGATTTGTTTTGGGCGGATAATCGCGTGCATGGCATCATGCCTGCAGTCACATATCAAGAAGAAATGTGTAAAAGATTGTAACCGGTGTGCATTGCATCTGGCTGGAATCAGCATTGATATGTTCAATGTGGATTACACCTTTGATATTGCAATATATTAATGTCTAAAATGGCCCCCGTATGAACTAGCATATTTCCCAGATGGGGATATTGCAGGCAGTGGAGAACCACATTTTGGGACAGAAACGAGTAAGTGTTTCCACCGGTCAGCGTAACACATTATCTAACAAATAGCTTCGTGTGTCTCCAAGACCACCAAGGGCTGTCATATACATTTACATGCATGCTTATACCTGGTTTTAAAATGTAAAACACAACTTAACGAGCAGATAGACAGACAGACAGATATATAGATGGATACATAGATGTATTTAGACAGATAAGCAGACCTTCAAATAGGTATGCAGATAGATAAGTAGGTAAATAGACACAGATAGATAGATAGACAGATAGATAGATAGATAGATAGATAGATAGATAGATAGATAGATAGATAGATAGATAGATAGATAGATAGATAGATAGATAGATAGATAAATAGATAGATATGGCTGTTTTATACATTTACACATATGCTTATACATGATTATAAAAGGTGGCTCAAAATTTAGTGAACAGATAGACAGACAGGCAAGCAGATAGATCGTTAAATTAATACATGTGGATATAGACAAATAAACATACGTACAGGCAAATGGAGAGGGAGAGAGAGAGAGAGAGAGGCAGATAGGTAGGTAATTAAGTAATTAGATAGAAAAGTTGCAAGGTAGGCACTAAGTCAATAAAAAAAAAGTAATGTGTATACATTTTGAACATGTGTGTTCCCGCTGGGGTTTGATAGGTTCAATGAAAACATTTGCAAATAAATAATTGCATAGCTTTAATCAAATGCTTGGCTGCATGATCTTATGACATTTCTCTACTTTTCTTAAGAATTTCATAAACGTTTCCACGAAAATCCTTTATTGCTAATACGTGACGTTTCAGTTCCGTATTCGTTATACCGTTTTCAACATTTAGAAGACACAAAACCCTGATATTTAACCCACCTGCCATGACGCCGTAAGTTAGATACATATACTCGACTCGTGTGACAAAAGCTGTTAATAAGACTCCACAGCCTGTCAGTAAACCTCCAATCACAACCAGGATTCGCAGGTCTATCAACCCCACGAGAACTGGAACTACTGGTCCTGAAAAGGCAAATGCAACCATGCAACTATCAATCTATCTTTTGATAAAATTCAAACTTGTAAGAGCTCGCCATTTTCCAACCAATTACTCCAGTGCAGTTTATATTTTTTTATACAATCACCTGTGAATGTGGTCCCTTTTAAGTGACAAGTCTATACAACTTGTACTGTAGATCGGGGAAGTGAAACTATCCAAATATGAATATTTCTATGTCCATGCTATTTTGGTGTTTTATTATTTTCTACAGCACTTCTCCTCATGTAGTTTAATCATGACACGACGCTTAGTTCTGTTCTGCAGGATTTTGCCTTACATAATAAAATGTTAGTACAATTGGAACATAAATTGTTCTCATGGCATCCATTTGGTGGGGGAGTAATGCTGGCCGTCTTCAGTTCATAGTTTGCTTGTAGCAAGACATTAAATCTTGCAAATGCACACAGTCTGACTTGTTAAGACCTACTAGTTTCCAACGCAAAGCCGTTTTGTGTCAAAGCCAGAAACAGGTCACCTACATCAGGTATTCCCACACGGACTATGATCTTTTTGTCAGATACAGAGGCTAGCTTTGGTAGCCAAGACAAAACAAGTTCTTGAAAACCAAATGTTTCGGCTGCCACAAGTTAGCAGTTTCATTTACAATGAAATGTGGATCGGGAAACAAGCTGTAAAACTGGTATGAATCCATCTCTATGGTTCCAAGATTACAAAGTACGTAATCTACGATAGCGCGTTTCACACATAATCACGACAACACAGTAATATACGTACGGTTAGATTATAAGCGAGTCAAAATTTCTGATTCTAAACAAAAAAAAAATCCTAATCTAAGAATACACAGTGACTGCTCTTTTCTCAGTGTATTTACGGGGTCAGGTCGATTTGTGACACCTGTGTGTGGGTTCAGTCATTCTGTGCCTGGAACTTGGCGTTGCCTGATCTACATGCTTTTTTTAAGGAAAACGTACATGAATATTTATGGAATCATTTTCTCTGCGTGAGATTAAATTATAGTTTTGCTTTTTTAGGTATATTTGTGCGTATACTCGCTTGCATAAATTCTCGAAGTTTTGTCATTATGAGCAAGAACTGTGATACAGTATGCATTTATGTATTTGCTGATAGTTTATGTTCATACATTCTTTAAATTCAGGCGGGTTATCTTTATCATATGTATGTTCCTTATGGCAGGGCAAGGTCCGATAATAATCGCGGGTCAACCAGACCGAAACCTTGCATAAGGAACAATACGAGGGCAATATCTGACTGATTGTTTGTTGTCCTTCTTTGAAACAAGTAAGCAACTACGCTTATTTTATCACAATCACAACAAGATTTCCCTACATTAAGATGCTTTGTAAATTTCTAAAGGTACTTGGACAATGTCCCTTCACTCTCTTATTGAAACTGCCCAATCAAAGTGCATTCATTCTCTCTGTGGACCCATGGCCTCGCTTCCTCTTCTTCTCAGATTACGGCGCACAAGCTTGTGCTTTAGTCACCTGTCTGCGTATGAAAATTAGTAGTAAGATATTATTGTAAGGAGATTAGCGAATAAAAAGCAGAACTGGTGACTACCATAAAAGGTTACTTGCTGCCAATTTACGTTGGAAGCCAGTATGTGAGAGGGTCATGTCGCTGTCTAGCGGGAGACTATCCCACTGTGGAACTGAGCGGTATGAATCGGGAGGGTGGGTATTTCTCGTTTTGCGTTTCTTAGCAGCAGAATAATCTTCGGGGGCGGGTGGCAATCAGGTTGTGTACTTTTTAGATATTCTGGCCATTCGTACATATGATCTGCAATGTTTTAGAAAGGGCTCATTTAGTGAGTGGACCATGTCACCGGCACTACTAGTGTTTTAAAAATCTTGTATTTACGAATCTGCCAGCTCATCATTTCTATAAGGTTGGTATCTTTGTTGGTGTTGGTACCCTGACACTGGAGCCCTCTATAAGGTTGGTATCTTTGTTGGTGTTGGTACCCTGACACTGGAGCCCTCTATAAGGTTGGTATCTTTGTTGGTGTTGGTACCCAGACACTGGCGCCCTCTATAAGGTTGGTATTTTTGTTGGTGCTGGTACCCAGACACTGGCGCCCTCTATAAGGTTGGTATCTTTGTTGGTGTTGGTATCCAGACACTGGCGCCCTCTATAAGGTTGGTATCTTTGTTGGTGTTGGTACCCAGACACTGGCGCAGTATTCCAGGTTAGGGCGGCCTAATGCTTTATATGCTATTTCTTTTATTTCTGAGGGGGTTTGTTTAGGTATCTGCGTAACAGTTCTCAAGTCTTTTGATGTGATGTTTTCAATATGATGGGTCAATGAAAAGTCAGATGATATTGTAATTCGAAGTTATCTAGCATTCTAGACTTTTTCCAGAGTATGACCACTGAGGGGACAATTGAAGGGAAGGGGATTATAAGAGCGGGAAATTCGTAATAGGTTACATTTTGCGGGGCGGAATTTCATAAGCCATTTTGATTACCAGTCTTCAAGGGATATCAGGTCTTGTGGTAGAATGGGAGGTTTTACGTTTGAGTTTTTTGTCTGTATATAAGGCAACCATCTGCAAAAAGACTCGAGATGATACACAGTTAGGCAGGTCATTGATGTAGAGGAGAAAGAGGATGTATCCAACAAACTGTACCTTGGGAAACCCAGATTCTCCAGGAAGGCAGGAGAAATTGTTGTCTCTATAGAAGATAAAAATGTGTTTAAACATAATTGTCTCCATTTGTATTTGTGTCTTTTTGCCCAGAACCACTTCCTAGTAGTCATTACGCTATTCCGCAGTCCCAACTCTCTACTCTCCATCATCTAACCTGTCCCTGTATAACCTATATACATATGGAAGTACTATTGTCCGTATTGCACACGTTCTTCTGTAGAAGTTTGACATATGCTGTATTAGCTCAAATAAAATAAAGGGTCTTCAGTAGATAACTACTCAGAACATGTTTCGGAGCCTATTACCCTTACATGTCTCTCTGAGTGGCGGTTCCTTGTCTAAGCTAAATATTCAGCAAAGACAACCCACATAATAATGAATAAATATGAACTTGGCAAATGATGAATTAGCTAAATACGTGAAGTTTTGCTTATAAATGCAGAGCTTCATTATGGAAAAAGAATACCTGTCCAACCAACCATAATTACTAAATTTGTATAGTACAGGTTCAGATAAGAACAATTGACTGACCCCGCAACCAATATGTACCTTTTCTAGCTGGAGAGCTTATCCTAGTTAAACCACCCGCCAGTGTATCACTGAAGTTGAAACAACCTGGGGCATTATATTCAGTCCCAGTGATTGTAATATAAACAGTTGCAGCTAGAACACCTGTAAAAAACCAAGGGAAATACTAACAAGGACTGCAACAATGGGCATCCTGCACCACAAATGTAAAACAAACTTCATGATGACACGTACTCCTCATTTTGAAAGTCTACAAACAATTGAGCTCTATTTCACTGCCAACCCGGAGTCAATATTTCACCGTAATGTTTCAGGTTTGTGACATTTGAGAAAATACTGTCAATTTTGAGTATTTTGTTTAAAATATTGAGTGAATGTGCATTTAGTCATGTCAGAAAACAATGAAAGTCATCAGCATTTATGGCCAAAACATGTTATCAAACAATTTTCTTACCAGGATTTTGAGCACAATTAGACTTTTCCTGTACAGCTAAGCAAAGATATAGGCCTGTAACTGTTAAACGAATTTGCTTCACTTTTTATATAGGAGACACATCGAACTTTTTCCAACGTCTTGACCGAGATGACACTTTATTAAGCCAAGCTTGTTGGCAAGCAGAAGAAATGCAGACAACAGCTGGTCAATAAGAATTCCACTGTGTGGTGTCACTACTGCCGTAGAGAAAAGTATCCATTTTACTGGCAAATTCCCTACATGCCTCCATACCTGTATGGCAGGCACTTCTAGAAAGATAAATATTTCATACAAAAGCAAGATGAACCCATAAAGAATGCAGGCGAGTAATAATACCATAAAATACAGTTCAATGGTGACTACAAACTCTCTGCATAAAAGGTCACATGATGAATGGCCTTGGCCGGGCCGATGATCGGGCATCTCATTATAATCTTTAATGAATAAAACACACATCGCACCATTGTGAACTGGGATATGTGTTGCAGCTGCCACGTGCGGTTTGTTCCTGCTCAAGCTGGTTAGTATATACGTTTCAGATGGATATGCACGGGACAATGGAATTATGGATTATCAAAATATGTGGACAAATGATTGGCATAAAATGGGTGAGAGTCAAGTTACAGTCAGAGCTTTCTGTTCTGTTACATCCTACTGGCGGATGCTCAAACGTTTGAACAAGAACAATGACTACCCACCTAGAATTATTGATCCGACTGACAAAAGCTGCACTATTGAGGAACTCTTAATATTATGGGAAAAGGGAATTCAGGGATAAGCATGGCGTTTCACAAAACTATGACACAGTGGAAAATAAGGTAATATTTGGCCCCTTAGAAACTTCATAGTTTGATGTATTTAACGGGGTTAAGCAACGATGCATTCTGTCTCCTACGCTGTTCTCTCGAGTAATTTTACATATGGTTGATATGTTTGAAGAAAAAAATGTTAGGGTGCCCTATGGGGACGGACGTATCCCGTGCCTTTTTTATGCTGACGATATTGTAAAAACTGGAGACACAGCAGACCAAATAATTTGTATGTTAAATATTGCACATGTTTTTGTAGAAAAATGGGGAATGACGTTTAATGCCAACAAATCTAAAGTCATGGTAGTGGGTGAGCGTGCAGATTTTAAAAAAAATGGAAACATGCAGATGCATATATATCTAATGCAAATCGTATAAATATTTGGGCATTTTGATCTCGAATTCTCCAACAGACACGGCACACGTGAAATTATATAGTAGCGACAAAAGGTTCTCGTTTTCGATGATACTTATGCAGTATAGTGTCATCTCAAGATAATATTAACCGTATTGGCTTCAGAAATAGCATATTGAAAAGTATCAGCCGTCACTTACTCATGACACTTTTTGTAAAAGGAATGATGACAAACCTGCAAAAATTTGGCCATATGTTGACGACATTCAAAAAAGTCTTTTATAACTTAGCTATGCATCGTGCCCTGGAATCAAGGAGTCCCGAATGGCTGAGGTGCTTTTTAACATTATCTTTAGATGCATATAAATTAGACTTTTTCCAGGAAATAGACATGAAAAAGTCTTTAAGATGTCATCAAATGTTTAAACGGTCTTCTTTCAGTGAAAGTTATCTGTTTAATGTAAATAACTTTGCCGGTGAACGATTAAAATTTTTGGCCCGCACTGGGTGTCTGCATGGTATAGAGGAAGATCTGCATAGATGGGGTTTATCAGACGGAAAATGTCCTTTATGTAAAGATAGTAGAGAAGATTTAGCACATTTTCTATTTCTCTGCCGTGCACTAAATGATATCAGGTCAGAGGCATATAGAAATTTGGCAGTTAACTCTCTGAATGAGAATTGTAAAGAAGCATGGCAGCGTTTTTCCGCCTCCTCGCTTAAAAATAGGTTATGTTGGTTCCTTGACGAGGACGCATATGATCTTAGAGGGGACACTGGTTTATCATTTGACCAAACGCGTAACACATATATGGTTGCGGATAGGCAATATAGGAGACAGTCACTTAATGACTTCTCGGAATGACAGATTATATGATCGTTCTACATGTACCTCTTGTAAATAGACCTCCTCCAATGTATATGCTAATTTTGTAGGGAAGTTCGGTAACGCCACAAAACAACACATGATGGTGCTCTCTTGACGACCTAAACTTACAGATGGAATCAAACCAGCAAAGCCGGGGTACACTGCAGCGTACTTGTTATGTCTGTGCGTCTCTGCCCCCCCCCCCCCCCCCCCGCAGAGTGACGTACAAACCCACATCTCCAGAAGTATGTAATAGTGGTGAATTGAAAATTTTGTTAGTGACTTGTACATTCACACTGTGGTAATACATGATTTTTCTTTATAATGACCCTGGAAACTATATGTCCTGCAGTGTATATGAAACATGTATAATGTACATGTCCTTACGCTTTCTAGAAATTAGTCCAAATGAGTGGTTTATATCTAGTTTTAGTGCGCAGGACATAAATTATTACTTATAGATACTATACTTATTTTAACATACCAAGATTATTTGATTGATAATAAGGATGCCTGATTATTTATATATATTTTAGACGCATCATGGAATTTTCCCCGTTCCGCTGGTGCCCCCGCTGTAAAGGGGTGGTTTTCCTAATAAATTATTATTTTTATTATTAAGATTGAACAATGTTGCACGAAAAGTTTGTTTTGAAATGTCGTATAAAAAGTCCATTCAGCAGTGTCAATCCTGTTTAGGCATAGAAATGCATGATATATGGAGTACCACTATTGTGTTGATTTGCATTGTGTTAAAACGACTAACTTCAGGCACATTGAACTTTATGTGTACTTTTCTTGCCCCAGATGGCAGTACAATGACTCTTTCATTGCCACAGGCTAAAAAAGAACCAGCTTCGTTCTTTAACTGTCATCATTTGTTTTTGTGTGTGGGGTTTTTTTGTTTGTTTTTTTTTCTTTGTTTGTTTTTTTTCTTTTTTTGTTTTGTTTTGTTTTTGATTTTTGTTTTTGTTTTGTTTTTTGTTTTGTTTTGTTTTTTTTTGTTTTGTTGGTTTTTTGTTTTTTGTTTTTTAAAATTCCTCATGAACTGCTCAGTTAGATGAAAAGGTTTTGTGGTTTTTGTTGTTGTTGTTTTTTCCCTTTTTATCAATGTTTCAATACCTGCAATTAAGACCACAGCACTACAGTTCATGCACTACCATTGTGCTCTCATTGTAACTTTCTTAATCCCTTGCGCAGCATAGTTATAATAATGTCCAGCATTATTTTGGATAAGGGAGAGTCTTGAACTAAAATATTAAACATTATAGAAAGTGAAGGTAAGCAGCTGCCGTCACAAAAAAAAACCCATACCGCGAATTTCAGGCTTCGAAACATGCTTGACGGGGTTCCGCTTGTTGACCCATTTGTGAATTTATTCGGACAAAGATATTTAACATAAAACAAGGTGAATGCAAGTAGACGGCATCACATAAAAGGCATATCCGCAAATTTAAGGCTTCGAAACATGCTTGATAGTCACTCGTTTGTTGACTGTTTATAAATTCATTTCGCTGTTAAAACCTAGAATTTTCTACATTTGGAATCGAACGTGAAAAAGTATGAAAATTACGTAATATGTTCACATATAGACAGTACCTGGATTGGCATGGAGCATAGGGAGATTTAATAGTGATATGGGGGGGGGGGGGGGTGAGAACTACACGGAAGATGTGGGACTGTGGCCTCCGTTTGTGTAATTACAAAATAATTCATTTCTGGTTATAGGTATAACTTCAATTTGAGCGCGTAAATGTGAATTTAATTTCGAGGTTCTCACCAGTACAAAGGGTAAATGCCATGTACAGTGACGTAATCCATGATGTTGCCCTAGCAGTGGTGTGGTAGCGTTCCACTATTGTGGTGAAGAAGACTCCAAACGACTTCAAAAATGCACCCACGACAATTGCAGTCATAATGAAGGTACCTGGAAGTTAAATATATTTTTAACAATCAATAATGGTTGTCTGGGAGTTTTTCTCTTTTTTCTTTTCTTTTTTTTAATGTTATAAACCCTCAATACTCACTTAGGTGGAGCATTGCATAACTTTAACCGTGATGTGTCACTTACAGTTGTGTGCAAAATTCAATCACATGCAAGCAGCATGGTATGAAAAACTGAGACACCACCTGTAGTAATCGGTTCTTATGTCAGAATAGAAAGGTAAGTGATGGGAGTGAAACGTCAAGCAATTCTGTCGAATTACCAATCGGGAACATATAGGTCACCTGAGGTTGCCCAAGCTGTATGTTACACTTTAAAATTCTCACATCAGCAAAAGTACACAACTTCTCTACCCAGGAGGTAAGTGGTATGCAGTCAACTTGCGCTATCTCATGTTTTTTCATAATGACTATGATTTATAACGAGATAGAATGAATAACAAAACTTTCCGCCCTTTTATGCGTCGTGGCTCCTACACAAATTATTACACTCCATTGTACCTCATAATGAGATACATCGTAGCACATTAATGATGTTTTTAGGCATACAAGGCCCGTGGAGCCTGGGCGCCGAGCATCTTCCGATTTGAATATGTCTTCATTCATCTGCACCCAACAACAGTTTCACAGTTTTAACGTTTGGGCTAGTTGTCCTGCAGCTCAGATAACAAGGACATGGTACCATTCTGTAACGTACCCTTTGCAATCACTACGTAGACTTAGATTTTATTTTCGTTGCTGTAACTAGCATACCAGAAATCAATAGCCTGAAAAAGAGCTCATCGCAATAGTGATGGCATCTTAATCCAGTTAAATAATAATAATACTTACGGACGGTATATATCCAGTTTATTATTACGGAAATGAGAAATATGCTGATGACACCACATTTTGCCCCCCCCCCCCCCCCCCACACACACACACAAAAACTTTCTCCTCAGGACAAAACCAAGCCCCCCACCCCCGACAGAAGCTGCGCCGGCAGCAAGCGGTCATGTCTGATTAATCAGCACATACGCACACCAAAGGCTGCAACGCTTACATCAATTGCTTTGAAACCTAGGATTCGTTATTTTTCACCAGTTAGGAGGTATAGCATGTCAGTTTCTGCTTCAACCCCATGGACTCTACAACAAATTGTGCAGGATTTTTTAAACTACTCTCTCGCTGGGAACATTAAAATTTTATCTTATCCTAAGATAATTACTCATTGGCCACACAGATCGAGCTCCATCCTTTATTGTGGTCATCATATCGAAAGTACTCACTGAGATAATACACTCAAGCCTATCGTATTCATAGAGAAAGTATGCACTGAGAACATCATCACTCCCATATAGAGACGATTGCAACGGTTCTAAAATGGCATAAAAAGCCTCAATAAAACAGTTTGCTGAAATATCGTTGTGTGTGTGTGTGTGTGTACCTAAGAGAATAGGGGTATAAACTATTTCATGCTATTTAGAAAAATTACATATCAAGCTTGGAAAGTATAGGCTGGATATTTATCCAGCTAAAAAGGTTGAGCAACCATATTTCATCATTAGTACAATGTTAACTGTGACCCCAAATCAAAACCCATCCTTTATAACAAAATAAATACTAACTGAGGAGACATATCCAGGCATATCCTTTATCATAAGGCACCCCATCATCATCTTCCGCTGCTTTTTTTGCAACATTCTCAGGTGGTCTCTCTTCATCACTTTTTCTTTGTGCTGCTTTATTTTCTCTGTGTTCAGGTTGCACTTTCTCGTCTGTGCTTTCATGCACTGCATCTTTCTCCTCAGGGCCATGTGAAGTGTGGTAGTGTACAGCTATGGATTCAGGACCACATTTGCAACCCTCCATTGCCTGCCAAGTAAAAGACAACACATGACATGTAGGTTGGTCAATTGCCATGTGTTAAGTTTTATGTCTGAATATGTTAGTAATTGTGGTATAAGTAAGTATACTGACCTCTCGGACACCATTGCCAAGACCTTATTAAGTTGAGCAACTACCTTGATTATTTTCATAAATCTGACGGCCCCAGTATTGCGATCTCTTGGTTCCTTTTGGACCCGTTGGTGACACTAGGTGTGCATGCTCCCCTGTACTTTCTTCCTCCCTGATGATTGGTCAGGAAGCAGGGTGATCGGGTGAGCTTCTCTGGTGGTTGACAGGTAAGTATACGTACTTACTTATACCATGTTTGCTAAAAATTTCACGTATTAGTTATGTAACATTACCGGTCAACCTCCATTGCTGATATACAAACCCATTGGAGGAGGGTGTAATGTTACCTCTCAACCACCACTGCCAATATACAAACCCATTGGAGGAATGAGTATCATTACTGGCATACTCATCAAGGACTGCTAGAAATAACAGCTGAGGGGGGGGGGACCATCAGTCCTGGTAGGGAGGAAATGTCTGAAGGAAAACCTTGCTTACTGACTAGCATGAGAATGTATCTAACCCCCCCCCTCCGCCCAACCCATGTAATCGCCTGCCACCCTGTTAGCTGTATCCATGGGGGTAGAAACGGTCGATTTCTAGTCCTCTGGTCCAAGAGATCTATCAACACCAGCGCGTTATGAAAACTGGCCGACCCAGGGGGTCAGTTACAAGCATGGTTCCATAGGGCAGTGCCAAAACTGGGTCTGCCGGCTCTGGGGCTGGGAACCCAGGGACAACCACTTGACATGAGTCTGAAGTAAGATGGAGGTCTACAGATGGTGTGCCAACTTTGAGACGTCTACTTGTTAAAGTAAAAAACCCAAGGGTAGCATGAGCTGGAATGTGGTGACACCCTGAGAGAACATGGGAAGTGTCAGGATGAGTATGGGGAACCTATGTAAAGGAGCATGTTATGCAGGCAAAAGCATACATGCCCTTCTCTAGCACTATGATGTCACCTAGGTAGTTATCAGCAAAGGTTGTGAACAATCACCAGTGGCAGGCTCATAGAATGTTGAAAATAGCAACATTCCTTAGAGCACGCAAGGAGGCTTTAAAGAGTTGCACCTCATGAGCTGTAGTCCAGACTGGCTGTAAGGCAGCAGGCTCATCCAAAGCATGTTGGTGGGCTTCAGAATTGTCTGCTTCTTCAATGAAAAGATCCTGCTTTGGCATACGTACTCCTTCTTATGGTTACCGAAGGGCAAAAAGAGGGTGGACTCCGTCGCACCCTCTGTGCAAGAGAGATAACAGTGTAGCACTCCACCAGGCACAAAGGTCTTTCCTCAACACATAGTCATTTTGAAAGTAGGTATTCAACATTTAAAATTTTCAAATCAATACATTTGGTGAAATACCAATTTCTAAAGCTTTTGTTTGTGTTATACTGGATGTGCCTACAACAGAAACCTGTGCCTGTAACATCTATGAAGATATTGAACATTTGAACTTGCCAAGTGTCCCTTATTAGCATAAATTAAAATTCTATAACTTTTGTCAGTGGTTCATTGGATGCACTTACAGCCAAACCTTTGAATTATAGTTAGATGGTACCTTTCCCTTCAATAGTGAAGAGATCCAAGGTTCAAATCTTCAACTGGACCTTGTTTGCCCAATTTTCGAAACTGTCACCCATCTATATAAAAGATTTAGACTTTGTGTATGTAAGTGTTATCATGTCAAGTTTGGAGTTTCTTTGTAGAATTATATTCAAATAAAAATGTCGGACACATTGGCAGGTAAAGAAAGAAAGCAAGCTAGCTAGAAAGAATAAAACTGACTTAAAATTAAAAATTCCTGTGTTGTCACAGAAACATAGTGATATAAACTTCATATATATTGGTTTTTTAGTTTGTGGGAAATCGCTTTGTATGTTTGTATGATTTTCCTGGAAGTTATTTCGATGTATTATTTGAAGTGTTTGTTGTTGCCTCAACATTGAGGTTTTCATAAAATTGTTATTATTATCATTTTTATTTTTATTTTGATTATCATTATACATTATTATGATCAATATTATCATCATCATTATCACCATAATTACTATTGTTATTGCTACACGTTGCAGAGATACAAAGCAAAAGTGCATACTAATACATTTAACAAGTCCTCAAACAGCTTTCTGAAAAAGAAAATTAAAAAATAAAATAAATTGTCTGAAGACAAGGGGATGTCTAGGGTAACATTTTAATTAACCTTAAATATATGAAATTTGTCAATGCTGAAATGAGTAGAAACAAGACTGCCACACAAGTACCCAGCTACATAATTGAATCATAAACCAAGATGTTAATGTAAAGGGGTTTTCTTGATCATGATTTGCAGTCAATTAATAGTAGATATATTACGCGTCTTATAATAATTATTTGTACTGTAACCTGCTTTTATAACCTTTTGTTTGAAAGGATAAAAATAACAAGTTATCAAAACATTAAGCTTGATGTTTTACTTTCAGTTTCTTGGAAAGTGAAATGGAAATACCATTAGCAGCATCTGTGTTTCGACTTTGAAATCCTAATTTACGTCATTGCTTGCTTCTGACCTTAATATACCTGGTCAGTTGTAATACAAATCTGAACTTTGTTCTTTAAAATACAAAAATCTGTTTTTCATTTTTCCTTTTGACACTAAAATATTTAGTGCAGAAACAAAAACATATTGCGCACCTATCCGATCGCTGATCATTCCTCACCATAAACTAGTGATCGAAAAATCTGCTAATAAGGAAACAAAATTCTTTTATAATACAAACTAGGGATGGGAATTTCGTTCATATTTGTTTATGCGGGTAAATGATATGAAACTATACTCAATGAATGTTATATCACTGAAAGAAGAAATACTGAGAGGCGATTTAAAAACACAACTGTTTAAGTATAACTGATAGTTAGCCCATAATTGAGTTTCAAAAAGAAAGAAAACCCCAGAAGAACATATCATGAGACTCAAGAGGAGATCCATACTCAAATCAAAACAAACATTTTGATTCAAATCTTGATTTGGATGTACCGTACGATTATATCCTATCATGAAAGTGTTATTATAAAGTATTATTATCCCGACAATCATGGATAATTGGAACAGAGTGACATGTCAAAAAGTCTCGATCCAAATGCAATTATATAATAGCTGACCTTACCTTAAGGGTACAAGGCTGTTGTGTACCAGTAGATTGAAGGACTCTAAACTGCTCTAAAGCAACCGAATGAATTTGGTTTCTGCTGAGCAATAAGTTTCATTAGGAAAAGTTTTTTGCACCAAGACTGCTTTATATGCTTGATTTAACCAAAATCACTGACCCGGTGATGTTTCATGACCTACATGTTTGTATACATACATCTGTGTATCAACAGTTCCATCTTTCAATCAAGTAAAGTACCTGTGAATACTATGTCGAAAAAAAACCTTGCTCATATTCATGAATTTCAGCAAAACAATGAAAACAAAGAGATTCAAAAATTACAGAAACATCACCATGCAACAGTTAACACAAACAGAACAAATCTCACCCTTGACTTTAGACAGGCAGTCACCCATTAAAGCCTTTTGACGGTACTGAACCAGTCCTCTCAGCCTTATTTAATTTTATTTAAAATGTGTTGACAAATATGTGACAATAAACCCACTATGGGACAGTTTTATATCGCTTAATGACAGTGATAGCTTTACATGAAAGATCCTTATCAAAGGTACTGTCAAAAGAGTATAAAAGAATTTGTGACATAAGGTGTGATATTTATGTATGGGCGCATGAGAACGCGAGGCAGTGCCGCAAGTGAGAGAAAAGGAAACATTCAGTGCAGTGAGGAGAATCAGATAATTTTAAAATATCTGTATTCACAGGGTCAATAAGCAGGACAGTTGAACGCTAGGAATTCACTCTATGCGGTGAGACAGTGTCCCATTTGTTACCCTCTGTTCTGGGGTGCCTTATACTAGTACGCAGGGATAGAAAATACTTATATTGTAATGATACATCTTTATGTTACATGAAGACATATTTTTTTTTGTCAAAGTATGTATATTTTAGTTGCCTGTTACTTCCATACGTTAACCTTATTTACTGCTGTCTGTAGTGCTAGCAATTTATATGTGTATTACTTTTTGCCTTTATTTTCTGTATCGTTGTACCATCCAGGGCGAGACAGGAGACCAGTACCACTGTAAAACTCAGCCAGTAGCCCTGGCATAAAGACAAATAAATCAAATCAAAAATTAAATGGAAAAATACGTACGTTTAGTATATATATATATATATATATATATATATATGTATGTGTGTGTGTGTTTGTGTGTGTGTGTGTGTATGCGTGTGTGTATCTCAACCCGAAAAAACGTGTTTCAAGCCATGAATATCATTGTGAAGTCGTGTTGTAAGGCTATGTAATGTTTCCCTCACCCTGAAATTTCATCAGGATTCATATGCTTTTTTAATGAAATACCACTAATAGACTGAGTTTCTGCTGGTATATCTTTATTATCGTGGAGGAAAATATCAGACAGTTGTATAGACGGTAAAGTCTGTTGGTTTGATGGTGGCGTCATATCTTCTTCTGTAGCTCTGTAGGGTTTGTCCACGTGATATAAATGAGGTAATTCACCATTCCTTTTGTCCCAATTTATTTTCTATTTGCCCAAGAATCTGTTTTATTTTGACCACAATGTACTTTGCAATGCAACAAAGTACAAACACGTTTTATCTATGTGCACGCCACATGCACACACACAGCTTTCAAAATTAATTACAAGGATAAAAAAGGTTTTTATACATATTTATAAATGCACTGTTTTGGACTAAAAATATTCGCCATAAACAGCCTACACGTAATTTTTATGTGCTTCCTAAGACTTCCACCATCTACTAAATCATTCCCATATTTAGTGTAGTGTGTCCCAGCCGTCACACACACACACACACACACACACACACACACACACACACACACACACACCTGTGTGAATGAACGAACTGGGAATTGAGATTCAGATTTGCTTTAGTAATTAACCTAAAACGTAGTGCACAGTGTCCTAATTTCAATGGTAGAACTGCAATACATTCTACCAAACAGGATCCTAGATGTCAGCGCTCATGAATATTTTTAAGGCTGGAGATGCACGACTTTTTAGGCTTTTTTGCCATACATTGTAAGCCTACCTGGGATTTCAAGACACCTATTTTATTGTACCTACCAAACAAGATGCTAACTGGCGGACTTTTTGCCTTTTTCTTCATTACTGTGGTTCTCAATAAACATACTCTTGCATATCTTCTTGAGAACCAGATCATTGAGGTTTCTCATACGGGCTAAGATGACATACGGACACAAGCACTTCAGTCACTACTTGGGCTTACCAAACCTACTTCATTTTATAAAACCAAAAGTACTTTCAGATCAAACAGTGTCATACAACAATGGCTGTTATATTCTCTACTCCTGAGAGCCGGGTATATAGATTCTAACCCAGGACCTCCTAGAGTCCCATGTCTTACGTGTGGTAAGGGAGTCTGGAAATCTCATCCAGCTATCCAGTGTGTCAAATGTAACTCTTGGTGCCACCCTAGATGTGCTAACCGTTCATTCAGGCAATACCAGCGTCTAAGGAATAGTGATGACCAGTGGTTTTGTGACTCCTGCACTGAACCAAAATTTGTTTTCACTGATTCCTTTTTCAGGGAAAATGACGACAATGGGCCATCCCCGTCTCCATACCAGGAGGAATGAGACCAGACCTACCGGCATGATGACCATGACTCTCAAACTTTTATTGACTATGCCTCTTATGATGGCTTCTCTAAGAAAGGCTTATATTTTTTCATTTGAATATTAGATCAATCCTCCCTAAAATATCTGAACTTATACTCTTTGTTGAAAGTATCCTTCATTTCTGTTTCAGAGACTTGGCTTGACAATTCTGTTTCCGACAGTGAGATAATCATCCCTGGCTATCTTATTGTGAGAAGGGACCGTAATCGGAACGGAGGGGGAGTTTGCGCGTATAAAAGGGACAACTTAGCTTTCAATATCAGACAGGACCTACATGTTGACGGTTTTGAAGCATTATGGATTGAGTTACTACTTCTCAAAACTCGCCCAATTTTGCTATGTACATGCTACAGACCTCCCAAAGACTCTGAGTTTTTACTATTTTTAGAACAATCATTATCCTCATTGAGGTCTGACTTGGAATGTTATATACTCGGTGACATGAACATATGTTTGAATAATGTCACTTCCAGCCTAGGTAAGAGATATAAACAAGTGCTGGACATTTTCAACTGTTATCAACTGATTACAGAAGCAACTAAAGTTTCCATGAACACTAGCTCCTGCATTGATCATATTCTAGTCAATGATAAGGATAAAATTATTCAGTCTGGTGTTGTACCCATGGGTCTAAGTGACCATATGGGAATCTATTGTACCAGAAAGGTGGTTCGGGGCACTTTCAACAGACATCACACAATCAAAATTCGATCTCTCAGACACTATTCTCCAGCTGATCTTTTTTTCAGCTTTATCTCATTTAGACTGGTCAGACATAATACACAGTGATGATGTTGAGAGTGCCTGGACATCCTTCAAATCAAGATTTACTTGTGTGCTTGATCAGTTTGCCCCTTTGACAGACATAAGCTTGAAACACAACACAGAGCCTTGGATGACCACGGACATTTTGAAGAAAATTGATCTTCGTGACAGTCTTCTTCGCAAACATCGGAACCCCAACCATCAAAACAAAAGGGATCCCAGTGTTTATGCGGAGTACTGTGACATCCGCAATAACATCCAAAGGGATATCAAACGTGCCAATGCTGAATTCTTCTCAGAAAAGCTGGATGAAAATAAAAAAATTCCCAAGAAGCTTTGGCAAACTTTGAGGTCACTAGGATACTCTAATTCCAACTCGCCTAAAAGCAACCTAGTACCTTAAAGCTGATGGTGATCTATGTTTTGAGCCCGACAAGGTTGCCAATTGTTTCAGCACCTTTTATATTGAGATTGCCACAAAGTTGGTTGACAAACTTCCATCTACTTCAAATTTGTATTTGTGGTCTTCAACCAAATTCAAACAGTTTTATGAAAACAAAGGTATTGAGTCGGACTCCTTTAATTTACAGAAAGTTGACAATCATTTTGTGTTGAAAGAATTACTGTCTCTCAACACCTCTAAGAGTACAGGACTGGACTTTATCCCAGCCAGCTTTCTGAAGGACTCTGCCAAGGCCATTAGTATACAACTCACGGCAATAGTAAATTTATCAATCACTTCTGGCATTGTCCCTCAGGATTTCAAAGCAGCTAGAGTCAAACCATTATTCAAAAAGAATTCCCGGCTTGAGGTCGGAAATTATAGACCTGTTGCCATTCTATCCATTGCATCTAAAATCCGTGAGAGGGCAGTGTGTGTTCAGCTCTCAGATTATCTGAGAGCTAAGCATATACTGTGCGACTCTCAGTCAGGCTTTAGGAAGGGGTATTCCACAGGTACATGCCTTATTCATTTGCCTGATTACATTAAGGATAATATTGCTCAGGGATACTATAATGGCATGGTCCTCATTGATGTCCAGAAAGCTTTTGACACAGTGGACCATGATATCCTGTGTGAGAAACTCAGAGCGATGGGTGTGGGCTCAGTTGATTGGTTCCACTCCTATCTAACTAATAGACGTCAGCTGACGGATGTAAATGGTACTTATTTAGACTGGGGTGATATATCATGCGGCGTCCCCCATGGCAGTATTCTTGGCCCTCTTTTGTACCTCTGATATGTAAATGACATTCAAATTAGTGTTAACTGCAAAATGATGCTGTATGCTGACGACTCAGATTTGCTCTTACGAGGAAAAGATCCTGACATCATATCCGCTTTGCTTGGGACAAATTTGCAGTTGTGCAGCCAATGGCTAGTTGACAACGAGTTGTCGATGCATTTCGGCAAGACCGAATGCATTCTTTTTGTTCCCAAAAGATAATTAATAGAGGTGGAGAATTTCAGTGTAGAATGTGATGAGCACACAATACAGTCGGTAAAGTGTGTAAAGTATCTAGGCTTGGACCTGGACCAATCTCTCACTGGTGCTACCACCATAAACAACATTGCTAAAGTAATTGGTTCACGTCTGAAATTCTCATATAGACAGGGTCATTTTTTTAAAGTTTGAAGCCCATAAATTGTTGGGTCATGCTTTAAGTCGGCCCTTCTTCGATTATTCTGCTTCAAGTTGGCACTCTTTCCTAACTCAGGCCCTCAAACGTAAACTTCAGGTAGCCCAGAACAAATTGGCTCGCTTCATACTTAATTTAGGCCCCAGAGCCCACATTGGCTCTGCTGAGTTGCAAAAAGCTGGTTTTTTAAATACTCGGCTCCGAGTCAGTCAGTTGAGGTTGAATCACTCTTTTAATATCTTTAATAGTGAGTGTCCCTCTTATTTGAAGAACAATTTGGAAAAGCCTCAAACTATCCATAATCACTTCACCTGGAACAGTTCTATAAATTACTCGATTCCCAGGACAAATTCTGTTGGCCAAACTACTTTTCACTATAATGCTATTAAAGATTGCAACAACCTGCTCCAAGAAATAAAATTGCTGACGGGCAAGGCCAATTTTAAGACTACAACAAAAGCTTTTTCATTTTCCAAAATGGGCACAACAGATTTTTTACAAGTTAAGAGACAATAATAATTTAGTTAATATTCTTTTTCAGTGCCTTTTAGCACTGGCTTTTTATATACCTTTGTTTTCCAGATGTATAAGTATACGACCTGATTATTTTATTATTGAAAATAATTTGAAATTTAATTTATGTATGGTTAATAGGGACCCCCCTTAAATAAGTCTTGTATTGACTTTGGGGGTTATTCCGGGAGGTCAACACATTGTGTATTGTCAATTTGTGCTACTTTTATTCATTTTTACCCATATATGTACTTGTATGAGCTGCTGACTTCCAAATAAAATCAATCAATCAATCATTCAATCAATCAATCAATCAATCAAGTTGTTGAGACAATTTATAAAACACCACTATGGAGAAATCATGTTGACAGAAGGATTATACTGATACTGTGACTGTTATCGTCTCCGGTGACAGTCGCCTGAAAGGTCCTATCAATTTGGTTGGACTCACACTTGTGTGATTTATAAGGTGGTTAAAGATGCACATTTTTTTGCGAAAAAAGGACATTGCAATGAAGAAAAAAAGTAATGTAACAGCGATAACAAGGACAAATTGGACTCTTACCATCTAAATACACCATTTAATCTAAACAATTTGGGAAATCAGCCGAAATAGGTCCTTTTACTGAGAAGGTTTGCAAGTATTCTTTTTTGCAATAGCCTGAATCTGAAGAGACAAAATATAAAAACATACATATTATGTCTATTGCGTCCAGTCAAATAAAAAATGATCTTGTTGTGTTTTAACATGTCACTTGAGAAATCTACTTTCTCACTTTATAAAATTGATAAAAGCAAACTTTATATAATGGAATATCTGTTGCAAATATTTCAGTGTTAAATTTTACCTGCCAAATTGTCAAAGTGGAGATCTTTTTGAAAGACCGGTCCCTGTGAAACGATTGCATACAGCACGATATAATGCTCAAATAAAACCACGTTTCTGAATAAAAGTAGACCAAGTAACCATGTTTACACAGAGTTCAAGTACATCCATCCTATAAAGCAAATAAACTCTGAACTTAAAAATGTTTAGACTAAACTTATTCTGTAAACGAATTACTATATGCGGATACTTGCAAAAATAAACATTTTGTGTGAATCATCAAAGTGAGAATGCCTGTTTTCAATGGTTGAGTAGGACAGCTTCCCCGAGCCATCGTGAGCGAAATTCCTGGCGTAACTACAGTATGTCAGTGAAAGCATGCATGAGGAAAAAGTCAACACACGTGAAAAATATTTTCAGCAGTAATTTCAACTTCAGCACGCTGACTCTTATCAATTATAAACTATCGGGCTTTCTACTTTTTCAATTACGTAATCAGGTATTTGAGATTACAATAGACCCATTTTAGTTGATTGTCCTCAGATAAGAAATCTAAAGTCAACTTACCATGGTCATTCTTAATGGCCATGATGAGATTTAGTTCTTAGGTTGAACTAATCAATGACGTTCATTATGGTTATGATAACATTGTTCTGGCAAAGGAATATGAGGCATTAAATTCATGGGCAAAAATTAGTGTGTACATCAGACTAATTTTAACCTAATGTAAAAACACCAATGCTCTTCATATCGCTTAAATGCAATGCTAATAGAAATTACGTTTTGAAAGATGTTTGACCTGCTCAAATTATAGAAACTTGTGAGTGACTGTAAGACGCTGTTTAGACTGGAACAATGAACCAACAACTTGTGACATCATTCCAGAGATTAATGGATTTGTTGTAGCAATAGTTAGTTAAGTATTCCTTTCCAGGAATTATTGCCATATGACACTTATCTCTATACTACAGATTCAATTCCACATTACCAAAAATAAGATGAACCAAGGCCATTTTACATGGAACGTTGCGAGAAAATCAAAATGATCTCAATAAGCAAGATTTTAGACATCAATTCGCCCACAACTACCACTACTACCACTGCTGCTGCTGCTGCTGCTGCTGCTTTCACTACTAATGAAAATTAAGTGTTTTGGTGTAGTCAGTGAATCAGTCTTCAATGCAATTTCTTTGTTTACTTCGCTGAATATAGGATTTTCCATTTCAAATTTATGCGGTTCCTATGGTGGCACAAAAGTGCCAACTAAAATATTTTTCTCTCTCCATAAATATGCGAAGGCAAAAACAAGAAAATAAGAAAGCAGAACAGCGAAAACAAGAAAACACGAAGGCGAAAATGCGAAAACAAGAAAACACGAAGGCGAAAATGCGAAAACAAGAAACACGAAGGCGAACATGCGAAAACACAACCACGACAACACGACAGAAAATATGTCGTGTTTTCGCACTCGCATTTTCGTGTTTTCGTGTAAGCGTTTTCTCGTTTTCTTGTTTTCGCATTTTCTGCCTTGGGCGAAAACAAGAAAACACGAAGGCGAAAACACTAAAATATAAAACACGAAGGCGAAAATGCGAAAACACAACCGCAAAAAAACACGACAGAAATTATGTCGTGTTTTCGCACTCGCATTGTCGTGTTTTCGCATTAGCGTTTTCTTGTTTTCTTATTTTCGCAATATCGTGCTTTGGCTTGTTTCACTTCCGTTAAACACCTTCCCATATGTTAGCTAACGGAATTAATCTACTTAATACTTTTACTTTTATGGTTTATACTTGTATTTTTACAAATGAATTCAAAGGAAATGTGTGGACGCACCATGAAATAACCCCGCTTGATTGGCGCCCCTGTTGTAAGGGGGTAGTTTTCCAAATTCATTGTTCTTGTTGTTATCATCTTATCTCGTTGTTGTTGTGGTGGTGGTTGTTATTATTATCATTATCATTATTGTATTTGTGTCTTTTTGCCCAGAACCACTTCCTAGTAGTCAATACCCTATTCCGCAGTCCTCACTCTTTACTCTCCATAAGCTTACCTATCTCTGTCTAACCTATATACATATGGAATTACTATTGTCCATATTGTTCACCTTCCTCTGTAAATAATATAACTATTATCATTATTACTATATCTTGCTAGTACTAAACATAACTGCTTAGCGGACGGTCATGATACCAAGATCGAGCGAACAGGAAAAACTGGTATTCGAAAGCACATTTTAATACATGTTGCATTAATGGTAAAATTTATGGTAAATATTAGACTTTGATCCTTGAACTAAACTCTGTACACAAGCCAACAAGCATATAAGTAAACAAACAAATAAACTTAAAGCCAGTCATGTCTGAAGAAATTGATGCTGATTCATGGAAATCCTGGTGACAAAATTATCAGCGCCAAGGACCAAGAGGACAAGTCCTACACAGGTAGTGTTCTTGTGGAAAAATAATCGTTCGATGAAAAAATGGGACTTTACTACAGTGTTTTGACATAAAAGTTATAATATCCCCCCCCCCCACTTGTCATGTCATACGAAAACACAAAACAAACAAACAAAGAAACAAACAAACAAACACAAAAAAAAACAACAACAAAAAAAAAACAAAAAACAAAAAAAAAAACAAAACAAAGGCATTCACTATTTGTTGCTGGAACAAGGTATGCATGATGCACCGAAACGTGGCCACGAATTTCACTGGCATAAGTCCCAGAACTCCGGTTCGGTGGTTGATCACTAAAAAAGATTGCTATATAATAGTTTTCAATGTAATCCATAATTGAGCTCTTTATGGCAGATTTGTTTATTTGCTAGACGATCAAGTCCACCAAGCATGTTTTGAGCTACATTTCTGCATGTGATTAAAGTGCGTGCTCTTATATGCATCTATCATCGGTCAAAATATTAAATCAATTATTGGTATCATATCAAGGAAGTTTGTAAAGCATTTACGATTTATATATGTTTAAGGAATTTAAAGAACGGAATTAAGCATAATTGAGGTGGCTGTGCAGGATCAAACTTGCTTCCATATCGGACATCGCTTTTTAAATTCTAATGATGAAGCATTGAACTTACCAACTGAGAATCTTTTATCTGATTTTGCTTTATCGGAACTTTTTTGGGGTTGAAACCCTAGCAGGAGACCAATATATTAAAAGATATGTCACTCCAAAGAATGCACATGGAGATCTACACGGAAACCCACCCACATTCAAATGCCAAACTACAGCTTACAGCATGTGTGCTGCCCAGAATCGTGTCAGAAAAAGTACAATACATCATAAAAAATTACGATATCACGTTTGTTTCAACAGATAAATATAAATTTCTACCATAGAGCTGTGACTCATGTCTTTTCTTTTTCGTAGTCTGTCTGCAAAGTGGCTATGCACACTGCTTTTTGCTGGGGCGATCGGTCATGTTTGGTGTGTGTGTGTGTGTGTGTGTGTGTGTGTGTGTGTGTGTGCGTGCGTGCGTGTGTGTGTGTGTGTGTGAGCGATCTGTCACGAAGTTTCGGTTTTGTGTCGCGATCAGTTTATTGCAGATCTTCATTTGTAAAGTAACACTGGTTACATATCTCTACAGAATAAAATTATACATTAGGCCCTATTCTATAAATGGCAAAACCCGGGGAAAGCATGACAGTGTGTATGGTCCCCTTTATCACGAGAAAGACCAAAATTTGCAGAAGAACCAGTGAAATAGGCTTGGCATATAATTAACACTCCTGACAACCTTATATACCAGCACCCAAGCCAAAGCCACGAAGACCAAACTCTGCCTTAATTGCCCCATCCCTTTTCCAATTCCGTTTTGAGGGAATTGGAAACTTTCTTGTCTGTAAAACAGACTTACTTTGCGTTATTGTTGAATGGCGATTGAAGTGCGTGTCGCACCGTCAGATCAATTATCCAAGCAAACACAGTTCGCAACTAGGAAAGATGATTTGCTGCACAGCAAATCAGTGTGTGTGTCTTCAAAACATATTGGTATGGCTATGTACAACTATTCCATAACACAGGAGTAGAAGTTGGAATGGCATCTCTATCTATTATAGTGTTGAAGATATTCAAGATTGAAATTTCGAATACTGCTAATTAGCATAATTCAAATTGCTACAACTTTTGTTTTCGATTCATTACATGCGCAAAGGTCAACAACCCCCTAGTAGAAGTTGAAATGACATATCCATCTATAATAGTTTTGAAAATATTCAAGTTTTAAAATTTCAAATGCTGCTAATTAGCATAATGTAAATGGCTGCAACTTTTGCTTTAGATTCATTAGATGCGCAATGGTCAATAACCCCATAGTATAACTTGCAATGACATCTCTATCTATTATACTTTTGAAGATATTCAAGATTTAAAATTTCAAATGCCCCTAATTTGCATAATTGTAAACATCTCCATTCCTCTGTATAAAACGGTCAAACTCCCTGTATGGAGGTACAATCATGCCAAGTTTGGAGTTTCTACATATAATAGTGTCCGAGAAAAATGTCGGACAAATTTGCTAGTGAAGAAGAAAGAAAAAAAGAAAGAATTAGAGGAAAAACAGAAAAGTGTGTGTTGACACACACACTTTAATTACCCATGCGTCCAAACTGTAACATCATCACCTTGGTCATGGTGTACTATCAACCTCTGTGTCTAATCTAGGAAACGGATAGACTTACTTATTCATATGTGACAATGCACAATATTATCATTGATGCAACGTTGACACTAATCGATTTTCAACATATATAAGGCGTTCTGTGTGTGTGTGTGTGTGTTTGTGTGTGTGTGTGTGTTTTCACTTTTTAAAATTCTAGCATATGCTGGGATTGATGTTTGTTTATCATTAACAGGACACTTGTCTCAGTCGTCACCTCGTCATGATCATTCAGTAGATTAATTCCGTTAGCTAACATATGGGAAGGTGTTTAACGGAAGTGAAACAAGCCAAAGCACGATATTGCGAAAATAAGAAAACAAGAAAACGCTAATGCGAAAACACGACAATGCGAGTGCGAAAACACGACATAATTTCTGTCGTGTTTTCGCGGTTGTGTTTTCGCATTTTTGCCTTCGTGTTTTATATTTTAGTGTTTTCGCCTTCGTGTTTTCTTGTTTTCGCCCAAGGCAGAAAATGCGAAAACAAGAAAACGAGAAAACGCTAACACGAAAATGCGAGTGCGAAAACACGACATATTTTCTGTCGTGTTGTCGCGGTTGTGTTTTTGCATTTTCGCCTTCGTGTTTTCTTGTTTTCGCATTTTCGCCTTCGTGTTTTCTTGTTTTCGCTGTTCTGTTTTTGCATTTTCTTGTTTTTGCCTTCGCATTTTTATGGAGAGAGAAAAATACTTTAGTTGGCACTTTTGTGCCTCCATAGGTTGCATCTGGTCAGAGTTTTCCATAGACAGGTAAAAACTCATTGGCTTGTATGTAGCTGTACATCCCGATCTGATGTCACGCACAAACTTTTTACTGATTTTTATTTCTTTTTAGTTCAAACGGAAGCGAGATAAAAGAGATACCTTTCATGTGGCTTTAGTTTGAATGAAATATAAATACAGTACCCACGCAACAATAGAATTTTATCGGCCGATATGCGGCTGTGGCCAATAGCCCCTACAGGCCGGTAATTTGGCATGTACATTTTGGATTCTGAAATCACTATTTGGTCAAAACGTTTCAAGACAAGCATACATAAATGTGGATTTGCTATCAATATTCTATCCAAGCTTCAGGGACCTGAAAATATTCGTAGAAAAAGTGACCTGATGACTTTAAATCTAAATGCAAGTGTACAGCATTATGCGCCATTATATTCAGTTTTCTTTCAGAAACAGTAAAACTTGGAATAGCTGATACATCCGATACATACCCTTTAACACCTGCATACACACGACTGTAGGCATGCGCTTGGTTTGTTTGGGATGCTTAAATCATATGGAAAGAGGAAAATGGGCTTCTTGTGATAGCGATATCATTGATTCAATTATTTGTGCAGCGGTTGGGTGCATGAATTCGACAAGTGCCGTATCTGAATGACAAGGTAGTTTCACATCTTTTTCATGATGCTATGTGGGTTTATAAGATGATGGCTGACCGAATAAATTAGCCTACCGGTATACTCATCGCCCTTACACATTCAAATTTAGAAGGAGGTAATCTGGATGATCAATGACGCATGCTCAAACTACCTTGACGTCTAAAAAAGTGTTTGTAAGCTTACATTATCTAGAATAAATTTCATATTTACTGAGTGACTTTAGGAAGGGACTAAATGTAAATAATAATTGATATCTAGATGTACAGCTACGTCTAAAATAACCAAATATTTTCCCATTTGCTTGAAGTATTAAGTTATCAACTATGCACAACTGAAGCAATTTGCTCTTTGTGAACTACATGCTGACCACCTTTCCATATAACAGGCATAACACATGAGCCTTCATAGAAGCTTAGAATGTAGGTCTTATCCTTAAGAATTAACATCATCGTGCGTATCAAACTTCATTCCAAATTGGCAACAATTTATAAGGTACCAAATGACGATGAGTTTAATTCAATGTAAATTGATCATAGAAAGTAAGTTTCTTTTAAACAATTTTAAGCTCTCAGACGAAGTTGAAATGAAAGTAATACTGGTTGCTCCTGAGTTTGGTCCAGTATAGCCAGACTTTCCACATTTATCCCATACCCCTGTCCAGCCAATGAGAGGCCTGCAGACAAGGCTATCCAGTATCTTTCGTCTCGTAGCTTATATCACGAATGTATCTTGTAAAGCATAGGCTGGAATAATGTTCATAAGCTATAGTGTTTTGGGTTAAATTGATATGGTTTGTAGGCCTAAATTCCTCGACCCCAATGGTATGGCGCAGTAACTGATTCATACACAGATTCATACCAAACATATTCGCAACCTCATCCATTTGTGCGTCAGCCCTTAGTACTGAATAGGTCAAATAAACCTTTCAGTCAATGATTCACTATGATAGTAATACTAAATAAAATGAAAAATAAAACCACCGGAAAAGGTTACAGACACTTCCTGACATTTTGGGAAGTTAAAGCCTCAAGGTAAAGGTCATTACACATTGACCTTATCATCTTTTGATATGTAATATCCCATGTAGTTTTGCATAATACTTTACTAGAAAAAAACTAAGTAAACCAAAGACTCTATGAATTCTGTTCCGCCCAAAGCCATTGGCCAACAAGGTTGCAAGAAGCTGGATGCCGTTTCCAAGCCTCAATCGATTTAATGTAGAGACTTACATGAGAAAAACATACTTCCTGCTGATAGTTGACAGGGGGCTGGTAACACTACCTAATCCAACATCTGTGATATATAATGTGCTTCTGTGAAAAAAATTCAAATCGGTAACAACACCACACACTTGTCCCACCAAGTCCATTCCTCCATGGACTGAAATCAAGAAAGCTGCTTGTGTTTTGGAGGAGCTAGGTTGTTCAGCGTGTGCAGTAGCCATGTAGAAGATACTGGCATATGCTGTGATGGTGCAGTTACTAGAATGTGTATGGAGAACACAGTTTAGTAGAATAAGGTGAAATCCATTAAAAGCTTCCTAGTTGTCTTGTTTGCTTTCATCATCCATGGCATGTTGCCTACACTTCCGCCAACAGGACCATTTCTCAGAGGCTGAGGAAACTCTATCTTGCCTGAACTTTCCCAGGAGAACTGCTTTCAGACTGGATGTAAGGTAGGAAATATTGGAGTCTCAGACCCTTCTCCCCTGATCAGCAGGTAAACACAGTGGCACCAAAGAAAGCACTGGTGACATTAAAGAATCTCTCGTGTACCTCATTATAAGCAGGCAATTTTGGATGTTGTCCCATAAGATGTGACTTTTTGCATATTGCTCAGCAGGTCATAAACGGGCACCGAACGTTTTTTGCCTTAATGCCCGATTGCAGAGGGGCCACGTAGATGATCCATGGTTATGTGTTGAATCTGATATCATGAAAGCACCACTCAACCCTTGGTTCAGCCAGACACAGTTTGTGTTGTTGAAGTCTACATTCGCACGGAATACATGACCACAACTCAAGTGGTGGTTAACAGTGCACATGACTACACCCTTTGGTTAAAACAATGGTTGCCACGGGTGACCCATTGTACTTTGGATTAGCAGATACATGTCGTTTGCCCACTATGTCATGAACCACTTGTAGGTTTCTTTTGCACACCTACATGTCGTTATTTTGAAATCAAGTGACATGTCCTATGCGGTTGTGTTCACTTAAGTCTGTTCACAATCGGGAAACTGTCAATTTTACGGAATTAGAGAAACAATTGTAATAGAATTGTTGAAATAAAAGAAATAGAGAACAAGAGAAATAACAGGTGATCGCAAACGATACTGTAAAGAAAGAGAAAAGGCGCTGTGTGGGGGAAAAATTTACTGTGTAACTCAATTTCAGACATGGGCTGAACCAACACACTTAAGAGCAAGTAAATATGCATGGAGGAATATAAAAGAGCACTTCATCATGACGCAATACATGTCATACACACAACATACATATCAGGGAAAAATCTTTACAATATTTTAGTCATTTTAAAGCCAAGAAGAATGTAACGGTGTTTGTTTACATCTTTCATTATTTCGTTCTTTTTCCATCCATCCTTTCCTACTTCCTTGTATGTATTGCACTTATCTGGCTTCAAGAATTTAAAAACCCACAACCTTCATATACATTGCTTACTTTGGTCAGGCACAGCTTACCAAATGCCCCAAAATGTAATTACCGTGAACAGTAGCTTACACCCTGGCTACATTAAAGCAGGACTTGAGCAACTGGCTACTTGTGGTTAGTCATTGCTTTACCTGAAGTCACTAAGATCACAGCTTGACTAGGGTGTTAATTTCCTTTCTTAAAATTACTCCTGAAGTCACAGAAGGGGTAGTCCAAAAAACCCATTGACCCTGAACCTTAATATATATTTCTTTTCACATCACATCATTTGAATGTGATTGAATGATTCGTTTTTAGCTCAACTGACTTGCCAGTCAGTTTAGGTTATGAGATTGATGGTTTTCGTCTATCGTCCATCCATCCATCAGCGCCCACAAATTACGTTTTGATTCCTTTTCACAAACGGTATTCAGGTGAAATCAATCTCAAAATGCTTTAATATTACGAGGGATGTTTGACTCAGTACAATTCAATTTTCCAACATGGCACCGACAAAAGGCACCTGCTGTATGTACAAGCACAGAACATTGAGTAAATAAATTACTACAATAGAGAAGAATAAGATATATTTTTTCACAAAGCTCTAGGAGCATGTGATGCTTATACAGTAGAATAATACCACAATTGAATTCCTTTAATGCCATGAAATGAAATGTTGCATCATGTGAAAATAGAGGCTGCTGATAAAACCCTCTGTTGGCGAAAATCCTTATATAAGTTGTACTTTAAAAACTCCAAATCTGCGTGAAAATCTTACATCTGTAGGTGAAAGATTCCAAACAAGAGCACCTGATGGGCAACCTATCATTGCCCTGTATGTAAATTGCTTTTCGACAGGGAGAGAATATTGCCTGTAGTTCCATATGGATGACTAGATATTTGAAACCATCATGTACGTTGGTGTTACGCAATTCTAATATTTGTACATGAAAATTCGCTGATGATAAGCGAGGAGCTCTTAGAGAAGGCCACTTTAACCTATAATGTTCCAGCTCTTTTTTGAAGAATTTGTAGTCTTTGTAGGTATGCATCTTTGCAAGTTGCATACACTGCAGAACCATTGTTGTATTTGTGTCTTTTTGCCCAGAACCACTTCTTACATGTCATTACCCTATTCCGCAGTCCGAACTCTTTACTTTCCATAAGCTAACTTGTCCCTGGATGACATCATCATAGTCACATACAGGTAAAATGAGGGCATTCTATATCTTTAGACTGATGAGGTTTTGGTAAAAAAAATACCTTATTATCTTTTGCTCTTAAAGTGCTGATGTAAGATTGAATCAACAGCTTTCCTCGGGGCACTTTGCACACAATGCGAACAAAATGCCCCGATGAAAGCTGTCGACTAGGACTACTTTTTACTAGACTTGCAAGGATTTAAATGAAAGGTCACTTCATGAGGAATTTGAAGTTTGTGACCATTATATGTTTAACGGTTATTACAAAACGACTATAGCAGTGTTTCTGACTTTACAGGCTAAGAATACTTGTAAGTTGTTTGCTCATTATACACACGTTATCAATATGATCATACCAGTTTAGGGCAGCATCAAGCCATAACTCCAGTTGATAATCAATAAAGCAGAACCGCGTCATCAGCAGACATTATAGTGGGTTATACTTTGCACAAAATCATTTATGTGAACAACATAGACCACTGGCCAGCGGTCAAAAGGCAGGCTGAAACTTCCCTGCTCCAGGCTTTGCCTAATGTATATTTTATGTTCAGAACGAGCGGGACTAGAACCTGCAACCTTTGGCACCAGTCCCCCAGCTGAAATGGGATACGCACATATCCACTTGACCAAATCCCCATTCTTAAAAAGAATGGTTCAATGGAGGTAGTTATGTGCGAGTGCCACATCAACAGGGTTATGCAGTATATTTAGTGAGTCGCCATTTATTTCCAGAATTGAAGACTTAAATCCATCAGCATTAAGGAAATGTCGAAAATATATATTTTATGTATAGCTTTTTGGAAAGACAATTACCTCCTCAAATGAATCGGGTCTTTTTGATAAATCGAATTGCAAAATCCACAAAGGCATTTACGTGGAGAAAAAATGGGTATCCAGTCACATTTGACACAGAGTGGTATACCAGGCTAAAAATTTAATAGTTTCTATCCAAGAAACCATAAGACAGGACACGTATATTTCTCACAGTAAAAAGGAGTACCAAAAAAGGATGCAGTGTGCCACAATGTTGCACATAAAATACAATAGAATGCATTTCAAAAAATTGTCAGTTACGAAATTTTTAATAACATATGGTCACAACCAAGGTCAAATTAAGGTGTGTTGCAAATTGAAAGATATTGGCAGTTAATGCAATTGGGGACTTTTCAATTGGTCTCCGTTTGCCTTTGTGTACACTCCACATGTGCCACCAATTGAGATGTGTGTTCAAAATAATACTAAAAAAACTAACTTAAAGATAAATATGACATTCAACACTCTGCTGAGAACATGCGATAATTCTGCTCAAAGGGTGCCGGGACTATAGTCATATGCTCTGCTTCTACACATCTAGTGTTGTCATGTATATCAGGTTAAAATAAAACTAGAATGATATATTAATGTTAAATATTATATCCACTTTTAGGCAAAATTTTGTCCGTTGAAAAACATTAATTGGACATGTGGACCTTTTCTTTAATGATATATAAGAAATTGGAGGACAGAATAATGATTTCAGTATGAGCATGTCAGTGACAACTAAATATTATTTTTCAAGTCCAACTTTATAACTCCGAGCAAAACGTATTCAATCAGAAATAATTTGTTTGCCATAAATTGTTTATTCAAAGTAAGATTCTGATTGTCATGAGTCTACATATTGAAGTAACTTGCTTTGCTCTATCACAACTCTCAGAATTTCTACCACACAGGCATGCAACAGTGCAAGGCCCTCCATATTCACATGAACACGATTTAGCACACTTGCCCTTCATGCAACGACATAAGGACTTTGCAGAAAGTTCACAAGGGGCAGTGTGGTTTTGTCATATTCTTGGGCTTGAGGTTGCCTTCATCTAATAGCCATCCTAAATCTAAAGGATTTGAAACATTGGCTACGCCATCTAATGCTGTTTTCCATTTGTACACCTGATAGGATACACGAAGTATATGCCCGTAGAAAGCATTTTCTTTTGGAGGCAGTGAACTCAAGTCTTCCACATTCCAACTGCAATGTTAATGGGCCCTTAAATCATTAAGGATAACCAACTAAGACCACCCCTCCTGCATTTTTAACAACAGCTGCCTAGCACCGGAAAGGGCATCATTGATAAAAGATGGCTGAAGGAAATTGCCACCTGATGCTGACTTGGACACATTTGCAGCAATGGCTACATCTTGCCTAATTGTCCACAGCGCAGACGTTTTACCCTTCTGGTACAATCTACTGGTTGCAACGCACCCAGTTATGGCATGTAAAGCTTGGTGTTCTAAGGACTTGATGCTCAGCAACTGGTCATAACGATCCTAAGCCCAGTGAAAAACGTTTGTCAAATAAAAGCTAGTCTGAGTCTGAGTCTGAGTCTGAATATCTAAAACATTGGGGATTGTTTTTGCCTCATTCAAAACCCAAAACAGGTAGCGATGGCTCAACTCAGCATAAGTTCCATGTTTCTCCTTCCCATTTGAATGGACAAATGCCATGGCATCATACACTAACCCTGTTTGGTACTTACTGAAAGGTAGTTTTACAGGCTCTTCTTTGATAGTTTGGTCAGCTTTAAGCACAAACAGAAGTTCCCCCTTATTTCCAGTATGTATGAGTCCATCTTTTTTTGTCAGCGAAGGAGCCTGGAAAATGAGTTTTTTTTCAAAACACAAAATGTTGGTACTGTCAATTTGTGATATCCCCAAATATTGCATCACAATCAACTTTCGAAGGCACTGAATCTCATCAAACAAATGCTGAGTATCAACTGCATCTTTCTTCTGTTGTGTTTCTTTCCCCTTCAGATGCAACATTTTTAGTTTTTGATGTTTCGGGGGTTTTTTGGTACAACCCTCAATATATGATTTTAGAATGCGCTTCCCTACCTCCTGCATGGTTAGTAATTCTTTTTGAACATCAACTGAGACATCTGCTATATGAACAAGAGGAAACACACTCTTCTCCTGCAGTATGGACGAGTCGGTTCCTGCATCAAATGGGTCTATCATCCCATTGAATGCCTCGTATATTTCTTAGTATCTAAAAATATCATTTGATGTATTTGCAGAGGAAAATTCACAGATAAAGGTGAGATGGTCTTGAAAAACATGATTCATGTTTTTAACAGCAATTTCAATAGTGTGTGTTATTGTCATATAGTGTCACATAAGGGAAGACTCATTCATCGTGATACCGATTATGCAACCTGATGCTTTAGCACACAGTCCATACTTTGCTCAAGAGCTTGGTCTGCTGATACTTGATTGAATTGTCCAGCACCTCGTTTCACGACGCAATTTTCCAAGACAAACTTTGAATGTACCTCAGGTGTTTCAGGCTGAGCTCTCATATCCATGAGATATCTGGGCAAGCCCTGTGTACAGTTTACATGGCGTGCTGCTTCAGTGAATGGGATAATAGCTGCAATTGTGTCTAGTGACAGCTGCCAATCACCGTCCCAATCAGCCCTGACAAGGCTCAACAGTAAGTCTATCAATTGCAGGCACTGGTCCCAAAATGCAACCGGCTTTGACTTTGTACACCCCTGTTTTCTCAACAATTTAAGCTGAGTCTTTTTATACGTTACTTTCCCTTCAGCTGAGTAAGTATGGATGGACTTTTATCACCATGTCTGGAATTCACAGCTAATATCAGGGATCTAATTCAGAGATTTCTTCACTTTGGATCTGATATTGCCTACAGTAATCTTCAAATGCCTCCCACAAAAGTTGCCAAAGTAATAGTTTGTACATGTACACACCCATATTGAAGGATTTTGCAGTGACAATTTTACTGCGAGTATTTAGGCCATACACAGCAGAATTCACCAAAAGTTGTTCCAGGCCAGAAACATTCATGGCTTTTCCATTAACACCAAAAAAGTTCAAAACAATTTGAAAACCACCCATACACAGCACCAAGATGCTAAATTCTTCTTGATTTTGCAGCTGGATATCTTTTACTATCTTATAGATAGCTTGATCTGCTGTGATGACACATTGCTCCACTCCCAGCTTTTGTCTTACAGACTGTAAATGCTGGAGTGTTGTGTGTACAATGACGCATTTGTCGGGGGTTCACAATTTAGTGGCAAATAAGCAATGGTGGTCATTTCTGGATTTTGTGTGGTCATGATAACATCAAATGCACTCCAGCCAGGCATTTGTGCTTCATGTCTAATCGGTCAAAGGATTAGATAGGAAAATAAAAAGCTTTGCTGACTTGTCAGTCAGCCAAACTTACGATAAAGGTCTTCGTCCCTCGCCCATGTGTCTGTGGTCTGTCGTCCAAAATTCACATTTTCGACTAGTGCTCCAAAATCGATGAACAGCTTTCTTCAAACTTCGTAGGGATGTATTTTGGGCGGGTCTAGGCAAAGCTTTTGCATGGGCATGCTCCAGTGATTTTAATTTTGGTTGTTTTTATGTTCGATCATGGCCAAATTAAATATTCTGCAAAAAAGCTTGGGTATTTGCTTCAAGATTGCATAGGGAAACGTCTGGGGACCCCTACACATAAATATTTTTCAAGTAATAGTGTTGCATGGTTTGCCCAAATCACATACTATGCATCATTAGGCAGAACTCCCCTTATAAAGAAGTTAAACACGGCTAGGCCTTAATGAATTTCTTTGTGAAGACCTAAAACTGTGTTAGGCCTAATCATAAAAAAACGGACCCAATAACAGAATTCATCAAATATGACACAAAAATGTAGCCACATATGATTGTATATGGGAATAATGGGAATACACCGTGAAACATTATGATAACTTTTGAGGCATCTATTTCTCATATCCAGACATTGTACTAGGAACAAACAAGTTGTTAGGTCAAAAGAAGATACAAATAACAACAGAGGAAACTGTAGTAAAATAGATGAGCCTACATCTTTCATTATTTCCTCTGTATTTATTGTCACCCGCATTTAAAAAAGGATGTCAAGCATGCTTAAAAATGTTTGCAATGTCTTAATATGTCAGGAATTAAATTCTAAATAGGCTCTTTTCATGTGAAATAATAGTGTATATATATAATATCATAAACAAATATCTGCCCTTTTTTAATAGGTAGGCATACTTTCTTAAGACCTCTCAGGTGAAACAAAATAGGCCTTACCAAAGGGATCTTTAACCTGTATCATGAAAATTAGGCTTTATGTCAAAATATAGTGATACAATTCATAAGTTTGATTATCAAAGCAACACACAGACTGGAAACAATAACAAAATTTAAAGGTCATGTCATAAGAGCATTAATGGAGAATGTGTAGACCTACAATCCAACACACTAACCTCTTTTTGTGCCACCTTCTGCTGTCACATTAAAATGCAGTGGCCGTGTAAACGTATGAGTGTTAAAACTGTGATATATAATTGTAATATAAACATTTTTAGTTGATTCCTGTTTTAGGAATATTTCTGTCCATAAATTATTCCCTATTTTAAATTATAAAAAGGATCGGTGAGAACACTTTCTTTCCAATTATATGAATATATATTTAATCGATGTAAAATCCGTTGGTCTTGTAGAGAGTCTCCATCTGTAACAACGTTGCTAACATGGGTCGTCTCAACAAAACCTTACACCTCTTTCCACAAAAGAAGCAAATGAGAATTTATTAGTTTGCCACAGAACGTCACAATGTCTAGCTATTCAGGGCATTTATTATTCAGCTTTCAAGAAAACGTGCTACCTAAGAATGATTGTAAAGAAAACTAGGTAAAATTATATTTCCATACAATTGTTACACTTTATTACAATTTTTCAGCTCACTGTTATTACATCCGGGCATATCTGATTTATTACATTGTGCTGCAAGATGTTATTACAAATTGCAAAATGTAATAATATTCCATTTTGCTGCAACTTATTACAAATTTCCGCAAGTGTAACACATTAATGCAGATTTCTGCTCCTTTTTATTACAAAAACGCAATTATTACAAATTGCCACATAACACCATCAAACCATATCATAATCTTAGAACATAACTCTATATGTGGAAAAAGGAGCTTTCACAGGATGAAAGACCTGTACGACAAAATGTGTGTACCTGAATGATCTCATGGAAACTGGTTATGCAGAGAATGTATCTGCAGAGGAAATAAATAGAATAAAATGAAAACATAGTCTACCTTCTGCACCGTCAAGTGCTCAGTGCACCACAAAAAAAAACCGTATAAAATCAGAGTGGTATTTGTCACTTTTCAACTGAACATAAATGTACATCTCTGAATAACTCGCTATAAAGGTTGTATATGACCAATATATTAGCTTTTTAATACTTTTTTGACAGAAACCAGTGGATGTGACTTGTGGGGATATTTTGTCCAGTTAAATTGGAACCCACTGGCCATTTACCTGTATATCTCCTGTGGTGGCCTTCAGGAGATGTAAGCAAAAATCCATAACAATATTAGATAAAAATATACTTATTAGGGCATTGTCCTCACCTACATGCTTTGATTTTTGTATTAAAGAAAGGAGCAGAAAAAGAAGGGATTTTCCGCCATTTCCTGTTGGAAGCGATGCAAAGGACTAGTCGAGGCCTCATAATCAGTATTATATATGTAAGAATGTATACTCTTTATTTCTTCCTTTTCTTGACAGATACATAACAAAAAGTTGTACACAGTGTCCAAATAGTAATATTGTCATCAACGTCAAATTAAATATGTGTGAAACAAACATGCTTGTACACATAATAAAAAAAAATATAAAAGAAAATGTCAAATTTTACATATTCTATTTACGTCTGGGCATCTACTGGCTTGTAAAATACATGCTACCCTTTCTGTCACTTGTATGCAATTATTCATTTCTACGAACCCGTTTGACAGACCATGCTCAAACTAATTTGCGACGTACCATAAATGTGTCTCTACCTAATTTCATTTCGACACAGCATACCAATGTAACAGATGGATATCCCATCACATATGGTCTCTCCTTTACTTTTTAGGCTGCACTAAATTTCCAGGTCATTAAGCCAAGGTCAAAATATGGGACGTTCACAGTCTCTTGCTTTTTTTCTGTCATTCACTTTTGAAGCTCCATTGGTTTCCAGGTCTTCAAGCCAATGTCAGAATACAGGACGTCAACGTCTTTTTGTCATTAACTTTTATGCTCCAATGAATTTTCAAGTCATTAAGCCAAGGTCAGAATACAGGGCGTGTATACGGTTTTTTTTTGTGTTTTTTTGTTTTGTTTTTTTTTTTTATTTTTTTTTGTTTTCTTGTTTTTGTTTTGTTGTTGTTTTTTGTTTGTTTTTTGTTGTTGTTGTTGTTGTTGTTTTGGGGGTTTTTTGGTTTTTGGTTTTTGGGTTTTTGGTTTTGGTTTTTAAGTGTGTATTTTTGTTTGTTTTTGTTTTGTTTTTGCTTTGTTCTTTTGTGTTTTTGGTTTCTGGGGGGTTTTGTGGTTTTTTGTCATTAGCTTTTGAGGCTCCACTAAATTTTGGGGGCATGAAACCAAGGTTAAAATGTGGGACATTCACCGACTTTTTCTTGTCATTTGCATCTGAGGCTCCATTGATTTCTTAGGTCGTTAGCCTAGGTCCGAATATGGGACGTCACAGTCTGTTGACTGCTTTTTACTTTTGATGCTCCACTGAATATTTGAGTCATTACGCCTAGGTCAGAATACGGGACAATCAGGATCTATTTATATTTCTTTTCATCCACATCATGGCTTTTAAATTGTTTGATGGATGAGGCTGATATTTTTTTGTAAGGAGCCTTTACTGCACTAGGATGGAATGTAACAACTTCAAGTCTGTGCTGGCCTGTCTTTTTGTGCCTTCTGGCTTTTGTTAACAAATCAATCATGTCTTTTCTACATTTAAGAAGTAACTGAGAAAAAGGATCCATTTTTAACTCATCACTCAAATATACTAAGCAACCGAGTAAAATTGAAACACAAAGTCCCAATGTAAGCGGTAATTGCTTCACAAAACTACTAGACCATTTACAGCTAACATGGTTCATCGATTGATCTAAACCTACCCCTACAAGATAGTATCATAAAAAATTGACTGCAGCAACGAGGTTGGACCAAAGAATGACTCTCAGGATCTGACAAAATCAAGACCAAGTTAATTGCGCAATGGTGAGCAAAATTGGCAAGAACACATAATACCATCCCCTGGCGACATTCATAAATATATGTTAAGGGAAACTACCCAACAAGCGTCCTTGTTTCAATCATAATAGCTAGCATCTCGGGAATATATATTGCATGAAGATAAAAAGCTTAAATCCGACTATGGACAAATGATGGCAAGCCTCAATGTGAAATATGCAACCACCACTATTATGAATAAACCATCATTTAGGTATGCCAATATGACAACATAGCTCCTGCGGTTGTACTAAGAGAGAACAAGATCCAATCCCAAGCGTGATTACAAAATCAAAACTAAACTCCCCACGCCATGGACCCAAGAAGCGTTGGCCCATGGCTAGACAGACACATCAAAGCTAATGAACCATCCCGTGCATCGGCTATGCAGTGAACCCATGGATCACAGTAATCAATTAACCACACCAATTGTCGTCTGTTCCAGATTCAGATTCAGATTCATCTTATGCGACATAGAAGTGAATACATTGTACACATTTTGGTAATTCCGCAAAAACATATATGACAAAAACAAGATAGATAATAGTAAGAATGGAATTACAATACAAAAATTGTTGTCAGGATGACCCTGCTAAGGATGCTAAACATCCACTTCCGCAAGGGCCACCTTGGAAAAGTTGCCTTGTATGTTACACCTAGTTTCAACAGAGGTTCAGTCCATTACAAAGAGAATCAAAGACAAAGAAAAAGTGGTGGAGATTTTTCCCCAATAAAAAGAGGTGTCAATGTTAATATAATGCAAAATAAAGAAAGCAACCAAGCAAACAAATTGGTTACTACAAATTAACATTTCTCTTTCTGCCCCAGAGTGTATGCATGTATGAAAAAGAAGAATTGTATTAGGAGCATGTTACACTGTATAAAACATATTCTTGTACTAAAATATGACCTGCAGACCTAACATGAATAATGATGTTTTGTGTTCACACTTTCGTGAACACTACACACACAAAAAAATAATTAATATTCGTAGTAAGAGTCTTATCGCATTAGTTCGACATATGTACTTATATGCTATAGCTAATGTGGAATATGTATCATAGCAGTGTAGTCAAAACTGTTCCAAGATACAATCATCATTGCCTCAAATGCATGGCATGGAGTGCACCAAAAAGAAAGCCAGATGACTCACAGGATATATGGTATACAATTAATGCACCAACGCCGTGAAAAACTTTGAGCAAATACATATATAATGTTGTCAGCCATGATGCAGAAGCAGAATACACGTGACCAATATAATGAGAGTTTGTTGAATAGAAAGAGACGAAAACATGTACTAAGGTAAAGAAAATATAACTGGTCCAATGCTGCATGCATTTTCATGCATTTTCTTCAATGTTGAGCATGAACGAGGTGTGTTCTGGATGCTGAGAACCAAACTGTTTACATTGACAGTTGCATGTTTGCCTAATCGTTCTTAAAATCCTGTTAAGAAAAATTGGTATGATAGCATGTTTTTGGCATAAATGCTAATGTTTTCCATTCTTTTCTGATTTGCCTAAATGCACATTTACTCGGTATTAAAAGATTACTCAAAATTGACAGTCTTTTCTCAAGTGTCACAAACCTGACACATTAAGTTGACACTTTGACTCAGGGTAGGCAGTTAAATAGAGCTTAATTGTTTGAGAAGTAGGTGTCATCATGGAGTTTGTTTTACACCTCTGGTGCAGGATGTACATTGTTACAGTCCTTGTTAGGATTTCCCTTGGTTTGTACAGGTGGTCTATCTGGAACTGTTTATTTTACAATCAGTGGGACTGAATATAATGCCCCAGCTTGTTTCCACTTCAGTTCAACATTGGCGGATGGTTTAACTAGGATAAGCTGTCCAGCTAGAAAGGGTACATATTGGTTCAGGGGTAAGTCAAATTGTTCTTTTTTGAACCTGTACTATGAAAATTTGGTAATTATGATTTGTTTGATTTATTCTTCTTTGATATGAAGCTCTGCATTTATAAGCAAAACTTCACATATTTAGCTAATTCATCAATTGCCACATTCATATTTATTCATGATTATGTGGGTTGTCTTTGCTGAATATTTAACTCAGACAAGGAGCCGCTACTCAAAGAGACATGTACAGGTAAAAGGCTCCGAAACATGTTGAGTAGTTACCTGCTGAAGACCCTTTAATTTATTTGGGCTAATACAGCCTATGTCAAAATTTTACAGAGGAACGTGTGCAATATGGAAAATAGAACTTCTATGTATTTAAGTTAGACAGGGACAGGTTAGCTTATGGAGAGTAAAGAGTTCGGACTGCGGAATAGGGTAATGACTACTAGGAAGTGGTTTTGGACAAAAAGACACAAATACAATTGGCTAAGTTACTATCTATCTATCTAGCCAGCAAGCCAGCCAGCCAGCCACCCATCAATCGATTAGTCATGAAAGTAACCTCTTGACCACCATTTACCAAGACCTCTTTGTCTTGATCAAATGCCCATGAAATGGAGCTGAGTTTCACTCACTTGATTTTGAAAATTTGACCGTTCCATTGCGCCATCTCTTGGTTCCTTTTGAACTGGTGATGACCCCTTGTGTGCATGCTCCTCGTATCATCCTTCCTCTTTTGGGCACCATTACTGGCTTGCTCTTTCATGTTGAAGCTCAGTGAACTTCTATTCACACTCACTGTTTTATTGCTTCACAGATGCTTCCTTCTGCAGAAAATCTTTTCTCAGCAGTCTGGGAATCTTAGAAAACGTAAAAAGCTGATTTCTGTCATGCAGATACATCTGAAATAGTTGTAAGTAGGGCTGTTGGAGTGGCTTGAAACATAGATTTTCTGGATGGCGTCTCAGGGGAGAGATCGCAGAGAATGGGGAGACAGTGCACACCAGGCAATTGCCTCCTTTGGGAGACAAGTCAAACGTTTTGATCCAGTGATCACTCCATCCTCGTCCTCTTTAGATCATTGGCAGAACATGGACTCTTTGAATCACTAGATGGCAGCTGGGGATGATCATCAGTACTGCTATGGTTGTCACCGGCGGTTGGGTCAGGCTTGCTCTCACAAGCAAACTTGCAAATACTGCAAGGATCTGGGGAGAGGACAAATGGTTGCTCTTCGAGCAGGCATGGGGAAAGTCAACTTGTACAAATGATAGGCACATGCAAAGAGTGAAGACTTACCCAGGTGGTTAATCCTGAATCTCATGTGGCATATGTTTCTACACCAGAAAACCCATGGGAGAGTAAAGTGAAGTGAGATTGGCGTCAGAAGTCAGGCAGCAAGTGAACACATTTGGAAGATCATGAGTACCCTCCATTACCCCAAGAGACTTCCACTGCTGCTCTAGTCATTGACCCAAAGTTTGCCTTCACTTTCAAGTCTATCACAAACAGCATGCAGATGCAACCTGAGATATTACATGCATTGATTGTCACCTTCTTAGCCACAGGCTGTTTCTTCTTAGAAATCTCCTTCTAGGAAGTCAGCCAAACATCGGTTACAGCCCACCAGATCTCAGTCCACCAGGTCCCAGCACTCATAGCTTCAGCCATGCAAACCAGTGCATCTAGAATGGAAATGTTTGGGTTCCTGTCCAGGTATTCTTGAACTATGGCCAGGACAAGCACCTAAAGTGAGCTGTCGGCGATTCTGTTGGCCTCTACATTTAAACTTGGTATGCTGCCTTCCTCTCTTGCTAGGCAATCAGCACTCCAGCTTTGTGAGGAGCAATGTTTGTGGTCAGAGACCCCCCTGTCTTCTTCCTCTGCAGTCATTTAATGCAGACTCTGTCAGCTGAGCAGCTTGCTGTTTCTGCCTTGAATCAGCTCTCTCTTGGCAACAGGATTCGGCAGTTTACTGAACTATCTCAGGTCTCCCCTACGAGCAGACAATGGAGTCAGTGGCACCTGTGGCCCCAGAAACAAGTCTCCAGGAGACCCAGCAGGATCTCTCTGGCCACCAGATATCTTTGTCAGCAGCTGCTGTCTCCTGAGCCTCCCCTGTCTGATCCCACTTAGGCTCAGCAGCAGAAGGTGGCATCTGAGGCTGTGACAACTTCCACCCCAATGCCTGTTGTGGTGACAGATCCCTTGCTGTCACACAGATGGCCACTCCATCACCCATGGGCAATTCATTGTTCGACATGGCTTTGGGCATCACTGCTCCCCTCATGATTCCTGAGTTTGAGGACCTTGACACCAAGGCTAAGGATGAGTCTCTGTTTTTGGACATGTATGTTTACGAATCCACTGTCAAGGAATTAGCCATCATGCCATTTGTACTTTGGTTGGCAGAGCATGCCAGTGACCACACTTTCTGTAGCAGGTGCCCCTCCCTTCCCATGCACGGGGCACCTGCTCTACTAACAGGCTTTGACTATGTCAAAGCTCTTATCCAGAGCATGGTTGGTGGACAAGCTGTGGTCCAGCCAGAGGAGGAGAGATGTGGGGCTGTTGTGCTGTCCTGCCTTAGAGCCACCAATGTCTGGGTATGTGAGGCATGGGTCACTCCTCCAAAAAGCCAGACATCCCGGGGTGATGGTATTCTGAGCCTGAGCAGATTTTTCTATCAGGTTCACAACCAGTGGAAAAGACTGGGAACAGTTTGATGCTTTGCAGCTGAAGTCAATCACGGCACCTGCAGGCCTTCAGAAAGTTGGAGGAAGATGCCAAAGGATCCCTCCCTATGGATTTGTACTCTGATGTCTCATTGGCCACTTTGGTCTCTCCTGGATGACCTCAGGGGCTCTGTGCACATGAAAGAGGCTGTGTGACACTGGTTAGACCAGGCAGCACTTCTCACAACTTCATTATTGCGAGCTGTTGATAACCAAGTGTGGACCGCTTGCACACTGAAAGTGAACCTTTGTTTGTTGCACAGGGAGGCCTACCTCCAGGATAAGAAGTTTGGAGGAGTGATGGCAGAGATCGTTTGCCAGGCACAGGACCTTTGGGCCTGCTCAGCTGATCAGGCTGGCTATAAGGCTTTGACTGACTCAGTTCAGTCAATGTCAACCTTGGTCACTGCAGCCTTCAACAACGGCTAGTCCCTGACCATGTCCACTCAACCCTTGACTCCTGCTTGCTATGGGACAGGAAGATTGGGAAAGAGCAGTGGAAAGAGCAGACAGCAATCCAGGAAGGCCAAACCTTCTGGAAAAGGCAAGAAGTCTACGAAGCTTCAGCATTCCAGACTCTTGTATACCTGATCATAATGTCTCAGGATTGCCCATGGCCATGCAGTTACACTTTCCACAGCACCTGGCAGGGGCTCTGTCAGCACATATTGTGCACAATGGGAGTCTATTACAGCCAACTGGTTTGTCCTTAGCATCCTAAGACATTGCTACATGCTGCCTTTCAGTGAAGACAGGCTTCTGTTAAGCTGAGAACCCCAGTAGTTTGAACCACCTTCCGTGCAACCCAAAGAATCAGTGTTCTTAAAGGTGCTTCAGATGCTTCACAGCAAGCATGCCATAGAGCCAGTTGAAAATCAAGGTACTCCCCACTTTTAAAACCTACTCTCCCTGGTCCCCAAGTGGGATGGAGGATGGGGCCCAGTCATAAACTTGTGGAGAGTGAACACCTTCCTGGAAGTCCCATCCTTTCGGATGGAGACCGGACAGTTAGACTTGACAGAAGTATCAGCAGTTCACATTTGCAGGCCAAGTTTACCAGTTCAGGGCCCTTCTGTTCAGACTTGCCATAGCATTGTGTTACACTTGGTAGAAGTATTTGTAGTTCACATTTGCAGGCCAAGTTTACCAGTTCAGGGCACTTCTGTTTGGACTTGGCATGGCATTGCCAGTGTTTACAAATTTGCACACACTGTTGCTGACATTTGATGGTCTGCCATTTACATTCATGTGTGTCACCATGATTGGCCCATCCAAGTGCTTTGGCCCCTTGATTTGCAGCATCACACACAGACCATTCTGGAGCTTTGCCAATGCTTTGGCCTGATAGTTAACCTAAGCAAGTCAAGTCTTTGGCTGGAACAGAATTTCGTTTTTCCCTGCATTCACTTTGACCTGGTTGCCTACATCTGTTGCCCTTTGGAAGACAGGTGGGAGAGACTTCAGTCCCTGCTCAGTGCCTTTCTGACTGGCGGGTCTTCTCAGCACAACAATGGCTCCCCCTGCTGGGCTCCCTGTCCTCAATGGACTCAAAGGTCCCATGTGGCCACCTTAACCACCATCCTTTGCACCAATCAGTGAGGGGGGGTAGATGGTCAAGAGACCAGGGCCATCGGGTCCCATTGCGAATTCTCAACAAGGATCATCTGCACCTCCTTTGGTGGTCAGTAAGGGAGAACCTCATGAAGAGACAGATGCTGACACCTTTCAGGCCAAGCTTACCATCCACACAACCTCTTCTCAGTCTGGGTGGGGAGCCCACATGGAGAGTTGATCAGCATCTGGCCCTTGGCCCTTTTGTGCATCACCACTTAAGCTGGTTGGAACTGAAGGCAAATGCTTGGCTTTCTTCCACTTCCGAAACCTGGCTTAGTACAGACATGTCCTCAAAATGTGAAACAACAGCACCGCAGTGGCCTTTCTAAACAGACCAGGTGGAACATGGTCCAAGAATGTGACAGAGTTAGCCAGACACATCACTTAATGGGACTATAAACTCAGCATCCACACTCAAGCATTAGCAGGTCCCTGAACATAAAATGCCCTGCCCTATCAGCTCACGAGGAGAGGTCAGTTGGTAAGGAGAATGGTTGTTCCACCCAAAGGTTGTTTTGGCCATTTGGGCCAGATAGGGAACTCCACATGTGAACTTCTTTGTGACTCGTGAGAAGGTGAAACTGAAGTTTTAAGTGTTGCCTGTCCTGGATCCCTAGACCCTAGCAGGGGATGCTCTAGGACTTAAGCAACTTCTGTGCACATGCCTTCCACCTTTGCAGAATTTTCTGAGGGTACTGCCCTAGATTCGGTCACATGATTGGAATCTGATCATCCTTGCTCCCTAGTGGCCTCTGAGTGATTGTGTGGCAGACCTTTTGGAACTGAGCATCCAGCCTCTGCTATAATTACCAGCATAGCCAAAACTTGTGCTGCAGCCGTGGATGAGCATGTTCCACAGGAAGCCTCAAGTGCTTAACCTGAAAACTTGGGAGTTATATCACAGCTCATCTGCGACAGTTTTTTCTCAAATTGGCCTCAGATAGAATTGCCAGAGAAGGACTTCAATCTTCTTCTCTAACTGTCCGCTCAGCTAAATCAAACATGTTTTCTGACTAGTGTGCCAGTAATGTAATCCACCCTTGGTCTCTGCTTATTGCAAAAATTGCTGACTTCCTGTTGTGTCTTTGCAAAGTCTTTGGCAAGGGCTCGAGAACAGTGGAGACTTTCTGATCAGCCATCAATTCAACCCTCATGAATGTCTTGGAAGATCACATCAGGATTGATCCCTATCTGTCTGTGCTCATCGCATCCTTCTACACTGACAGACTGGCATCAAGACAGGTCCTACCTCAGTGGGACCTGCCGCTGGTTTAAGTCACGTTGAAGAAATGGCCCTTTGAGTCATTGAGGATCCAAGGCAAGGCAAGTATACTTCAAGTACTGGATTTGGAAACTTGTTTCTGTTCACACTTGCTGTGGGGGCTTGGAGAAATGAGATCCATGCCCTAGCTCAAGACCGACTCTAGTGGTCGCCTGACTACTTCCAGGTGACCCTGAGGCCTAACATGGGCTTCCTTGCAAAGAAGCAAGGGGCTCAAGATCAGGTTATAGCTTTCAAGAGTTTTACCCTCCATGCTCTGGATACTGCTCTTTCCCATCAGGGAAGAGCCCATGAGAGCCCTAGTGGTACCTTTCATGCATAGACATATTCAGAATACAGAGGTCAGCCTTCTTCTTTCTACTGAGTAACCCTTGTAAGGAGCAAAATTTGCAGAAACACAATTTCTTCTTGGATTAAGCAGATGATCCTTACGGTCAATGAGATCTGGCTGGAAGGCCCAGTGCCTTGCAGCTTGTGTCAGCCAGATCTCACAAGATGTAAGCCTTTAATGCCTCCTGAAGGCCATCATTTACAACCTTTGGGGAGCACCACTTGGATGACATAATAGTGCTAGCGGAAAGTATGTATGCCTTTGCAGGCCTCACAGGCTCCTTTGCTTAGGTTCTGATACTTGTCTGCTTAACCTTCCAGATCACATCAGAGCAACCACCATGTTCTACTTTATGGTGCTCTTGTGGTTAGGATTTGATGTGGCCTGTAGGTTGGCGTGCTTCTTAGTGGGCCTATGGTGTTGTGCTAAATTGACCTAAGCTTGGACCAGTATCAGACAGTTGCCTGAATGTCCTGGCCTGTTGCTGGTTTGAATCAAGAATCCACTGCCCTAAGAAACCATATACCCCCCCCCCACCTTGATATATCTTTAGGACTGATGGAGCTGAAACCAATGGCATCTACCCATGATGCTGACAGCTGTCATGCTGGCAGGCCAGTTGGGGGGGGGGGGGATTTTGGCTGGATTTTGCTGTTGGCAGCCTCAGCTCCGGGTAGCTCTGAGGTCTTCCCTTTGGACTTTACCTCCTCACTGGAAGGGATGGTTACTCCCAAGCTGCTGGTCCTGCTGGTCCAATGTGGTCAATATGCCAGTAAAGTTACACTCCCCACCAATATGCTTGTATAGTGGCAAATGGTGGTTAAGAAGTAACATTACATAACTTATACAAGATAATATCAGGTGAGCAATGGTTGTACCTGGTAACTGGATTCTGGGGTTAACCCCATCAGAGGTGACACAACAATGCTTGTATCTGATTCAAGTTGATACTTTTATTCAGCAAGTCTGTGTTGGGCTGTCTGGTGGTTCTACAAATTTCTAGGATTATTTAGTCTTCAGCTTGGAGAGCTAGAGCTTATTGTTGAAAATGACAGGGTGTCTAGAGAACTCCCTTGTCCCACAAAAATGCGGTAGCAAAGAATTAACTTTAAAACTTACAAGGCCAAAAGTTGCCTGGCTTAGATTCACCAAGCTCCCACTAGAGGCAGCACCACCTAGTCTTGGCTGGGTATGGCTGGCTTCTGCATTGTGCATGCTTGCCTCTTGCCTGCAGGCATTAAGGGGATCTCAAGTTACCAGAGTTTGGAGAACCAAGCCCACTTGGCGTTAGCCAATTCCTTACATTTCCAGACTTGAAAAATTACTGTCATCACCTTTCATAGTTTAAATAAACATATACAATCTTCTACAAAGCAATATACTTTATTTAATTGGAAAGCTGTGTTGTCTTAATCCAAGATTTTACAGAATAACTATATATACGGTGAAAAGACTGAGAAAATGGAGCTTGAACTTATATTAAAATGCACAAACATAATTGATCAAATTGCCACGAGTACATAGTTTCGGTCCACATATTTATCCTTGTACCATATATACAATTTAGAATAAACTGGACCACTGAAGCTTGGCCCATGTGGCCCAGCCATTAGAACAAAGAACTCTACAGTGTTAAACTGTTGAAAATACATAAGAATTACAATAATGGAACCACAAATTTGAAGTAACGTGCTTACAGACCTAGTTGCCAAACTATAATTGTATTTGTGTCTTTTTGTCAGAACCACTTCCCAGTAGTCATTACCCTATTCCGCAGTCCAAACTCTGTACTCTCCATAAGCTTACCTGTCCCTGTCTAACCTATATACATATGTAAGTACTATTGTCCATATTGCACACGTTCCTCTGTAAAAATTTTGACATAGGCAGTATAAGCCCAAATAAATTAAAGGTTCTTCAGTGGGTAACTACTCAGAACATGTTTCAGAGTCTATTACCCGTACATGTCTCTCTGAGTGGCGGTGCCTTGTCTAAGCTAAATATTCAGCAAAGACAACCCACATTATAATGAATAAATATGAATGTGGAAAATAATGAATTAGATAAAGAAGTGAAGTTTTACTTATAAATGCAGAGCTTCACGATGAAAGAATACCTGCCCCCAAAAAACCATAATTACTGAATTTGTATAGTACAAGTTCAGATAAGAACAATTTGACTTACCCTTGAACCAATATGTACCCTTGCTAGCTAGATAGCTTATCCTAGTTATACGACCCGGCAGTGTATAACTGAAGTTGAAACAAACTGGGCCATTAAATTCAGTCTCAGTGATAGTAAAATAAACAGTTGCAGCTAGACCACCTGTACAAACCAAGGGAAATCCTTACAAGGACTGCAACAATGGACATTTAGAATAAACTCCATGATGACACCTGCTCCTCACTTTGAAAGTCTAAAACAATTAAGCTCTATTTTACTGCCAACCCTGAGTCAATGTCTCAACGTATTGTGTCAGGTTTGTGACATTTTTTTAATATTGAGTAAATGTGCAATTAGGCATGTCAGAAAAGAATGAAAGTCAATCGTATTGATGCTAAAAACATGTCATCAAAACAATTTTTGCTAACACGTTTCAGTACAATTAGGCAAAAATGTAACTGTGGTAGGCCGCTGCTTGCTACTGATGCCTCCCCCCCCCGGGGGGGGGGGGGGCGGGCGGGAGTTAACCTGACAGAAAACATGTAAGGCTTAAATGTCTGAAAGCGAATATTAAAACAGAATTATGCCAAAAGATAAAGTCAAGTAGCAAAGCAAAACAGACAAGTCTTAAAACTAGAATTATTGTGGCCAAACTTTCTAATGATCATTGGATATTAACAGCAAAAATTAGAGGGCAAATCACAAAAGAATGAAAGTCATTTGTATTCAAGTCAAAAGAATGCAATGAAAAGTTAATATTTCTTAACCAGATATCAAGTACAATTAGACCAGCTTGTAGCTGTCCTAGGCCGCTACTTGCTACCGATAGCCCCAGTGAGTTTTTACCTAACAGAAAACAAGCTAGCCTAAAATGTCTGAAAGGTGGACATTAAAACAGAATGATGCCAAAAGATAAAATTAAGTCGCAAAAGAGGCAACTCTAAAATCTGTAAAATTATTGAAGCCAAACTTTCTAACCATCTCCGGATATTTACTGCAAAATTTGTGGAAATATTTGATAAAAGGTACATCTTTGAATCCTCTTGACTCAGGTTTATTGTAAATAAATTTGGTTCTAGATGCCAGGTCATACAATGTAGAACATATACGACCAAATCTCAAAATCTGTGACAAAAATGTATTATATCCAATAGTTTCCGAAATATTACTGTCCGGGAAAGGATAATTAACTACTTCAAAGTTAGACTCATCGATTTTGTGATAGACTTTAACACAAAACCTGTAATTAGTGACCTGAATATCCATGTCAAGAAACACATCTATGAAACCATCTGAATTGTTACCCTCCAAAGTGATATCTTTTGGGTAAATTTCTAAAGCAAATTCACTTAAATTTTGTACATTTACTCAAGCAATGTCATAAATATGTCTTGCGTTATTTGATAATTTTGTAGCCATTTGAAAGTCCCACGTTAAAACTTTCGATACGGTTAATCTATAACGGCCTAAAGTTTCAAAAGCAGTCAAAGAACTACAAGAAAGATTTGTAGTCACATAGATAAGGCAGGTAACAATTTTGGAATCATCTGCAAAAAATAATATTTGGAAGTTTTGAAAATAAACAAACTTGGTAAAAACAATACTTTAGATATAACAGGAAAGGGCGTATATAAATTACACTATCAATACAATGATAATTTGATAGATACACATAAAGATGAGATGACAAGTTATTTTAATATCAAAATTTTTGAAGAGGAATCCTCTATTCCACCTTTTTTCTGGATACCCAAATTACATAAAAAACATTTACGAACTAGATTCATAGCTGGTGTTTCAAAATTTACAAGAAAACAATTATCAAAAGAAGTAACATTGTGTTTGATTGCAATCAATAATAATTCTCGTAAATACTGTAATGCAATGTGTAGAAACTGTGAAATAAATTGTTTTTAGAGTATTACCAATTCTTCCAAGTTTGTATCTAAAATCAAAGATTTAAAAGCAAAAATATCAAATGGTTTAATTTTTCTACACTGTACACAAATCTACCCATAGATGAAGTCAAAAGTTCGCTTTCAGAATTAATAAGCAAAATGTTTAAACATAATGGTAAACCATACATAAATATTAATTCATATACAAAGAAAGCATATTGGTCACACAATAAATATTCAAAAAGTAACATTAAATTTCACACTGTTGAAACTTTGATAGATGATATGAAATTTCTTTTCGATTATATTTTTGTTTAATGCGGACTATTGGTTTTTAAACAAATAAAATGCATTCCAATCGGTATCAACTGCTCCCCTTTGAATTGTATATTACTTCTCCCCTGATGGTACACTCACAGTCCATTTCCCTCTTTTCACTCGAGTGAGACTTACCATTCCATGTAATGAAATATTGGTGACCATGTGCTTCCAGGTCTCCCTTACGTACAGACACCTCCAAAATGACTAAAATGTGATTCATGCATAAAAAAAACATACATGTGATGATAAGTAGTGAGACACTTGCGTGTAAAGTTGAAGGAATATTTGGTCTTCAGCTTGGGAAGCTGAAAGTCTTTGTTGGAAATGACAGCGTATCTTGAGAACTCATTTGTCTCACAAAGATGCAGCAGCAAAGAGGCTGCCCAGAATGGAGCCCTGGCTTATATACTGGGACAAAGCAGGCTTATTTGCATACAAAGTATCTGAGAATTCCTTGAGACGGAATTCAATTTCGGTAGTTATCCTAACTTCCACTATGGGACAATCCCAGTAGTATGAACGTAACCTGGTGTGGTTTGCAACTTAGGGTACCTCTGAGCTGCAACCCACACCTGGTTACGTATACTCCTATGAAGGTGGACATATGGATGATGTTATTTATATTATCTAGTTGAGATTTATAGTTTGGCTAAATATCGAATTGTGGAAATGTACATTCGACATGAATTGCCATGGCTGGGCAGCTTCTTTGCTGCTGCATCTTTGCGAGTGGATATGTGCGTTTCCCATTTCAGCAAGGCGACTGGTGCCAAAGGTTGCAGGTTCGAGTCCCACTCGTTCCCAACATAAAATATATATTTTCCTTACTGCTGGCGGATTTAAGTCCCCGATTCTGGAAATAAATACCAACTGGGTACTTATACTGCATAAACGTGGTGATATGGCACTCGCACATAGCTACCTCCATTGAACCATTCTTTTTAAGAATGGGGATTTGGTCTAGTGGATATGTGCGTTTCCTATTTCAGCTAGGCGACTGGTGCCAAAGGTTGCAGGTTCGAGTCCCACTCGTTCCCAACATAAAATATAAATCGACAAAGACGCCAAGCTTGCTATCAAGTACACAAATTTCCATAAATTTTCTAAGACAGTAACAAGTGTAAGTACATCAAGGCTATATCTTACTGATAAAATAAAATAAATAATACATAGATAAAGTAATACAATAAACTTTTGTATTTTACTGTATTACATTATCTATCAATCAATAAAATACAAAATTTTATTGATAAAACAACAAGGATCTACTATAGAGCCTGACATCCCATACCTATCAGGATCCAGATATAAAGTATGTTCACCTAGAAAATACACTGCGCAAGACTAAGAAAAACACCCCCCAATTTAAAACATCGTGTTTAACATGATTGTACAAACACAAAAAATCCAGTTGGATAATGCCTGACATGCAAAATTCATTAATGTATCTTGATGGTGTAACAGAAAACTATAAAGCTGACCAATTTGATTCTGTTGAATACAGTGCCAAAGAAAATGTTTAACTTGATAACATTTTTACAAATGAAACAATACATTCCACCTGAAGCAAGACTATTATCATTCAAAACTGAAATCATCAAAAAAAAAAATTACGAGAAAAACATGAGCACAACCAAATTGGTTCTTACCTTGAGCAAACAGAAGAAATATTTCCCATTGCTTCCAGGTAGAAAAATCGACGTTTTACACATAAAGATAAAATACGTAAAATTCATAACACTTTTTGTGTCAACAATATATAATTTGTACATTGTGCTCCAAGGTCAAAATGGTTCCTTTCATAACCTAGAATATTTCTTAGTTATGCCCCACAAACTGAAAACAGGGATCTGTCCCCTCACTTGACATTAAGATCAATGTTCCTGATCATCCATGGCATCAGACTGACAAGGACAGGAACATATTCCTCGTACATGACCCCCGACTCGTTGTAAAAAATGTCCACAATATTACTGCTTCCAGTAGGAAAAACCAAAAGATTCACAATAGCTATCGCTCTAACCTTATAAAATACACCACGTCATCCGATATCTTCACCGTATCAAAGTACCTATTAAGTACGAACATCTGTTTAATAAATAAGAAGATTATAAAGGACGTTCCACAAAATACCATTTCGTTTGTCCCTAGTTCAGAATTTCATATATCATGTCGATTCCATCATAATGGCTATACGTTCTGGAAGTCTATCACGCAGAAATATATAGCAAAACCTATTTGTACTTCCAAATTCATGATACATGTGCTCCCCCTGCCCTCCCCGACTGGTACCGAAAGGTGTAATTTGGGGTGTAGCGTGCATGGCGTAAATATGTTCTCTTCACGTTAGAAAATTAAGAAGCAGTCGACATATCGAATTCTATTGTTTGTTCTGTGAAAAAGGAAGTGTTGAATCATTTTATCATTTTTATTACAAGTACAGTTAGATTTAAACTGATTTTCTTCCCGTTGTGCTGGCTTTACATGCTTTACGCGTGAAGTTCTATTGGTCGTTCGTATAACACATATGTTATTCCCATATAAGTACTTTCACAGGGCAATGACATGACGTTAGTGAACCTTTTTTAAGAGGTTTCGTTTCCGTTTTCCCTGTATTTTGTGAAGAGAAGATGGTGATCGACATAAAAATGCAGTACAAAAGCACAAACCTGTAAAAAGTGAAGTAATATAAATATTCACATTGGTTATGTGCAACTGTGTTTCTCTGTTCAATGACAACATTAAGTCATTGAACAGAGAAACACAGTTTCTCTTATGTTTACCTTGCTGCACCCTTGAGAAATTAAGCATGTGTAGCGCTCAGGCATGCCCCTAACGTTAACATGAAGGCAAGGATATAGAAGCATCGCCATACTTCACTTATCTTACTGTGTATTTAATTGTTTTCAGTCATGTGATACATGCAGGTTTATATATACGAAAATGCGCAGCGAACACTAGTTCAAATGAGTACCTACTTCAGAATTGCTACTTAACTTTCTTGTTTCCATTAGAATAATGTTCTTGACTTTCTGCCCACCTCTGAATTGTTTAGGGGGTGGGTGGGATAGGGTATCAACATAGTTTTTGCCACCCCCCTAAAAAACAGACACAAATTTATGCCCCGTCCCCCAGCAAGTCTGCAGAACTTTGTGACACCCCCCAAGTCCGCAGAATTTGTGACCCCCCCCCCTGCCCCCTCCATTGTATACATTCAGGATTTCACAACTACTCAATGGGTACAGAGATGAATTTATAGTTCCTGTGAACTTTGGATACCTGTATGGAGTCAATGTCCAACCTTGGCATGTAGATACCATATATAAACATTTTTAAAGTATCTATAGTGACAAAAATTCAAGGTCCCTCCAGGTTCACCGGAACATAAACGACTCTAACAGGAATACATGTGGCTTCATCCTACAAGACCCCTTCAATAACATAACAGTGTACTGTCCTTTCTTTGGCAGCCATCCCTCCAACAAGACCACATATATGGACCCAGGAAATTGATATTGTAATCTCATGAACAGTGTAAAGGCATTCCTTCTAACTGAGAGCATGTTGAACTACCCGGTGAATTAAATTTCAACCTGCAATCATATTTCAATGGGAAATGTTCTCAATTATACAAAACGAGGAAAAAACATAAAACAACTTTTCATTCACAATTCAACTTTTTATTTAACGCTTCGTTTAGGATTGCAATGTAAACACTGCAATCCGAAACAACATTGTGATTCTAAACTAAAGCATAATGGGCTCTGCTGTTGTTTCTTGGAATAATATTATGGACTGTTTCAATAGTACAATGTAAATTGTATTTCCTGTATCACAATATTAAGCTCCACATGCCAGTGATGAAAACGGTTTACTTTTCCGACAATGTATGTACCCCACCTACTCCAAATATCAAAACTTTAATCAAAATATAAAGTTACATCGTGTTTCACCTTTGGTGATCATACACCAAATACTGTCGAACTATTCACAGAATTTGAAACATTTATTACATACATGAATATCATTAGGTGGCATGACCAAAAGTAAACTTGGCCTAGATCTTCATACACACAATATGAGCATAAAATATTGTACATGCTATTGTACAAGTTCAAATGACAATTGTTTATGGAAAGATGGACATAAGGGGTCATATGAGCTCTATGACCTTTGGCAAGTAGACTAAAAACGCGAAACTACAAACACTAGAACTGCTCTGAGGTAAAGTATTCCCTCCTTGTCCCTGCCCTCCTGCCAGACCTGATCATATGAATGTGTTTACTTTCTGCACAATTACCTATTTCTGAATTATCATCATAATTGTCTTCTGATTCATTCTGTTTTTCGCCCCTTCCTTCATTCTTACTGTGATCTGTTTCACTATCACTGCCCTCATCTTCATGATCTCCCTAATTTTCATTATTTTCTTTATTTTCCCCTTTCTCTTCCTCTTTCATGATCATCCGCATTCTCGTGGAAAAGCCTTTTACAGGTGCCAGCAAGGTGACCATGTCTTGTAACAGTACTATAAGAAGGTACAAATGTGACCTCCTCTTCCTCCTCACTATCAGATTCATTTCAACCCTCCACAACATTTACTACTACGTCACTTTTTTCTTCACTGCTGCTTTCTTGTTCATCCTTATTGTCCTCACTAAATTCCATAATTTCGGTGGCTGGTAGTTTCTTTTTCCTTCTTAATGTCTGTCTTAGTTTCAGGTCACCGAACTGGTTATTATATGCTAGAATTAAATATTCACAAGATAATCTTGGCATAACTTTTCAATCTGGCTGCAGTTGTTGCTGTCAATTTTGTCATCTTGGAATGACACTTTACACTGCTTTCTGGGCTGATAATCACCTGGTGATCGAACTCCACCTAGGGTTTCCTCGCAAGTGTGATAATGTCAACTACTGGCCATTTGATGACCACCACCCCACCCCCGCCAGGGTGGAGGCCAATTTTATTAACCCCCCCCCCCCTTAGGAACATGTTTGATTTAGTGGCCCCCACCATAATGGGTAGAGAAATCTGGTGCCCCCCCCCCCCACGGTAAATAATGACCACCCCCTTAGCGTGAAGAGATGATACACAATTTCTGCTATGGTTTGTTTAGTCACGAATGCCTCTCATATATGGAGAGAGACACAGAGATAAACAAACAGACAGACAAACAGTCAGAATCTTACATGGGTGAGAGTGAGTTGTTATTTTCTCTCACGAGGGATCCTTGTTGGTGGAGAAATTCACGAGTGACGAGTGGTCACAGGTGATTTTTCACAACAAAAATGCCGAGTGAGGAAGCAGTAATAACTTCCTGTCTGTGCCATGTAGGATCTTATTTATTGTATGTTTAATTGGGTATCTATCGCAAAAAGCATGGCATAGACCTACTTAAAACGCCGATCTGATGCGTCATATTTGTTCACGTTCGTCGTAGATATTCAAAGTCACGTGTGACGTATCATTAAACATCCCTCGTGACTATTTGTGTTTGTCTCCATGTTAATGCACTGCTGCAATGATGCAGGCGGGTCACAATTTTGTTGTAATGATGTTTAGATCATTTGACATACAATGAGTTAATATATATATATATGTATATATTTCGTTAATGATGGTGGATTGAAATCCCCAATTCTTGTAATGAATGCTGACTCTGTGCATGTACTGAATAACCGCACTGGCAAATGAATACCTCCATTGAACCATTTTCTTAAGGCCGACTGGTGCCATAAGTTGCAAGTTTGTGTCTCGCTCGTTTCCGAACATAAAATAAGTGTATATATATATATATATATATATATATATATATATATATATATATATATATATATATATATATATATGTATATATATATATGTATATATATATATATACATACATGTATATATACATATATATGTGTGTGTGTATGTGTTGTGTGTGTTTGCGTGTGTGTGTGTGTGTATGTGTGTGTGTCTCGTGTGTGTGTGTCTCGTGTGTTACTAATAAGACATTCAACTCTGAATATAAAGTTTGCAAACAAGCGATGTGAGCAGACTTAACCACGTAATTCTTAATATTGATAGCTATGATACCCATTGCGCTATATGTACTTCTGTGTTTAGTGTATAATGCGCGAGGTAAACCTGTTCCTGCTGAACAAGAGTTAATCTGCACGTATATGTACATGCATTGAGGGACAAAATCGGGAGCTGATTTGGTCACCAAGCTATCATTCATCAGACGTTATCCTGCAATTTGCTACAGTTGCCGATGTTAATGCAACAAGAAAAAGAACAGAGAGGACTTTTCTTGTAATCTTTACATGCCAACGAATTCAACCTATGATGAAATCAGAGCTGCATATAAATTGTGTTCAAGTTCAAGACCAAATTTATTGCTACATAAAATATACAACACAATGAAAGAATTATAAATACAAAAATTGTCAATTTGCAGTTTGTAGTTCATATGTGAATACTTAATAATGCAGATAAGTGCCGCAGACATGAGAAACTTACATAGGCTTATGGCTCCCTACAACAATAAAGATTACAACATAATTTTAACTGTCTGACAAGTTTAAGATAATATAGTAAAATACCTATACATGAAAAAAATGAGGAATTTATATGAATTTAATTGTGTGCGAAATCCTTCCATCCGGATAAAAACAACGGCAGTGTTGCATCTAGTGAAAAAATTAATCTGTCGGTAAAGCGTACACGACTCTAATAGATCCCAAAAGCAGAAAAGGGTATGAGGCGAATGGAATAAAAAATTATCACCACTTCTACAATGGGGCTAGGTATTACCAAAACATATGTGACCAGTCCATTCAAGTGAAAACAAATTACAACTGTCTCACAATTTCGACCATATGCTGGGGGGGGGGGGGGGGGCGGGGTGGCACCAAGCTGTGACTGACGTCTGCAGTGCGGCTCTATCAGACAGCTTGAAGCCTGGCCAAGACAATGCCTTTGGTACAATTACATTGTATGCTTCTGCTCCTAACATGCACGTGCAAAGAAATTCATGTTTCCTTTGCTATGCAGAACACCTCCCCCTTTTCAAAGGACGTTTAAGACAATTTTTAACAAAGACCGAGCGAAATGGCGCCAGCTGGCTGTTGACAAAAATGTTGGTTCGAAAAGGATGAAATATCACTCAGAAATGGCACCAGCAGCTCGCAAGCCCAGCACAGTAAGCCTGAGACATACTAATGCTGATCTTCTCCCGATTACTTTCGAAGGCTCAATGAGCCTCTCTCTCCTGAGACATACTAATGCTGATCTTCTCCCGATTACTTTCGAAGGCTCAATGAGCCCATCTCTCTCTCTCTCTCTCTCTCTCTCTCTCTCTCTCTCTCTGTGTGTGTGTGTGTGTGTGTACGATGTTTGAGACGATATTGAGTCATCAAGACTTATCATGTGACAACTCACCACACTGTGTTCCACGCAGTAGATGGCTCTCTGTCTGATGAGAGAGCCATCAACTGCGGCCTACCCCTAGGTTCTATCGTGGGACCTTTGTCATTCATCATCTGTATACACGACTTTCCGGAAGTAGTCATTTTTTGTATATTTCAGTATACCCTGATGATGCTGTCTTGTTTTATTCTTCCAAGTTCAATCCATGATATTGAGTCTGTTTTCAACAATTTGGCAAGTGTTTCAACGTGGTGCAGGGCAAACAACCTGATCCTTAACACCAGGAAAACCAAATTGATGTTCATTGGTATAACAAATCGACTCTCACGATCAGGCGCCGTCAACGTTCATATTGGAAACGAACCAATCCAACAAGTACATGTCTCCAAATATCTTTGGGTTATGTTGGATATAATTCTGTCTTTCTCAAATCATATTGAACACATTGGAAAGAAATTGAAGAGTAGGATAGCCATGTTGGGCAGATCAAGCAGACACTTGTCCAAGTTTCTTTCACTTGTACTTAACAATTCTCTTGTTTTGCCCTACATGGACTGGTGTGACAATATTTGGGATACTTGCTTTTGCAAATCAAAAAAGAAAACCTCGAACTCTTCATAAACGATCCTTACGAATTATGTATAGAGCAGACCATCGTACCGCAACTATGGACCTCCATAGCATGTGTAATATGCTCACTCTTCAACAGCGAAGGGACTTTCATTTAAGTGTCTTTGTCTATAAAGCAAATCACAATTTCCTCCCAGGTTATATTTCCTCCATGTGTCATAAGGCCAATAAAACCCACTCTCGCAACACAAGATTTGGTTTTGAAAATTTTCTCTTTGTACAACCCATATATCATATAGAGGTGCTATTAGCTGGAACTCTCTTCCAGTCCATATCAAAATGGCTCCAACTCAGCAAAATTAAAAAAAGGGGGAAAAACAGCTAGTCCATCCAATTTTCAAATAAGCAGACAGGTGGGTGCTTAGGCTGTTTGACATAGGTGGCCATACCACATTGTTTCATATCACAAGAAGTCCATTTGCCAGCATAAGCTGCTCTGACCTTACATCATATTCTCATCATCATCAGCAGCAGCAGCAGCAGCAGCAGCATCATCATCATCATCATCATCATCATCATCATCATCATCATCATCATCATCATCATCATCATCATCATCATCATCATCATTATTATTATTATTATTATTATTATTACATTATTATAATTACCTATCTAGTTTTATATATGTTAATTTTTATATCTCTGTCACTCATTTATGTATAGTTTTTAATCAATGCAGACGACTCATTTGATTTAGACTGCAGCTCATTGTTTATTATTGAACTCAATAGTATCATTATCACAGGGGAATCAGAAACACGTCAAGCTAATCTAGCAATAGATATTCCCTATACAGTGTGCAAGGGATAGGTAAATATAAACTAGCCCTAACGAAAACCCCACCCCCTCTGTGAAAGATTCGCCCAACCCAAAACCTTCAAACTCTGGAAATATTGTACCGAACAAAAAGCCTTATAACCAGCACATACAGACTGCATCCAATTTGGAAGAGAGTGGCGCTGAAAGGAAAGCTTCAATCTCGCAGTGTGGTCTCACGCTTTTGTCAAATGTTGGGACAGTGTCAAAAGCTTTAAATGTAATTCAGCGGATAAACATCAGTGAGGACAGTTCCCTCATAATACACACTGACACGAACAATCTACCATCACAGACTCCAGCTGACACGATCTAGTACTTCAGGCTGCTAGAACTCCAAAAGCAAAAATTCGAAACATTGCCTTCTATCCAGCTTGCTAGAGTACATACTAGCTTAGGGTTAAATCAAATTATTCTTATCTGAACTTGTTCTATACAAATTGAGTAATTATGTTCGGTTTGATAGGTATTCTTTATTCATATTGAAGCTCTGCGTTTATAAGCAAAACGTCACTTCTTTAGCTCATTCATCATTTGCCACGTTCATATTTATTCATTATTATGTGGGTTGTCTTTGCTGAATATTTAGTGAAGCTACTCAGAGAGACATGTCCAGGTACAGGCGGCAAAACACTATTTGAACTACACGGGACTAATTGAGAACTCGGAACAACTACGAGTGCACACAGAACTGCTGCCTTTAATAACGTTGATCTGGGACACTGTACATCACGCTGGTCGCTTACACATCACCAGGTTTACTCCATTGTCTACCGCTCAGTGTACATCTCTCATCGCTTTAACTGCAATGACATTCATAACATTAAGTATCTCCATATGAAAATCGAACCTTTAACATAGTTTATCACATATACAAGCCACATTCATATATCACACGTAGTTAAATTCATATAATTACATTTGATCGAAAAGTCCATATTGTATACATTAAGCACGGCCCTTTTGTCACTCATGTTACCGTGAACAAAAATTGTAAAACCACACAAAGTTGATACGATTACCTTCAAACTTCAAAGTACTTTATGATAAAAAATACTCAGTCAATCATTTTAACCTATGACGTGAAAAGCAATAACTTATGCTTACAGTATTACGGAATACATACCCGGCATTTTGCCACCTTCAACACGTCGCGCACAAGTATCAACCCAACAATACCGAGTCAGAGATAGATAGATAGATATTTTATTTGTGTCTCACCCTATGTACATACAAGCTAAAATACAAATACACAAACATGAAAAACAAAGCACACGGGCCTCTCCTTAAGGAGATATGAGAGACAAGAGACATAAAACAAGTTACATATATATATTAGGAAGATATGAGAGACAAGAGACATAAAACAAGTGACATATTTATTATAGTACAGCATTATTGATACGACGACGGGACAACATTTACACTTACAGGAAATCATATCATCAGACGTATACAATAGAAAAACGGGGGATGGCACTCAAGTTACAGTACAAACAAACAGATAAATAAACACAGATCAGTCGTAAAATAAAAATGAGAAATAAAAAGGACGAAGTGTTAGATTACAGAACTCATAATACACGTAAAAAGCATAACCTTATGTCTAAAATGTCTTTACAGGTCTTCGCAGTTAAAACACATATATTCGGTTCGGAAAGTAAAAATGCTAATTTATCATTTTCGGTTAGATTTGAAAAATCCCTCAAGGTTGATGCGGCTACGTTCAACAAATCAACTCTTAAATCGGAATAAAGTTCACAATATAAAATTACATGTGTTTCACTTTCCACCTCATTACAGAAAGGACAAAGTCTGCTGTCCTCAGGCATGCCTTCGTATCTACCTGTTTCTAATCTTATAGAGGCTACACCACAACGGAACTTTGCTAGAGCACTTCTCTTTCCCGGGGCAAAAACTTTGTTAACATAATGTTCCGTACCCAAATTCTTTTTAAACAATCTATATGTTTGTAATTTATTCCTCCCTTGACCTCTGACCGCTTCCTCTCTTTGTAGTTTTGCGAACCAAAGCGGTTACATTGTTTCCTCTAAAACCACATCCATATCATGTAAAACCTCTACTGAATCAAACTGGTAGTTCACGTTACCTAAATGTTGCATTGATAAGTCGTTACACTTTTTTCGTACACGAGAACACCAGTTATTTAATTGGGATAAGCCCCAAAGAAACACACGTTTGTTCACTCTGGTGCTCGGCAAGTTAACCATACGGACCCAATGGCGCGTAACTAACAGAAAGCCATTGTTCATGTACACTGAATTTCCACCCCATGTCCCCGGCCACAGCAACACTGGGTGTATATTTATCAACTGCGAGAAAAAATCTTGAAGCACGATATTGCATAGCGTTAATACAAACAAATTCATGTGTTCCCCAAATGGCAGCCCCATAATCAATAATCGGTTGAACCACTGAGTCATAAAGGTAAGTAAAAGTATCATACGGCATAAGCATACGAATTAGACTTTTTCCAGGAAAAAGTCTTTAAGATGGTATCAAATGTTTAAACGGTCCTTTTTGGGTGAAAGTTATCTTTTTAATGTAAATAACTTTGCCAGTGCACGATTAAATTTTTTGGCCCGCACTGGGTGTCTGGGTGTCGGGGAAGATCTGGAAAGATGGGGTTTATTAGACGGAAGATGCCCTCTATGTAAAGATAGTAGAGAAGATGTATCACATTTTCTATTTGTGTGCCCAGCACTAAATGATATCAGGTTACAGGCATATAGAAATTTGGAAGTCAACTCTCTGAATGAGAATTGTAAACAGGCATGGCAGCGTTTTTCCGCCTCCTCGCTGAAAAATAAAGTATGTTGGTTCCTTGGCGAGCACGCATATGATCTTGGACAGGACATTGGTGAATTATTTGACCAAACATGTAAAACATTTTTGGTTGAGGCTTTGCATTACAGGAGACAGTCACTTAATGACTTTTCGGAATGACAGATTGTATCATTGTTCTACATGTACCTCTTGTAAATAGACCTGCTCCAATGTATATATACCTGATTTCTTTTTCTTTACAATGACGCTGGAGGCCATATGTTTTGCATTGTATAGGAAACGTGTATAATGTACATGTCCTTACGCTTTCTAGAGTTTTGTCCCAATGAGTGGTTTATCTCTAGTTTTGGTGCGGAGGACATAAATTATTACTTGTACTATTATAGTTACTATACTTATTTCAACATACGAAGATTATTTGATTGATAATAAGGATGCCTGATTATTTGTGTATATCTTGGCCGCATCATGGAATTTCCCCGGTTCCGTTGGTGCCCCCGCTGTAAAGGGGAAGTTTTCCTAATAAATTATTATTATTATTATTATTATTATTATTATTATTATTATTATTATTATTATTATTATTATTATTATTATTATTATTATTATTATTATTATTATTATTATTATTATTATTATTATTATTATTATTATTATTATTATTATTATTATTATTATTATTATTATTACCACCATGGGCCTTCGACTTCGCAATGAGAACACCAAGGGCTCTATTAGCAGATTGAGCTACCATTTTGGCTGTATAGTCATAATCAAGAAATTCATTGAGGTATAAACCCAAATACTTATAAAACGAAACTACCTTTAAGGTTTTCTCTTGAAAGTTAAAATCAAAGGACGATCTCATCATAGACTGGTGCCTAAAATGAACTATTTGCGTCTTATCTGTATGAACAGACATTAACCACTTTTGGCACCAAGCACCTAGGGTATTTAACATCACTTGCAGATCACTTTCCGTGTCCGCCAGTTGGACGATGTCGGCTGCATACTATAATATACTAACATGTTCATCACCTATGTTGATACCTTTCCCAGCGCGTTTGATTTCAGTTATAAGATCATTGACGTACAGGTTAAATAGCAGAGGTGAGATCAAACAACCTTGCTTCAGGCCACTGTTAACATCAAACCATTCTGTGTTAACATTATTAATGCGTACAGCACATTTCACATCATTATATGGGGAACGTAAAGTTTTCAGCATCTTACAAGGCATCTGAAACCTTTCCAGTTTTAACCACAAACTGTCCCTATTGATTTTATCATACGCTTCTGAAAAATCTACAAAAGCAGCAAATGTACTTAGTTTCTTTACTTATCTCTCTCAATAATAGTAGTGAGAGAACCCAGATGATCTAGACAACTACGCACTCAACGAAAACCGTTTTGTTCATGGGCAATTAAATCATTATCCTCTGCCCACTTAACTAGCCTGGTATTCAGGACGCTACAATAAAGCTTATATACCGCAGACGCAAGAGTGATACCACGATAGTTCAATGGTACTCTTCTGTCTTTTGTACAATCCTTCGGTATAGGGTTAATGATACCTTTCAACCATATGGACGGACGACTACCCGTTTCGTAGCATTTGTAAACAAGACATGGAGAAAACGGATAGCATTATCAATTTTTAGAACTTCTACCGGTATATTATCATAACCTGTGGCTTTACCGCATTTTGCTCTCAACAGCGCCTTGCAGGTTTCCTCAAAGGTTATACCATTGTTTAGTGACCCTGGGTCAAGGTTCACTGAATCACCTGAGATGACCAGCTCGTGTTGTGTATCTGCGTGTTCAGCCAAGCCTGTAACTGTCACGGTGTCATTCAACAGAGAACTGAAATCGTTTTTCCACTTATTTAACACAGACTCTTTTAACCTGTTGGGCAAACCTTCCTTGTCAGTGACTTCCCAGGGTATATTATTCTTCAGCTCTTGGTTTATACCCAACTTACCGATAAATTTCCAAAAATCCTTGGGGTTACTCGATTGCATATTCAATATATTAGGCTGCATATGCTTCCAATATCTACGTTTACTATTTTGAACCAATTTATCGAAACTTTTTTGCACCACCTTCATTGGAGCTTTTAAATTTGCTTAATGACGACCAGAGGCTTTCTGCCACTTTTTTCTCTGCTTGCCAAACATTATTCCAGCTTACCGTTAACTCATCTGACCACCATGGTTTTTTTATACGTCGACGTTTATTTGATAAACCACATTGAATAGATATAATTTTTTTCTGTAACTTCTCATCCATTTCAGAGTGTAAAACATTACCGAAACGATTATACACATCTTCTATATCATTAGAGGTCTCGCACTGAACAATAAGAACATCTACTTTATCACGTATATCTGTGGAGGAAAAAAGTCATTCTTAATGCTCTGAACGTTCCATTTGGTTACCGGCTTTCCTATTGAAGAAATATCGCTCTTCGGTGAGGCTTCGCTGGGAACTGGTACATGTTATTTCCATGTAAGAAGGGAATGGTCAGGTATGTTATGATGGGGGTTAACAAAACCTGGACCCGAGCCAAACCTTTGTGCGAAACCGATGTGAAATCATCTTTAATATAAAAATCTGACCTACCATTAAGCACACAGCAGTTTGCACTCAGTAGAAAGTTAATAAATTTGTCCTTGTATGAGTTTACTGTAAAGTCAATCACTTCTCGATGAGGAATCTGGTCCACTCCCTCAATAAAGTCTGCACAGTTCCCAATGCGACTGTTAAAGTCACCACGGATAAGAAAATCGCATTCCTTCTGGTACATATAGACCTGTGTCAACAATGTGTCTAGGAAAACGTCTGCATCAACGTTACGACTGGAGCCTGCAGATGGGAGGTAATACACACAAAGGTGGAACTTGAAATCCTCATGTTTGGAGGCGCATTGTACCCACAGTATTCCCTCATACGTGTCGTCACCAACACTGAAGTTGTAAGTATCATAGAGAGGTTCTCGAATCAGTATTCCAACACCTCCGGATCCACTTCTGGCATTTACGTGCAGTGCTGAAACTACTGCTGCAGTGCGCGGGGAACTACGTTGTTTTCCCTAACTAATCACTATTCTCCCCCAGGCGGCCAAATACTGGTCCAAAATTTGTTCTGCACCAGATGCAAATCTTGTTACACTGGCCTACAAGAATTCACTGAGTATAAAAAATAGCTGGGCCTCTTTCATAGAGTTAATGTGGAAAAATTCAGACTGCAGTATTATTTGGGAGAATCAAGGCAGTACTTCTATTAAAAAAGCTATCGGCCATTTAAAACTGAACCTGCAGGATAATTTTATCAATGAATGGTCAAAATACGTACAACGTGAGGACCCAAATTCTAAACTGCGCAGCTATAAATTATTCAAATCTGACTTTGGTGTTGAAAATTATTTACTTTCAATTAAGAACTTTGCTCTGCGGAAAGAATTTTGCAAGTTGCGGACTAGTGCACATGATCTACAAATAGAGATAGGCAGACATACTGTCCCTATGACCCCATCCGAGCAGCGATTTTGCAAACTCTGCCCCATACGAGCGGTCGAATACGAGTCTCATTTCATAATAAATTGCCCTTTCTATCATGCAGAAAGGGAAACTCTGTATTTTAAATTATTTAACACAGCTTTCCACATCTTAAGTCCCCAGGATAAGTTTAAATTTGTTATGTCCTATAATGATGGGGACACAGAGATTCTTAGGGCTGTACTCACTTACATAGAGCAGTGCCTCCTAAAGAGGAAAACTCAACTAACATTGTAACTTGTTTAAACCAACTTGCTTTGTTTTACTGACTTGGGACCTAAACCAATCTTGATTGGTTAGGTGATCACTCACTCACTTGAGGGCATCCGCAACCTCCGAATGCCTGATCCCTTGCCCTCGGCTTGATCCACTGACAAATAATTAACTTACTCTCGTACCCGTGTTTCGTACGCAGGTGCAACTTATCCACTAATTTATGACTGAATAGATCTAGCTGTATAGTGTAGCATTTTATTGTATACCTTGTCACTGTTATGTATGTCCTGTTTTGTATTGCGATGTTCTTTGTATGAATGAAGCAATAAAATATTCTTATTCGGTTATGCGCTATAAACTTATATCGTGGGACATGGAGGGTTTCACCGACACGCAGTTTTGTTTCGGCAACTCCGATAATATCCAGATTTTGTATGCACAGTTGTCTCAATCTGTAATTATCTGAGTTATCATCCTTCGACCAGCCATTAACATTCCAGAAGCCGCAAGACAGTGCCTGTCTGTGAGGTGGATCGTTATTATCCATACTGCCATCATGGACTTGGTTAAAGGGGCATCTATGTTCCAAGGCCTGTTTAAAACCTAGCGCCTATGGTTTGGGGTTACGGGTTGATTGCCATTGGTGGACTTGTTAAGGACTCGGCCACCTTTGACAAACAGTTTGTCATTTCCCAATGATTTTACCATTGTGCGCAAATTAGCCTCGTAAGTCCTCTGTTCTTTGGACTTGTCGTAATCAATGAACACTTTGTTATAGTTACGAGACTCTTTTAGCTTATGTTTGGCGTCCATAATGCGCTTTTTGTCTCCAGAGCTTTCACATTTGACCCTGATGACTCCATGTTTGCCGTCAGCATTTGACGATATTCTTTTGACTGATTCCAATTTGATGTGTCTCAGTTTAAGGCCATCCTTCAGGACTCCGTTAACTTTCTGGGTTGTATTTTCATTTCTGCTCTCAGGAAGATTCCTTATGATAAGGTTCAGAGACCGATGGGTTTTGAATCACACGTCTTACATTGTTCTACCTGTGATCGTAACTGATCAATTTCAATGGAAAGTTCTTGTCTGACTTTCTGTACTTCTGCTTCTACCAAGGATTTAATTTTCTCTGATATTGAGCTCTCAGTTTTATCCATTCTAGCATTCAGACCCTTCTCCATGCCAGATATAGCCTTTAAAATCTGACTTGCCTGATCAGCTTCAACGGAACCGATTTCTTCATTGTCACTTTCTACAGCAGTGTCTACTTGATCGTCCGTAGACTCCATGATCTCTTTGTTCTGAGGCTGATTTTCCGCATGGGTTTCTGCCTCTTAGCTCCCAGTTTTCTTGGCCTTGTTTGGTCTCATAATTGCAGCACCGACCTTCATTTATCAACAATATAAATCCTTGCAAATTTTCCGGACGGGGAGACCTTTTGCTCTGGAGAAAACTTACAGAATTTTACAGTCATATTATTGTGCAAATGAACGGCACAACCGTATATTACGAAGAAAAAACTCCAATTCTAGTTTGAAACCATCACATAAAATACCAATAATGGATTTACTTGACACAGCGTGACATATACGCGTGCATCTTACTTGACACAGCGTGACATATACGCGTCGTTTATCTAGGGAAGTCTTTCTATAAACATACAACGCGCACATGTATAACACCAAAGTTTTACCAAACAATACATGAAGTTTGAAAAAACTCAATATACTTCATAAACTCGTAGCATGTAAGTTACATTAATAACAAAGTACTAACACCTTATATTACTATTACACGTGAAGCATCACCAAGAAAAAGCACTTTAACGGCAAAAAGCATGACCCAGTAAAACGCGTTTTCACGAGTTACCTTTTTAGAACGGTGCGTACATTTAGTTAGGAGTTTATATATGTATGTACATTTTTACATTTTAATATCAAATTAAACTTCTTACATGAACACCATTGCAGTGTCTGCGTTACAACCTCCCCATGTTAGTTACAGATTGAAGTGTGCATTGGCCAAATGCACGCACCCTACGTGCCTGTTATAAGTGCGGCTACAAAAAAGAACCGCACGATTAAAAATACAGATATAACTCCATCAAATTTCACGTGGGTAAAAATAATGAGTTGAATACTCGTCAAAAATGCCAAGCGAATCGACGGGAAATGGACAAATACTTACTATCAGCTCCCATATGCCTGTTAATTATGTACATAGTCCCATGGTGCCCGCAAGCGGGTAACGTAAACTGAACTCTTCCACTCTCAGTGAACATCGACGCCGGTTGACAAGCAGGGGGCACGCAACAAGATTCTTCGCCTTTATATATGCGCCGGAACGCGCGGGAAAGTATATACGTATTTAAAACAGCTGGGTCACTGTCAACGAGGTCAGACAAGTACAGGGTAAACCCACAACGAGACAATGGGGGAAAGGCAGCAGACAGGGGTGAAATCAAATGCGACTCAACTGTATTTGACAATGATTTGAGTGCCCCGCTGAAGACCCCTCAATATATTTTGGCTAATGTAGCCAATGTCAAAATTCTAAAGAAGAACGTGTGCAATATGGACAATAATACTGCCAGGAATCTGGTTTCAAAAAAATTGTCAGACAGAAGAATCAAAAGTAAACTCATTGGCCCGTATGCAAAAAGGTGGTTTAGCTGTGGTTTAGCTTATTCCAAGGAACAACCATGGTGTAAAGTCTAATCCATATGCATAAAGGTGTAGCAAAGTTACCCCTGGTGTAAAGTAACACCAGGTTTAAGAATCCGTATGCAAGAAGGAAGTATAGCGTAATCCATGGTGTAAATGGCCTTAAACTACCCTAGATCTCTAAAAACCTGCCAGGGGGATAGTTTAACAGAGGTGTAAGTCCCAGTGGAAGTCTATTTCCTTGTATACGAGGGACCTGTTATGATATGTAACGTAAATACTTATAACACTGTACCTTAAGTGAGTGTTCATATATTATAAAATGTCAAATAGTGATACCAACAGTGCGAACGATCAGCTCCATTTCACATGCCTTGTGCTGTTACCATTAATAAACAAAATTGTACTGTGTTTACATTAGTCAAACATGCCCAATGTACGCACTATCTGAATATTAAATGTGTTTTCTCTACTGCAAATCTACACATGAAAATACTGTAATTACAGAAATCCACACTGTATCCATTACTAGTATGAAAAACAATGACTGACAGTTTGCGTGAAACTAAATGTTTTATTGCCTGCAAAGCAAACCAAGTTCCGTCTTACTACATTTGGAAACCATGTATGTCTTAATCAAATGCATAGAAAAACAAACGTCAATAAATGTTACCCTTTATCAGTCAATGTAGCCGCCCAGGGAAAACCAGAGATAAAACCTTTAGAATTATATTATTTGGCCTAAAGACTCTGGGAACCTGTGTTTGGCGTATGTAACGTTAACCTCGGGAGTGAGATGCCGAACTCCACCTCAAACAATAATAATAATAATAATAATAATAATAATAATAATAATAATAATAATAATAATAATAATAATAATAATAATAATAATAATAATAATAATAACAATAACAATGATTATAATAAATAAAATAATAAATTAACAAAACTCGTTGCAGAAACTTCCTTTAAAATTGAAATCGTTTACAAATTTTGAGTGTATATATTGAAGGTCCGAACTAGAGTGACTGAAAACCTGCATTACAACTGTACCCCCCCCCCAAAAAAAAACCAAACAAACAAACAAACAAACCACGTGACCATGCTCCGCACTCCCTCTTCTTACTTCACCCCTTTTGCGTCACGTAAGCTACTTCATTGCGTAACACATTCAGAAAAAATAATTCCCGCTGTACTTCGAAACGCGGGAATATTTCAATCGTGTTCCACAATACCTAATCCAAGGCCGTTTCGCTGCTGTATATTTCACGGGATATGCCTGTGTCGTGCATTTTGGTCACTATGACCTTTACCTTTGACCCCTTATATGATTTTACCTTGACCATGCCTAATATTCTACATCCTTGCCCCAAGTTAGCCGGAACTTGGTCTGCTTTGCAGACAATAAAATATTTAGTGACTGGTCAGGTATTTTAACAGTTAGATGATATTTATAATGACTTCCACTTATTAAATCAGGCTAAGGTAAAATCTTAGTTTGATTTTATTTCCATTCAAAGCAATTTTTCAATGAAAGTAAAAGAATTGTGCCTTCATGTGTGCCTTGATCAGCGCACGAACAATTCTGCAATAATATATTTTGCCTCCAAAGCAGGCCCAGGCTGCGTATTTTGTTTTCTCCAATGGTTTAAACAAATACATATAAACATACATTAAAAGTTGTGTTCGAAAGAGGTGAGGTTTGTTTCAGATAAGTTAAATGCGTTTCGTATATTGCATGCGAAAAGTTATTTTTTATAAACATGTGCAAGATGAAGATTTTCTGGCAAGATTTTGTTAACAAATAAATTTACTCGAATGTTCAATAATTTTTTATTAAAATTTGCCCGCTAACTAGTCTCTCTGTCCGGCTAAATGCAATTTGATTGTTAAGTTGTGGGTTATGTGTCTTTTAAGTATAGTAAAGAAATATGGCTTGCATAAGCCGAAACTTCTTGTGGGGTTAAAGGTTGAGAAATAAGTCACAGTGACCCAATTTTGGCACATGACACTCCGCCATTCAAGGCAGTGTCTCCACGCAAAATAAGGTTAGTGTGAGCCCAAGGGTATAGGAAAATTGGTACAGACTGGGCCCTACGCAAGGACGGACAGACGAGCAGACGGGTCTGACTAAGTTACATACAGTTCATGCAACATATAAAACACATATTATGTCTTCACTCATATGAATGATCAAAGCAAACTGTTTGGCAAAATTAATTTCAAATACTTGAACCATAAAATGACCTTGCCTGCGTTGACATATTCTAAAAATTAGCATACTATTCCTTCTTTAACAATGCTTCTAATATTATTGCGAAATGTGAGACATTTCCTCAGATCTTTTGCAATAATATCAGAATCTTTGTTGTAGAATGAACAACATTTTTAACACTAAAGTCTGCAGTCTAAACATTCAACAAACACAATGAAAAACTCGACAGCTTCAATACGAAACATTGACTGAAGGGTCCGCATTAATAAGGCTGTGATTTGCTTCAGGTGGTCCTGTTATGCCACAGTATTATCAGTGCAAATATCTCTTTTCCGGCTCCATAAAGTAAAAAAAAGCGTTCAGAAAACGGATTACTCTCGGCGCCCACAATTTTTTTCCTCAATTATGCATTTTTTCAGACTTCGCAGAAGAATAATTTACATACAATTTCCATATTACTGTCTGTGAAATGAAAGAGCACTTTTGAATTTGTTCTTGGGGCAAGTTCTGGTGACATAGACCACTGTACTGTGCGTCATCCGGTCTGCTATCAAATAAACACTTCAAATGTTTCACAAGTTTTAAAATAAGAAGTTAGTTTTCAATGGGAATGTGGTCCATTATAATGTGCATCTGTGAAAAAAATGGGAAAGGTGCGTTGGATCCTTCTTGAGATATCATGATAACGTCGTCCCCACGTGCACCACTCAGACGGCCTAAAGATAAATACTTTAAAGTTTCATAAGAAGTTTATAAATACAAAGAGGAAGCTAGTTTTAAATTGGAACCTGTCCATCATAAGATGCATCTCTGACAAAAATTTGGGAAAGCTGTGGTCAATATTTTTGAGATATCGCGGTAACGTCGACAAGACGGACGGACGACGCAGTTGACGACAGTACCCTCCGGTACTTTATTTGCCGAGGGTAAAAAGTGCGCATACAAACATATGCAAAGTATACATTTGATGAAAGGTCATTCACAGAAGTGTATTATCTGATCAAACGAACTGTTGTTTATGAGACGATTAATTGCAGGATCAAAATGTTTGCCTTTTCCACAATCTACTGACCATTACATGTTAATAAATGTATACATTACATATGTCTATTTGAATACTTCTTACAATATGCAGCTAACAAATGGATAGCGCACTTATAACAGCGGGGCATAGCTAGACAACGTTCTTTTTTCTCATGCTGCCAATTCCCCTCCTCCTCTTTTTGGCTTTGCTGTCTACGCCTTGTGCAGCTATGGTTGTTGTGACTGGACTTGGAAAAAGGGGGTTATATGGGGCAGATAGAAATTTTAATGTTCTATTGAAACTCCAGTGATCACTTACATCATCATGTTATCCATTACACAGACATATTTTGAGCATTAAATACGCACATATAAGTTTATTATTTATCATGCATAGATGTAAAATCAGTAATATTTCCATTATTGACCACTGTGTGTACACTCAATTTCATTTTGAGAAACATAAATCTGAAGTCCCTTGCCCCCCTCGTCACGTAATGCAATCTGTCAATAAAAGGGGACAGCAGCCACACGACTGTCCTCAGTGTGCTCACCTAGGACAGGTCAGCTGGCCAGTGTCAGGAAAGGGGGTTAAAACTTGTATCAAGGTCTTCAGTTAAACAGTGGCGTAGCTGCCCCATGGATTAGTTATCCCGGTTATAACTACACCAGCTTTTATGCATACCAATTTTCTTACACCATGACTGAGGGGTAACTAAAACTGTTTTAAGTTATACCATGGGTAAGTTACACCTCCTTTATGCATACGGGCCATTGTGTTTTACAAAATTCTCAAGGGTTGTGCACCCCAATATTTGACAGATTTATTGCCAACTTCTGCCATGCAACAAAACAGGAATATGTGACATTTGGATACAATTTGTCTTCAATTTGGGCAGGAACTAATTGGTTCAACACATCCTTTTTTCCTTCAGCTGTTCATCTCTGGAACGATTTGCCATCTGCCACTCGTGATGCCCAGTTTCTAGACCCATTCAAAATAAAATTTAATCAAATAAGCCTGAAGTTAGTCCATTATTACACATTTATACATTGGGTCTAGAAAAATAGCGGTTTTATATGTCCGTTCACGTATGACGTGTATTATGCTCAAAGCATATATATTTCAAATTCCATTTCAATTTCAAAACGGTCTCGCTGACTCACCTGGGCGTTTCTGTGGTGCTGCAAGTGAGGATACTTTTCATTACTTTTTAGAATGTGGAAATTTTATAGTGGAATGAGATAGATTGCAATATAGCGTTATTCAATTTGCTCTATTCATAGTGCAAACTTTATTAAGTGACTCTGAAAATTGTACTTTTTAAGAAAACGAAAACATTTTTACGCTGTACAATCGTACTTTAAATCGACAGGCAGGCCTGGAGCTGTCAGATGGTGGTGGTGTTCATTCTGATAGTGTTTTATTGTTGCACCTTGTCTCCACTCCTCTTTCTCCTTGTTTTGCGAAAGGGATTCATATACGGCTGCGCCCTCTTTCCAAATCGCGTTTTCTCTTGAGATAAATATGTTTGAACCTGACAGTACTTCCATATTAATATAGGTTAGACAGTGACAGGTTAGCTTATGGAGCGTAAAGAGTTCGGGCAGCGGAATAGGGTAACGACTACCAGGAAGTGGTTTTAGACGAAAAGACACAAATATCATATCTAGCATAGTCCATAAAATAGATCCAGAACTGATAATAAAGCTAGACTGGTAAACGCAGCCATTGAAATTATATGTGAAAGAAACGAGTGGTCCTGCATCGACAATAAAAACATTCCACACGCATCCCCTAAGTACGGATGGCCTTCATTCATTTTAATTACATTATAAAATAAGTGGACATTACAGCTGTGTGTTGATAGGAGTGCTAGTGATACATTCAACAGCCTAGAACAAGAATTGACAAAGCACACTGAACGTGAACATTACATCATTAGATGGAAACCACATCTAACAGGTCCAAATAGTGCAGAACTGACAATGGGCATAAAGAAAGCACATGGCTATGTCGATGTTTTGAACATGTTGAATGATACAATAGCACTTCTAGTGAAAACTGCGGCAAAGTTAAATATTACTATTATGTAATTAATAGGCTGAAATTAAAAATATTTGATGTAAAAAAAATCTGGCTTCTTCTATCAGTGTTTGTGGGAACACATACTACTGGAAGACATTATAACCAAGGACATCAGACTTGTAGACTTTCCTCTACATGTCAATTCAGGGGGTTCGTTTGTCATCAGCCAGACTTTAACAAGCAACAGAAGACGGATAAATGATCCTGTCTTCATCCATTTTTGCATTCAAGCTTGAAAAAAACAGAGGGTTAAAGATATCGCATCTTACCGATAGAAGCTTGCTGCCTGAGATTAAGAAATTACGTCACCTTCTTAACAAGGTCTGATCACTTCTATATGTTAACAGTTTCTGAAACCTGGCTGGATTGTACAATTGATGATTATTAATTGCAAATTGATAGGTATCAGATTGTTAGAAGAGATCGCATTCGTCACGGTGGGGGGGGGGTGACTATCTATGTAAAATCGGAAATTCTTTTTAAAATCAGCGATGACCTTGCGCACTCTCATATTAAAAACTTGGTCTGAACATATTTCGTTCAAACATAATTGGCCGAGAGGCTCCCAAGCCCATACTAGGGCCCCTTGTATATATAAGACAATATACAACATTGATGTTTCAAAACACTAATTCACAGATAGGCGCCACACAGGACCACAATTTTAGAATAGGTGGGGGAGGGGGCATGTGTGATGTGTAGAGAGATTACAAGTACTTTCATTAGCCGAAAGGTAGTTTCCAAAATTCATTTCTTAAACCTGCCTGAATTCTTATATAATAATGTACTGCTTGAAAAATTGCCTCATTTACATTTCTTTTTCTCTGAATTCCAAGTAGTAAAGTGTGACCGTTAAAACTTGCATAATGTATTAATTCGGTCTTCAATTTGTTTTTCAGTACCGTATAACTACTACATTCGACAAAAAAATGATGTTATTTGATTCTGCTCCAGATGAGCATGATGGGGATTCAACAACACCAATTCTATAAAGATTATCATTAAGCTGACTGCAGCCCATTTTCATCCTGGCATGAATAACAGCAATTTTCTTATGCGTGGAAGCTCAACTCAGCAAACAGCCGTTTATATTACTTTGTTTCCTCTCCCGGTCTAAAAAACGAGAATCTTTCAACAGTTTTATCATTACGCTGGAAAAGGCTGTCGATGAAGGACATCGTCTTACCCTTATTGGTAAGTCTGTATGAACTGCTTACTCATTGTATGATTAAAACTATATGCATCCGATTCGACTTTCAGAAATTTGTTTTGGACTTGATCGATTGATGACAAAACCAAGACGAGTCATCCTGAATTCTTCGGGTACAATTTATTTTATACTTACAAACAATACTGACAAGCATAGTTTAAATGATGTAATGTAACACAGTCTAAGTGATCATTACTTGATATACATTGTAACTAGTAGTAAAATGCTAAAGAAAATCCGAGAAGAAATTTTGATACGCAAGTATATTTCTTTTGATACCAACATGTTTATCTCGGATTTCAAATACCATTCAGATTTCCATGACACATCTGGCATAAAAAAAGCGGAACATGCCTGGCTTTTATGGAAGACAACATTTGAATCCCTTTATAATAGACAAGTCCCATGCAGAAAAAATCAGGGTTGGTGACAGAAAAAAACCGTGGATGACCCCAGGTATTTTGAACAGCTTATACCAGAGGGAGAATCTTCAAGATAAACCTAAATTTTTCAATGATCCTGCAATGTGGGATGATTAGAAGTGGAGATACCTCAAACACCTTATACCATCTACAAAGCGTGACAGTTATATTCCACCGGACAAACACCTCATACCATGTACAAAGCGTGCCACTTACATTCCACCGGACTCAACAAACCGAAGATTTTGATAACTATTTTGTGAACATAGAGAAAAATTAGCATTCCAATTCCAAACAACATCCACCGGTTCACTATGAACCCTGCTCTTGCAATTTTACAAATATGTTTTGATTCAATTGATCACACAATTTTGCTAAGAAAGCTACAAATGCATGGTATAACCGCTGTGAAAAATCCAAAATTATTTTCCAAATATTTCAAAATAGATGCGCTCGCATTGCAGCAGGAAATTTTGATTTTTACGGTTCACCCTTTCTCATTTTTTCGAATTTTAGGCTGGCAATCTCTTGACACACGTCGCTCTATTTATTTTAGTCATCTCATGTACTAATGGATTAATGGCTCCGATATACCTTTCAGACAAGTGTCAATTTACCCATAAGCTTCATGATAGATTTGCCAGAAATGCCACAGTGAAGAATCTTCATATCTTTAAACCAAGGACAGAAAAATTGAAACAATCATTGTCATTCACGGGATCTAAGACTTTGAACAGCTTGCCAACCGAATTACGTAATGGTGACAGTTTGTCTTATTTTACCTCAGTCATCAATCTAGTGTTCTGGTAGGCTAATTGGGCGTGAAACATTTTTGACTTCTAACCACAAGAAAATTACTGTTGCCCGCTGCCAATTTTTGTTACTAGTGGCACTGCACACTTGACCCGGCCTTTACAAAATATGCCTTATTTATGTCATGTAGGCCTAAATGATTGTTAATTTATGAAAATGGAATGAAAATGACGTAATATTTGTTTTTTTATAATTCTTCGGTATAATAAAGGAAATGTTGTCCTTGCCTCTGTGGGACAAGAAGAACTGTAAACCTTCGGGATGGACTGTCAACCTGAAGTGAAGCTGAGGGTCGACAGGTGGAAGGTTTTCCAACTCTTATTTCTTGATTCGAATAACTTTTATGTCCCAAGGAGATTTTTTAACTGTTAAAAACAAATCTGTGCCATGTTTTATTCCTTCAATTCTGAGATTTGTTTTGGCCTCTTCAATGTTAAATACAATGAGATTGTCCTTTCTGTTTTCACAGTCTGCTTCCTCTTCTTTTTCCTTTTGACTGTCTCTTTAATTGCTTCTTGCATTTTGTCCTGATGATTGACAGATAATTGTTCGTTAACCTGTTTTAAAACTTGACTAGTTATGTTCGGGACTGTTGTTTCCTGTAAATCTTTCTTGACTCTAATGAGATCTGTTTTGTCCACTTTGGTATCCATTGCGACTTCTAGGTTTACAATTCTATCATTTACCTTTTCTATGAATGCCTTGCATCTCAATTCTATATCCCAATCACCACAAACAGCAAACAAGGCTTTGGGTCTACAATCCATCCAGCACCACATTAAATCACTACAAATGTTTATGGCATTGAACGTGGAGGTAGCAAGTCTGGAACATTGCATACAGATCCATGTGGTACATCTATCACAAAGAATCATAGGTTCCTCTTCTGAGAATACCTTACACACATGACATGGTGCTTAGCCTTCCTCGCCTCTACTAGTTTTGTCGATATTCTCAGTGTGAGCATCATCCGTTCTGGATTTATGAGACTTTTTTAGTGTACTTTTACGTGACTCTGACCCCGATGGATCTTCAATTGTTCTACCATCTTGGTTACCATGGTCGCCATCTTTTTTCTTCTTGTTTGGCATAGTCCAAACTCTCTTTAACACGGATTGCATGTCTTGAATAGACACCGTCTAGAGTATTTACCTACTGATGCAAAGTCCAGGAACTTTCATTGACACGGTCTTGATAGTAATTTAGGTATTTCCATTTTGGTTGTGCATACTTTTGAAACTTGTCATCGGCACTGTAGTTTTCCACCTCCGAACTTCTCCCGCGCATGCGCATATATTTAACACAATCAAGCTGGTGAACTACTTGACCATCTAAGTAAACAGCCAAATTATTCCTTACATTCCTTTTTCCGTTTGTTAACATTGAATAAGACAAATTTGCATTAATTGACAGTCTATTGCATTTATTCCAGTGGGCGACTTCATCTAGAACGAGCTGCAGTGTTTCGGTCCCTTAATGCACTGATTCCCCTTCTGTATAAAGGATTGAATCATCAGCAAAGAAATTGCATGAACCATAATTTACATATTGTACTAAATCACTAACGTAACTTAGGAACAAACACTGGACCAACAGTCGACCCTTGGGGGACGCTTATGTTGAGTATTTGTTGATTAGATAATTTTCCATTACACGATACTACTTGTTTACTGTCACACAAATATGAAGAAAACCACACCTGGTCCAGTTCATTGTCCACGATATCATATTTCTTGAGCTTTTCCTTTAAAAACATCAAAACATTTCTGAATGTCGAGGAAACATATAGCTTTAATAAGATCATCATTTAGATTTGTGAGCCAGTCGTCAGTAACTTTATATAAACATGTCTGAGGCCAGTGATTTTTCAGGTACGCACTTTGTCCAGCGCTGATGAAGTCATGTAATTTAACAGTTGGCACTGAATACCTCTTTCAATGACCTTCCCAACGAGACACCCGACTGAAATGGGTCTATAATTGTTTGATTCAAGTGTTACACCTTGACCCTTGTAGACTGGGGGAACACGTGACAGTTTCCATTCATCTGCTGATACTGTTTGTGAAATTGACAAGTTAAAAATTTGCGTTAAAGAAGGCCCAATCAGCTCTGCGCCTAGCAGTAATATCTTGGTGTCAAAATTAAGAATATTAATAGAACTTACATTTGCATTCTCTTGTAATGCACGTAGTGTTAAAGTGAGATAGACTGAACTTGTAAATACTAGAAGGACCTTTCCGATCATTAGTAAACTTAGGTATACATACGTGGACTTTGAGAGACTTTATTTCCTATTTCTGCAAAATTCTTACTGAAATCATCAGAACTGATCTCATGTAGAATTTTATTTTTATTTGTTGACTTTTTGATTGGGAAAACTTTTCTAATATTTTCCATAGGGTTGCAGGATTTCTGCCCCGCGTATTACGTAGCATACTAGTAAAATATTTTATTCTCAGTTCTGATTGACCCAATAATTCTATTTCTCAGGTTTTTATACTGCTCCTATATCTGCTGATCATCTGTACTTACAGCAGCTTCATGTAACCGATCGCGTATATACATCATTTTAATGATCTCTTTGTTTACCCAGGAATTTCTACGATCTTCAAGCCTCATGGTTTTGACAGGTGCACACATGTTACAAAATTTAAGCACCTCACCTTCCCAGAGATTCCAGGCTTCATTAACGTCAGCCATCATTGAGATATTTGGTAGAACATAGGAATGATCCATATTGAGGACTATTTTTACCGCCAACTCAATAACCTTGCACATTAATAAACTGTGGAAGCCCATTGATGTCAACCATATGAACCCATGCGGATTACAGAAAATGCCGCTACTTTTGGGACCAATTTGTTTCAACTATTCCTCACTTCTTATCTGAAGCCCAAGTGACCCCTCCACTGGCAAACTGTGACCATCGTATCATTTCAGTCATCAAATTTCAGTGCATGAGTGACCCTGTGTACAATAGACATATTTGGGACTTCTTTGAAAAGGCAGATTTCAGTTATTTCAAAAATCATTTCCACAGCATTGTTTGGAATAATTGTTTTGATGTCAACCATATGAACCCATGCAGATTACAGAAAATGCCGCTACTTTTGGGACCAATCATTTCAACTATTCCTCACTTCTTATCTGAATCCCGAGTGACCCCACCACTGGCAAACTGTGACCATCGTATCATTTCAGTCATCAAATTTCAGTGCATGAGTGACCCTGTGTACAATAGACATATTTGGGACTTCTTCAAAAAGGCAGATTTCAGTTATTTCAAAAATCATTTCCACAGCATTGTGTGGAATAATTGTTTTGACTCGAATTATGTGGATGGAATTTGTTTGCCCTGGTCATAACGTTTCGTATAAGTAGCACAGTGCTGCATCCCTATCAAAATTGTAATAATATCTCATGACCTGCTGTGCTATGATAACAGGCTACGATGCCTCAAATGCAAAGGCATGAGGGGAGCCTCTGAAGCAAGATGCGGGTCGCACAATGCTGTCAGGGGTGGGCACGTGTCCACTCCTGATAGCATTTAAATGCAGCATATATTATTAAAGGCAAATGCGTAAAGAAGTCATTCTTATCAAGAAATTTTGAAGCTCAAAATACTTAAAAATACCTTAGCAAATAGTGTGATAACAGAAAAAAAGTAGTCAACATCTGTAAATCCTTTGGTGTTGTAGTGACGATACAAAGTGGACAGTTTGTCCCCATGAATGGACATGCCCTGCACTTTGTGTGAAGCATCGTTTGGGGATTATGTTCCTCTCAGCTTACCAGATAGAACCGTTGTGTTAGTTGACCTGGCCAAGGGTCTGAGCGCTGTTGACGGTAGATTTTTTAACAGTACATGTGCCTTTGGCGATTCATAAGGGATGTTGTACTCCCAATGGCAGGGTCTTTCATGGGGAAAGGAAAGCTAGAAAATGCCCAGTGCACGTGTCCCCCCTTTTATTGGGACATGCTGGCTGTATAGCCAGGGCCGAGGACGCGCTGTGTCGCCAGTAATATTCAGTCGCAGTTTCCTGTTTGAGTGTGTGTGGAAATCTATCAGCCATCTGGGTGCTCCAATGCGAGACGAGAGCTCCTGATGGGCTTTGTTTACATATGCGCTTTGAATGTCAGCACCAACGAGTCATGCATAGGAAAGTCAAAATTCTAACAACGTCAGGTTAAAAATTTGTAAAAATTGACATTCAATGGTTTGAAACACATTTATATGATTCAGTTATCACAAAAACGTCCTTGCTTGCCAGGTCCTAATTTCAAAACCCCTATCGAGTCCCGCTTGGTAATGTATTGGAAAAATGACTGGTTTGCATTGTGATTGGCTGATAATACGATGGCTGCCATATGGCAGCCCGCTAACGCACGTCTTTCGGTGTTTAAATGTAATTTTCTATCAATTTTCATCACGCTCTCCGCCTTTTTGGATGACTAATACTACAATAGTATTAACGTATCCGTGCATATTGCATTTATAGTTTCGAAAATTCGTGAATCACCATAAAGTGTGTATGCGGTCATCACACTGTTTACAAAGCTATCCTGCTACCCGGAAGTTCAGTCATTGACAGGCGGCCGGGTTAAAGGGATGTTACGAAAAGCGATAATAAAATGACATGAATTAGTCTTTAAAGCCAGTTTCACAAATATAGTCTAATAGATTAGTCATTTCACTATTTGGTAGGGTGGTCACTTGGTTGTGGGAAATTTTCATTTACTCCCTTCAAAGTCAAATCACTTCGGTATGTGAAGGATGTGGGTCGTCGTCAGACGTGACGTGTGGCTGTAAAAAATGATCGATTTGGGGTAGATTTGAAACCTTAAAATATGAAAAACAGTCAGTTATATTCGGGGCGTGGCGTGATGGATTTGGTCATATATAGATAGCAAAAAGTGTTTTGGGGGCCAAAATATGGGTCCAACTTCAGGGGGCGTGGCTTCATATTTTAGGGAGATTTTTAAATATGGTGTAATAAACATAAGTTTTCCAGTGACAGTTGCAACACTTCTAGGACATTCTCTACAGTGAAAGATCTCCAGCAAAGTGACTAGAGTCTTTCCTTTCAGTGTCAAGACCGTCACAGATAACATTGGACCAAAATTGCTTCACGAAGCTGCACCTTCTATTAATCAACCTCTGAAATATTTAACCTATCATCACATAAAGTGATTTCTTCCTGAACAGAAAACAAACTTATGTCTCTTTCTTTATAAAAAGGCCGAAACAAATAATATAATAACAGCAGGCCTTTATCGCTACTTAGTTGCGGATAACGTCAGGGAGAAGATTATACTTAAACATGTCTACAGGAACAATCATATTATCAGTGCAAATTAGTCAGGTTTCATATCCGGTGACTCTGCGGTTGGTCTATTCTTATGTCTTTATCACGAATTGCTTGTGGCCGTTGACTTACCAAAAGAAGTAAGAACTCTTTTCTTAGATATAAGTATGGCCTTCAGCACTTTGGCATCAGGATTTACTTCATGAATTAGAAAAAGCAGAATATCTTATGGCTATGCCATTATGTTAAAAATAAAAAACAGTGTGTATTTATCAGCGGAAAACAATGCAGACGTGGGTCAATTAATGCCAGAGTTTCCCAAACCTCAGTTCTTAGACAGCTTCTTTTCTTAATATATATAAATGATATCGTAAACACACTCAACTCTGACATCAGGCTTTTTGCAGATGATACATCTTAATTTCTTACAGTTGATCATCCCCTCACAGAAACTACGTCTTTAAATCGTTAGCTTCCGTCTATTGCTGAATGGAACCACGGCTGATGCGGATGCTATGATTGTCTCTGGAAAGCAGGCATCGACAAATTACCCCCCCCCCCCCCCCCAATTACATTCCAGGGACAGCAATGGAAATATGTAACCACCCATAAGCATTTGGGTTTAGCGATCAAAATTCTAATCTTAAATGGAATAAGCACGTCGAATTTTAACAACAGTATCTACACAACTAAACATTATGAAATATGTTCAATATGATGTTTAGTGACCACGGAACGACCGAGTCTTGAACCAGCAACCTTCGCAACCAATCACCTGGCCGAAAATGGGAAACACAAGCTCCAACTGAACCAAATAGCCCTACTTAAAAAAGAACGATTCAATGGAGGCCGGTATGCGTGAATGTCCACAATCGACATGGCCCAGTCCATTGTAATTTGTCCATGACAAGTATTGTATTCGGAGTTGTCCAAGATCCGGGACTGTACATATGTAAGTCCACCAGCATCAAACGAGCAGCGAAAATATATCATCCTTTGTGACCACGGAATGGCCGGGTCTCGAACCAGCAACCTTCGGCCTGAATCACTTAGCCGAAAATGGGAAAGGCACATATCAACTGCACCAAATCACCATTCTTAAAAAAAAAAAAAAAAAAAAAAAAAAAAAAAAAAAATTGTTCAGGGGAGGCCTGTGTGCGTGAATGCCATAATCGACACGGCCCAGTCCATTGTAATTTATCATATTTTCCACCGGAGGACATTGGAAGCTATTTACATTTCCTATGTGCGGCCTATATTTGAATAATTATGCATGTTACCTAGGCCGGCTCTACACAGGAGTAACGGAGAGTAGTCTGGAATACGTTCAGCTGGTTGCGCCACGGATTGTCTTCTGTGAAACTTTATGAATAAACTGGCTCTTTCCGAAAGGAGTGCAACAGTAAGGTTGACCCAAATGCACAAAATCATTGATAATTTAACGTCTCATTATCCACGCAGTATTTTTCTTATATTCTCATGTGAAACACAATGTTTAACTCCTACGCGTAAGAGGTTTACCACATTTTAGAATGCATACTGATCTTTTTATAAGTCTTTCTACCCATCTGTTATACGCCTTTGGAATTTCCTTCGTCCTAACATCCGAAATGCTCCTTCCCTATCACAATTAAAAGGTAAACTACATACTCCTCCCATATTCAGAGATCCGTCACTTTACTACGACCGTAAAAGAAAAACTGCTGTTTTTTCCATGCTGAAGTACATATGGGTCGCACCCAGGTAAACAACCATTTGTTTCAAATTAGCATAAAAGATTCTCCCAATTGCGCCTAAGGTACCGGCAAAGAAGATACTTGGCAGTATCTGTTTCCATGTCCTCAATTTATTCTCCATCAAAACAAATATTACACGCGACTATAAATTTTGCACCATTTACACTTGAAATTTCACTTTTAGGCCTCAGCGCGTACAGTTCTGAGGACCCCAAACGATCTCAATTTGATACTACAATTTGATTTTTGAGAAGTTCAATCGACTTCTCTGATATAACAAAGAATGTTTCACCTATTATTGTAAGCAGCTACCCTTAGTTCAGTCAAGTTCCCCTGTTTGTCTCATGCATTTGTGGAGTGCAACTTCTTTTTCTTAACTTAATGCGGTACTCCATCATTTGGTGACGCATTGCAGTAAGCCTTGTTTTGTGTCGTCTGTTCTGTCTTGATGTCCTTTCTCTGTGACAGGGGTTTAAATCGGGCTTGGCCCTCCACCCCAGTTGCTTTGTCTAATAGAATATGTTTACACCAACGCGCGATGGTGCTTGCTGGCTAGGTCTTAACCCGCAATGCAGCACTGTTACTCCTGTTTGTATGGTTGGTCCACCAGCGCTGAATTGAGGTACAGGTAAGGAGCAGCCAGGTGTGTATGTATATGTAAACCCTTGTGTATGTATATGTAAACCCTTGTGTATGTATATATATAAACCCTTGTGCATGTATATATATGAACCCTTGTGTATGTATATGTAAACCCTTGTGTATGTATATATAAACCCTTGTAAATGGTGAAGATATTTTTTTTCTTTCTTAACATTTGTCTATATACGACTATACTATACTGATGTAGTACAGCTTTCAGCGACCAATCAGAAACAGCAGTGCTAGTTGTGGGCCAGCAAAGAACAGCAAACCACATGGTCCGTGCCAGAGCCCTTCTCATTGAAATGCGGGCGCAAGCGCAGAATAATCCATGCACCGTTGCATTTCTTCAGGTCTGTATTGCTCAAGATGTAAAAGCAACCAAGGAGAAAGAGCTTTTTAGGCACAAGTATAAAAAAGCCCTACAGCAAACTTCTTCAAACAAAGATCTGAAAGGTATATTAACGATTTCTTCACAATAGCTGTCAATTCTGTCTGAACACGCAGCTGAATCTTTTGACATATTTTTTAGATTTGTGATACCTATATTATATATAAAAGAGAGAAAGTGGCCCTTTGTAAATCAACCTTTGCATTCAATAGGCTTTATTTTCGTGAATTATAGCGTTATTCATACGAACTTACGTACGTGCTCGCAGTCTTTTCGCATCACAGGTTACGAGCCGATATGAGCTTCTTGATGGACATGTGCCTTCAATAGCAATTCGTGAACACCAAAGCTTGATGGGTGATCGAAGACAGAAGGAATGTGCGTTATTGCAAATCACCGGATGAGTGATTCAGGAGAGGTCAAAGCTACATATTTTCAAAATTGGGAAGGCTATGTGGGTAAGCCTTGCGATGCAGGACCCTTTCGTCGACAGACCCACAAACCTTGGAATCGAAAGCTAAGGTTGCATGTGTTTATACATTTTCATTCGGCTCGAGCGGGTTATGACATGTCATTCATAAACTCTAATTTGAGTTTATAATAATACATAAAATAATTTATGAAAAATCACTGAATACCAAGAAATAATCATACGGTGCATTTAGATCATAATGAATAATGAATAATACTGAAAAAAAATAGATCCACTTACACAGGATACAAAACACATATGTAACAAGTGTTCCAATACCTGAAAATAGTCAAAATTATACAATATTGATAAAATACAGCTACTGCTCTTGAGAGATTGGGGAAATGATACAATACAAATATCACGAACATCCATCACGCCACTACTGAAAACATTAAAAGTTTGTGATAATGTGGCCAGCATTTGTTCGGTTTGCAGTCCACCAGTATATTAGCACTTCGGAGACCACGCGACCTCCTATATTTCGACCATATTTCTGTTTATTGCCTGCCCAGTAATGATTCGGAATGGTTTTTATGTCAACATTCGAAGTCATTAATTAAACAGCTATAGGTTAATTAACGAGGAACGCATCATTGGTAGGAAATAATGATAGCTAACCCGTTACGCCGATGCTTATTATTTTCAACAAATGATGTGGTTCCGATGTGATCAATGGATCTGAAATTCACTGTTTACATTCACGAAATATTGCCATGGCAATTAATTCCAAATTAGCACTTTCGTTGATATACATGTGGTGCTCCCACTCCAACTCGTCATTTTTGGAAAATAGTATGAGTCAGACCAAAACAGCGTTTGGCGGAAAGAAGTGGAAATGCAAACTCTCCTTTGTATCCAGTATTCAAACTTTGAGTCCGGTGGCGCAAGTCCTGATCAATATGTGGTAGCCAGTTGTACAAGTCCTGGTTAAAGGTAAGCAGGTTTGTGAGCTAAGGGGATCACAACTTGGGGCATATGGGAAGCACTGCTGGTTTTGAAGTCTTGAGGTAGAATTAGTCAAGTTAGTGCAAAATAGATATAGACAGATGAAGTGGATGGATAGATACAGAGAGGAAAAAAGAAAGAAAGAAAGAAAGAAAAAGAAAGAAAGAACGAAAGAAAGAAAGAAAGAAAGAAAGAAAGAAAGAAAGAAAGAAAGAAAGAAAGAAAGAAACATAAAGAAAGAGAACATTAAATTGTTGGCATAAAACTATGTAGGGATTTTTTTCTCTTACATGGAGTTTGTGTGTATAACATGTATTTGCATTGCACCATGCTACATGGCTTTTCCTTTCATATTCATCCTTGCATTTTTTAGTTTCTCTTTGGTGCTTGGTGCGTTGGTTCAAGTTGAAGGACACTGTCATTTTTCCCATAAAAATAATAATGAGAATTTATTTATTTATTTATTTATTTATTTATTTATTTATTTATTTATTTATTTATTTATTTATTTATTTATCTATCTATCTATCTATCTATCTATCTATCTATCTATCTATCTATCTATCTATCTATCTATCTATCTATCTATCTATCTATCTATCTATCTATCTATCTATCTATCTATCTATCTATCTATCTATCTATCTATCTATCTATTTATTTATTTATTTATACAAAGTAGCCCTGATCAGCACTCATGCTGCTTTCCATAGGGGCCCTGGGTACACACTCGCATTCATGCATCAATTGGTATAGTATAATATGCTGTAAAATACATGAACAATAGGTAAGTCATAAAGTATGAAAAGGTCATTACTAAAAGTAACTAAAAGATTGAAATTTCATGATGAAACGTCATACAGTAACCCTGTGTACCCAGGGCCCCTATGGATATTATTATTATTATTATTATTATTATTATTATTATTATTGTTGTTGTTGTTGTTGTTGTTGTTGTTGTTGTAGTCATTCAGTCAGTCAGTCAGTCCGTCCGTCCGTCAGTCAGTCAGTCAGTCAGGCAGGCAGTCAGGCAGTCAGTGTGTGTGCCCTTTGACGACTTCTTTGATTCTGTATAATCTAGTTTTTCCCCTTGCGAAGAGACGATGATGGCACATATTGCAGGGGACACTGAACATGAATTCTAAATAAAGACGGGTGCTGACACAAGAAACCTACAATTGAGGCGTGACAGGTTGAGTAAACAACGTGTATCCATCTTACCACATAACATGGCATAACCGGGCAGCCATTGTTTTCATCACAGGCTGTCGTCAGGTCCCTTTAACCAGAGCTTAAGCTAAGTTCATGTAGTGTATATGCAACTGGACTTCAACAAACAAACGGTGGTTGGCAGAACCGATGGCTCAACGGCGTCCGCTTGATTCCGGCACGACTTACCTGAGCGGCTGTTCTGCAACTGGACATTAAGGTCGTATTGGATTGGCTGCGAACCGGGTGGGTTTTTAGCTCTGCTGACTTGTCAGTCAGCAGAGCTTATAGAATCCGTTTGTGTCCGTCGTCCGTCTGTCTGTCCTTCCGTCCTTCCGTCTGTCCGTCTGTCGTTAGACTTTTTATATTTTCGACTTCTTCTCAAAAACCGCCACATAGAATGTTTTGATTTTGCACATGGATGATCCCCAGGTGGACCTCTACCATGTTTGCGAAGGAGATGATGATGCAATAATTTTCTATTTTTTATGAATTTTTTGATTTATTTAAAAAAAAAAAAATTCTTCATCTTAAGAACTACGAAGCCAATTGCTTTGATATTGCACATAGGGTCGTCTGGGGTCAACTAGTACTTATTTTGGCCACCAGGTGGCGCTGTGATTTTTTCCTTTTTTTTTTGAATTATTGCCTGTTAGGGCTATTTTTGACTTCTTCTCCAGAACGGCTAAACAGAATTGCTTAAAATTGTATCAGAATATAGTTGGACATTAGACAATAAAAGTTTGCGAAATAAATATGGTTATGTTAATTTTAGGCAAAGTTATGGGATATCAAACTTCGCAACTGTAGGGAAGTGCTGCAGCTGTATATATATATATATATATATATATATATATATATATATATATATATATATATATATATATATATATATATATATATATATATATATGTATATATATATATATGGCAATACGGTGCGTATATTACACTATTGTATTTACCCTTTTGACTTCTTCTCAAAAACCGCTGTATGCCATGTTTTAATTTTACACATGGATGTTGCCCAGGTGAACCCTTACCAAGTTTGCGAAGGAGATGATGATGCAATAATTTTCTGTTTTTGATAAAGTTTTTGATTTATTTTTTGAAAAAAAATAAAATTTCTTCATCTCAAGAACTACAAAGCCAATTGCTTTGATATTGCACATAGGGTCACCTGGGGTCAACTAGTTCTCATTTTGGCCACCAGGTGGCACTGCGATTTTTTTCCTATTTTTCATGAATTTTTGCGTGTTTAGGCTATTTTCGACTTTTACTACAGAACAGCATGATAGAATTGCTTAAAATTTTATAAAAATATAGTTGGACATTAGACAATGAAAGTTTGCGAAAATAATGTGGATATGTTCCACTATGTGCCACTCTACAGACATGTATATAGCTTTACAAATATAGACTGCAGTCCATGTGTTGCAATACTGAAACAGCAGATCCCAGTCACCAGAGCACAGGATCATCATGATCCTCTAGTTTTTTTTTGTTTGTTTTTTTTTTGTTTTTTTGTTTGTTTTTTTTGTTTTTTTTTTTTTTTTTTTGTTTTTTTTGTTTTTTTTTTTTTTGTTTTGTTTTTTTGGGGGGTGTTTTGTTTTTGTTTTTTTGTTTTTTGTTTTTTTTGCATTATTATCCTTAAGGGGTCCAAAAGCTCTGAGCTGTCTAAGAGAAGACTGAGTCCTTAAGGAGTCTTCATTTTTCACCTTTAAGTTTGCTGATTTCCTGTAAGTAGACACATTCTTGGCCTGCGATAAGCCCACCTGTCTACAAGATCCCGCTAAATGTACCTCAAATGTTTCGCATGAAGCCCACAAGAGGACAGTTTAAGAATAAAATTATTAACTTTTTCTGAAGGGAGTTAAAGCGTGCATCACTACCCGGTCAAGCATTATTCAAATTCATACTTCATTTGTTTCGTGTGTAAAACTTGTACGAAATACATATAAAGCACTTCTGATAATGATAGGGAAAATTTGGAATAGCATAAAGGACACCAATATATAACATCATTTCATTGTACTGCTGGGAATAGTTGTAACATATGTGACGCCTGAAGAAAGGGACAATTAGTTGTTGGTTACCCATAGTAACGGCCGTCATGGTGAAACAAATGATATGGATATTCCTGAAAGATCCACATGATCATTGGACAGGCCGGTGCCGCCTGTCAGACGTTGTCGCCCCATAACGTGAAAATCCCGTCCGGCTTGAAGGCACACACGGCCCAGAGCTTGAAATGTACGTCCGAGCGTGCAGGCTTGGTATCCTTCAAGAATAATCTTTCAGAATGGAATGTCTTTAAGGAAGGTAGTTTTGGACGCCTTTTTCACTCTGTACGCTCAACTGCATCAGTAATCTTGTTTGTATCGACCTTTAAGTGAAGTTTGTGAGGAGTCTGATTTTGTTTGCATGCTCCAGTAACAGCGGGTTCATACAGTGTATTGTTCACCCTCTGCAGACACCCCACACCCGTATCCTTCTAACATTTAGTAAAGGCCTTTAATTTTTGGCCTTTGATGGAAGGGTCATACTTTTCTCCAACAAAATCAACACAAATGCCCTCCGACACAGCACGCAAACTGTTTGCCATCACATGTAAACGAGGCTTGGAAAATTACATGGTTTAAGGGCGGATCTTTTGGCCGGCGCATGGAAGAGGAGGCCCTTCGCACAATGGGCTTTGGCAAGGTCTGTTGTCACGCGGATCCTCCTGCCAAAATTATTTTGGGTTGGCGTTTAGCATGTATTCAACTGGGTCTATCTCAACAGCCTGCTACAATTTAGAATAATTAATTTGGACCACGATAGACTAAGAAATCCTTTACGAGGAAACCTGCATCCTCTTGAATTTTAATGGGAATGTATTTCAACTTTGCATCCATAGAACAATTTTTTAAAACAGATAGCCCTGTTGTATTATTTTCTGACACTTATGAAGTATCAAAGTGTAAGGAAAGAAGTGATAACTATAAAAAACATATGTATATATATATATATATATATATATATATATATATTTGTGTGTGTGTGTGTGTGAAACCTGATACCACGGTTTAAGTATGGCATGAAAAAGAAACGATAAGGTTTAATGTATTTAAAATTGGACTCATGTATGACATACAAATCCTGCTTATGACATGCCAAAGATACAACTGCACAGTGTCAGTTTCCATCGTACAATTATTTAAAACGAACAGCTGGACTGTACCTGTTCACCCTTATCTGTACACAAGAAGGTTCTGTTTGCAACAGTTTCAAATCGGTAGTATGTTAGTTTTTTGTGTGGTTTGCTCACAACAATAGTTACATATTGGAACACTGGAGTTGGTTTAAATATATTTTATTTACTGAATTTACAAAGATAATACAAAAGCAATGAATATGTGCAATTGGGAAAGAGGGCGAAGCCCTATATTCATCCCTCTCGCAGAAGAGGACACTTATCACAGGACAGCACAAGACGCACAAAACCATAAAGAAGAGGACAAAACGCCGACAAGACAGATAGGGGGGCAGGTATAATATTCACAATGTCAATAACAATAATTATATATATTTACACATATTGCAGAATTTGGTAAATTGTTTGTACCGTATATAAACAATAAAATAATATGAATACTTGTGCAAGCGATTAGCGATCAACCAACACCTGAATTGAAACGTTCGGTTACAGAGATGTAATTATGTACGGCTGAGAATATCTCGATATTTTCCGTAAGAGAACAATTAGAGGAGCCGTAGAGTATTGTCTGTAAAGTAAAAGGAGCATACTGTAAAATAACAGTATGAAGTTTTGATCGGGGAATAGTGTAATTAGGGCAATGAAAAAAGTAATGGCAAGAATCTTCATTAGGTGCGCCGCAGGAACATTTGGGGGTATTTTTTATGCCAATCTTGAAAAGATGCGAGTTCAATTGGCTAGCATCCAAACGGAGGCGTGTATGCTGAATAGCTAAAAATCTATTGCCAAAGTTGTACAACTCCTCAAACTTTATGGCTCTGATTACTGGTTGGGCTATGCTTGATTTGAACTTACGGATAGAGTCTGACTTCCGTATGTCGAGAGGTAGTTGATTCCATAATCTAATGGTTGAGGGAAAGAAAGATCTATCAAAAAGGTCGGTGCGAGCTCGGAGGTGAGGGAGATCGAATTGTTGGCGCGTGGCGTAGGTATGAGTTCCAGTAAAAGAAGCAGTGGAAAGAATAGAACATAATGGGTCCGGAACAAGTTTATTACCCAATTTATACATAAAGGTTAGATTTGAAATTTCCCGGCGTTTAGTTAAGGTTAGCCATCCAGTTTCTTCATATAATTTAGCATTGCTAGTTCCATATATTGCACCAGTTATAATTCGGGCGGCATTAAGCTGTATGCTTTCAAGTTTATCTTCATCTTGAGCTGTACAGCCACTCCATACTTGACTACCATATTCTAAAATAGGCCTGATGAAAGAAGTATAAATAATTTGCAGTGTTCTCCTAGCCAATGTAAATTTCAAACTTTTCATAATATTAATCAATTTGGTTGATTTGTTAGATATGTCAGCAATATGGTCTGACCATCTTAAATCAGAGCGCAATGTAACTCCGAGATGTTTATGTTGAGCTACATCTTGCAAAACATGACCTTGAAATAGGAGGGGGGGGGGTGAATAGGAGTTTGAGAGCTTCGAGAAATGAGCATTGAATCTGTTTTCAGAGCATTAAACATGACAAGCCAATCATTAGACCATTGGTCAATATCTGAAAGATCCATGTTCAAAGTTCGAGCCGCAGTGTCAGGGTTATCAACAGTCAAATAGAGAGAAGTATCATCAGCAAACATTTTTATGCTAGAACGGATAACGTTAACAATATCATTTATGTAGATCAGAAACATAAGAGGACCGAGAAGAGAACCTTGCGGCACACCAGCACAAATTTTACCCCAGCTGGAAGACTGACAGTAATGACCACACGTTGATAACGAATATATAAATAGTCTGTAAACCAAGCAAGAAGATCTCCCATAATACCGGCTTTCCTTAATTTGTGCAACAAGCCGGGATGCCAAACTTTATCAAATGCCTTATTTATATCTAGAAAAATTATTCGAACTTCTTTCTGTTGGTCGACAGCCAGACATAGTTCGTGGTATAGAAGAAGTAGCTGATTCATGGTTGAATCACCAGGGATGAATCCTGATTGGTGACCAGATATGACAGTGTTATCTCTAAAGAAATTGAAAACATTCTTAAAGACTATTTTCTCGAATACCTTTCCCGGGCAACTAAGTATTGACACAGGCCTGTAGTTGTTACATAAATCATCAGGGCCTTTCTTATGAAGGGGAGAAACGTTTGCTTGTTTCCAAGCTAAAGGGATTTTTTTTTAACTAGAGAAAGGTTGAATAATTTTGTGAGTGATGGAGAGATAACAGGTGCAGCTTCCTTAAGAAGCTTTGCGCTTATCCCGTCAGGACCAGAAGCTTTGCTTGCATCAAGACTTAAAAGTATATCTAGGACTTCTGTTTCTGTTATAGTTATCGAATCTATGATGAGCACTGGAGGGTCGGTAGTTTCAGGTACTGATGCTGAGGAAGAATCGACTTTAGATTGTTCAAGAAAAAAAGAGTTGAATATTTCAGCTTTGGACAAACTATCTGACATGTGTTTCCCATCGTGAATTAGAGAAGGAACGGTTGTAGAATGATTATTATTCATGAAGTGTTTTACAGTGCGCCACCAGCATTTACTTCATCGAGAGGAATTGTTCAAATCGGCGCGCAATTTATTTTTGTGTTCATTCTCAGCAATTTTCAGTTGTTCTTGATAGTGGTTCCGTGATTCACAAAAGGAATTCCATAAACCAGGTCAAAATTTCTACTCTTTGCTTTATCGTATTTTCTTTTGACGCGACGTTTCAGTGACCTAAGGCGGGAATTGTACCATGGTAAATCAGATGGTCTAATTTCAACATGTTTGTTTGGAATACAGTGTACAGCGGCTTCCATAAATAATTTGGACCAGGCATTACAGCATTCGTCGATATCGTTGGAGACAAAGCACGAAGTCCAATCAACCTCGCTAAGATAAATTTTGAATTCCTGAAAGTCTGCATTACCATAGTCCCATACTTGACGTATAAAAACAGGATCTTTCTTTCGACGAAACAATAGATTAGCTGCCACGACACAATGGTCACAATTTGAGATAGAGGGAAGCACGCGAGTTTCACGTACATAGTTCGGAATATTTGAAAGTATCTGGTCTAGACAGGTTGCTGAGTGATCGGTAATGCGAGTAGGTTCCTGTACATGCAAAGTTAAAAAATTCGTTCTGGAGAATTGATCAAGTTTGAGGCCTGATTGCGTTGCAAAGTCCGAATTTAAATCGCCAGTTAAAATTACATTTTTTATACCCTCGCTATTTGCTAAATCAAAACTTTCCTGAAGTTTACCCCAGAAGGAAACTGACGAATTAGGTGGTCTGTAAACGACGCCAAATAAAAACTTATTATTGTGAAGTCTTATCTCGCTCCACATTAGCTCTATGTCAGGTAACTCGAGATCATTTCGTCGAGATACATGTAAGGATTTGGAAACGTAGAGAGCAACTCTCCCACCCACATTGTTGGGGCGGTCTCGTCGGAGAATTTCGTGGTAGCCAGGTATAGCAAGATCAACAGTAGAATTTGGAGAGAGGAAGGTTTCAGAAAGGGAGATTATATCAAAATCAGGCGCAAGATCTGACCGGATGCATCTCATTTTGTCTGCTGAAAGACTACGAATATCAGAATGACAAAATGAAGTGTCAGATAAATGCTGCACAGGGCCAGGATTTAGATGGACATCGCCAGCTAAGAGTATTCACAGGGGACTTAATCCTATGATATAACTGATTCTAAGCTGCCGTCGGTACATGACGACATGTAAAAGATAGAACAAAAGTAATGTGCGCTTTTTTACTGAAAGACTCAAATTGAGGGTGATCACAGTGAGAAAAAAGTAAATAGACGTATAACTGCTGAGGTACATAAGTGGGAAGTTTTGTTTTTCTAGCATAACAACATTGTCGTAAATGCTATGTATGTAAGAAACAGATAAAGAGTCCCACATAATATAATGTAGATACTTGCACATTATCTTGCATGTGTAGCACATAACTGTCAATATAATATTCAGTCTAATTACCCATGTCAGCTCGAAACACATGCAGTAAACAAGCACAATATTTGCAATGAATATTGATCTGCGATATATATGCACATTGAAAACAGTGGAAGAGATGTTGTTAATAAGGATACAGTTTTCAGTTTAGATCCAATTGAAGCAACATAATGTGCAAATCATAACTGGAATGTAAATAAAGATTGCTCCAGTATTTAGACATGCAAAATAACCGTAACATTGTGATGTTGACATTTTTGCTGCCCAAGCAGTAAAAGATAATATTTCAAGTGTGACTACATAAACGTGTCTGAGTAACACAACGACATAAGAGCAGAACATGTTTAGCAAGTAGTCAAAATAGCTTGCGTGCTCGATCTTGAAATAGATTATGTACTCTTTACCAAAAAAGCCATTTCATATATTATATAATATGGAAACAAGTCAGCCCCCACGGAGAAAAGAACCACGTATAACTGGAGTTCTTGCGCAATCACTGCCATGTCAAGTTGGACAACTGAGCTGAGCACATGGCCTTTGACTGTTGGCCCAAATACATGTCATGTATAATTTTTTTTAGAGAAAATGGAGCACAATAAATGCAGCCCCCAATCCATGGCCGTGCACGCTCATAATCCACATGAACATGGAAAGAGAGAAGCAGCACAGGAAAGGGAAGTAAAAATGGCACCACGTGAAAATGGAGCAAACAAGACACCACACGCAAACAGTGATAAAGAAACCCCACACGAGAATGAAGCAGATAAGACAACTGATGAAGAAGATGGGGTGCCCTATGATAAAGGATGGGCCTGGATGTGTGTCCTCAGTAAGTACTTAAACTGTGATAGAGAAAGGGCTTGGGTGTGTATCAGTAAGTACTTAAACTGTGATAGAGAAAGGGCTTGGGTGTGTATCAGAAAGTACTTTAACTGTGATAGAGAAAGGGCTTGGGTGTGTATCAGAAAGTACTTTAACTGTGATAGAGAAAGGGCTTGGGTGTGTATCAGTAAGCACTTAAACTGTGATAGAGAAAGGGCTGGGTGTGTATCAGTAAGCACTTAAACTGTGATAGAGAAAGGGCTTGGGTGTGTATCAGTAAGCACTTAAACTGTGATAGAGAAAGGGCTGGGTGTGTATCAGTAATTACTTAAACTGTAATAGAAAGGGGCTTTGATATATGGGCTCAGTGAGTACTGTAAATCTCATAGAAGCCTGGGTGTGTACTGGATGAATATTTGTAACCCTGATAGCAAATGAGCTGGGTGTGTCCTCTATCAGTACTCTATCTATTTTACAGGATGGATTAAGATGCATGTCAAAATAGAAGAAAATGACTTTTATCTTCTTTTAAAGGTAATAGGAACTGGGCAGGAAAAGCGGGCGACTTTTTACTTCATGCGTGGGCTCTTTATCTGTGATGTCATTCTACAATGGTCATGTGATAGTTAGCTTTTCTTTGAACTCTGTGAGCCAGCCCTGCTTGCCAAGTTACTATTGGTTGAGGTGTTACCTGCTTCTTAAGCTGACATGAGATTAAGTATACTAGCCTGCCCTATGCATATAATTATCATGAAATAAGCTACCTGGTGGTAGCAGCAATTCTCATTTCCTGTAAGTTGCTACACGAGCAGGCTGCAGTGAGCGGGATATTCATATCAGACAGGTAAGAATCGAGTTGAGAACGCCCAAGACGGAGTAGCGTATGCACAACATTAGCAAACGATCTCTGAACACTAAATATTTAGGCATCTCATGGCGCAAAAACAGAAGGTTGTTTAATTTTGATTTGAAGATCGAAGGTGAGGGAGACAATTTAACTTCGTCCGGTACGTCATTCAACAGGCTAATCGGAGAAAGCAAATTGATTTTAGATTGCTGTCAGTCCTGCACTTAATTAACATAAGTTTTGGGGTAATTTCGGAGTGGGTGGTTTGCTTGCATTAATATATAATGTAGAATGAGGTCATAAAGGTATCCCGGCGTAAGTTTATTTACTATCTTATACAGAAGAACTAATTTTCACATATCTCTCTCTCTCTCTCTCTCTCTCTCTCTCTCTCTCTCTCTCTCTCTCTCTCTCCCTCTCTCTCTCTCTCTCTCTCTCTCTGTGTGTGTGTGTGTCGCGGCTCCCAACCTATTTCAGCAAGTGGCCTATCGTTAAATGTGAATAGGTTAGGTCATGTTCAACCGTTTCATGTGGATTTTCAGCGGAGGGTTCTGTAGGCAGGTGGGTTTTATATGTGTATTTCCATTAGTTTCCATTGTAATTTGTCTTTGTAATTTAAAAACCGCTATGCCAAGAAACAACAAATTTCTTCTGGTAAATGGTTGTATATAGTTAAAATTCTACTAAAAATTTGGTAACTGTTTAACGTATTGAATGTTACTTTAACATAGAATCTTTTGGGAATACACGCCTCCAGCCCGCAAGAATTTTGTTTACTGGGTTGTGTATTCAGCCAAATACTTTTTAAATTGTTAATTGCAACCGCTCCTAATTCATTGCGCCAGTGTTTCACATTGTAATCTTCCCAAACAAGCTGATAGCTCGTGGCTGCAATTGTCGAACAAAACACCCATACTCCAAAATTTTGCAGACCATGAATAGATAAAAAATTTTAAGGGTTATCTAGAAAGATTAAATAAACGTCTTTTGGACAGGGAAAGGCGTTTATATTCTTTCGTAACAACGCAATTTATGTGGGTGTGGCTTGTAGCTTCAGGTATTGCAGAGCTACCAAGGTACAGAGTGGGACGATTTTCTTTTTCTCTTTTTCAAAAGAGCAAAACCAAGAAAGATTTAACAGCACTAAAAGTCATACGACACAACCGACCCCAGATAGACAGACGTCCAAGATCGATACTAAATTAAATGCGATTTGCAGGGGCTTGTGGATCATAGATAATTTCTAAAATTCGTGTCATCGCAAAGAGCCTGGTGTCAAAAGTTATGTTATGAGTAATATCTTTTATTACAAATTACTTAGACAACCGCTGGTACTTGTGGACCTATATCCACTAACGGGGAAACCTTCTCCTCTAAGCTCCATCTTTGACCTAGCGGGGGCGCTTGTCACGTCCGTCCAATGATGCTACGTAATTCAGAGCCTGAAGTTTACTTCAGTGTTGAATACAATAATCCTTTTCTGGGGCCCACCGCTGCAGACAACTGGTAACTCCAATTCATTGTACTACATTCTCACCTAATGCTCACTCTGGAAATGTTCCATTATGTATTGTAGTTTACATTCATTTGACAAATTAACCCTCCCTTAGCACTGATCAAATATATTTTGGAGTCTACCTCCACAAAATATGCAATTGGAACTACCCCGCACCAAATGGATAGCAATGGGAATATCTGTGTGTGTTGGGGGGGGGGTATAATATATGAAACCAAAAATGTATATTTTGCAAATATTTCAGAGCATCAATAATGATATGATATATGCTGTGGCCAGGATTCACTTTGATATCCACATCAAATGTATTTTTGTGCGACTGTCCCGCAATATATATATATATATATATATATATATATATATATATATATATATATATATATATATATATATATATATATATATATATATATCTTTATTTTCGTATTCATGGCACACAGCTCCAACAGGCTGTAAGCATTAGAAAACGCAGATAAGGAAACTTAGCTAATACACAAGCACTCAATAAGGTCATCAATTTCAGTACGACACAATATTGCACTAAGTTGCCTGTCACAAATGTCACAGAGCTCACGCATCAGGGACGCCATAGTCTGGGCACAGGGGCTCACTGCCTGGGTATGACTGATCATCATGGCATTGATTGTCTTGAAGGAGCTGCGATTCGCCAGTAGCTGAACGGCTTCCAGCCAAAGTCAGTCGGGCACATCAATTTACAACTTCATTTTGATTATTAAGTGTATTATGCGTGAATTTAAAGATCGCTTGTGCAATTGGATTTCAATAGGCATGACACTTGAAATTAACGGCAGTAAATTACAGTGCGTCCTGGCAGGTAGTCGCCAAATGAGACGTATAACTTTCTTTCATGCTAAAATTTTATGTCTATATCCCTGTTTGAAAAAATTGCACAATTGAGACCCATAAGAAACATGCAATACGATTTGAAAAGATTATATCTGGTGGAAGCAAATGTGTTCACGAAGTGAGCCATGAGGAATTTTACCTCAGAATAAAATTTGCTGATTCAGCGATCAACATTACTTGTAGCTGAATTTGGACCAATCAGATGACCGAAATGAATGAAATCCTGAACTTGCTCAAGGAATTCACCGTCCAAAGATAATGAGTCGCATGGTTCAGTTGGGGGATATGACATCCACTTGCTTTTGTTGGAGTTAAATGCCACATAAACTCTTTAGCAAATTTAGCACAAATATCTAGTGACTTACGAAGGGCACACATAGTAGGGGATAATAAGACCAGATCATCAGCAAAAGCTTAGGCATCAAGAAAGGTGTTACCAATGTGGAAACCGAGTCCTGATTTTTTCTAGTCGTACTGATAGCTGATTAATATATACACCAAACGATATAGGAGATAACACACACCCTTGTTTAACCCCATTTTGGCATGAAAAGGCATCTGATGCTACATTATGCCACACAACATTTTGAGTAGTATCAATATTAAGCAATAGTCGAACATATATGGGAGGTAATGTGCTTTGCAACAGTAAAGTAAACAATTTAACATAATGCACTCAGTCAAACGCCTGAGTGGCATCGAGAAAAACCAAATTTATGTTCTTATTATGAGAGGTGTAACAATTGGCACATTCAAGCAATGTATAAGGACACTGTGTTGGGGATCTGTTGGCTTTAAATCCAAATTGCAGATCAGAAGTGCACAGAGTATCGGAATGATCGTTTAAGATGACCCAGTCAAATAGTTTATCAAGAACGCTACTTAACGCAATACCAGGGTAATTTTCAGAATTACTCAGTGCCTTTCTCTTATCATCTGTAGGGTATGGCATAGTTTTAGCAAGTCCACCAGGAGCAGTACTATGCACCAACATAGACGAAAAGAGAAGCGCAAAATATACATTAAAGCAGCCAGTACCATGAATGATATGGTCTGAATAGCATCCTTGATCTCCGTCATGTTTACCTTTTATCAACTTACCCAGTCCATTTACTATTTTCTGTATGGATACTAAATTCCTAAGAGTATCATATGACACGCTATTATATGAATCAATGTATTACCCAACAAATAGCTGCCTAATTTCACCAGGGTCTGTTTCACCGTCTATAGCACCTGACACAGAACCGCCTGTGCTTCTGATCCGTTTGACCTTCGAGCAAAAATCCCTTGTTTTATTATTTAGCATGGAATCCGTTAACAAATGGTAATTAGCCCGCGTATTTTTCTGACGTTTGGTATAACCCCGACTCCGGGAAAGTGTTACATTCCCATATGCAATGCATTGCGCCATGTTGAAAATGGCTCCCACCAACACATGCATAATTTGCAAGAATATCGTGTCGCATTTATAATTGTAACTAACGATGATAACTGCTTCAGACACAACTGAGCAAGCAGATTAAAGTTAGGTTAATAATAAGTCATGTTTTAATGGTAATTTTACTATCGTTTGCCCTGGTGACTAAGAGAACAGACGCCTGGAACCTTGAGGAAAATTACCAAAACAATCACCAACTTGAAACATCTGGACCAATGCTGTTTCACCGAAGAACCGTGGCTATGCAGCTATGCTGTTTCCCCGGACTAAGTTAACCATCCAGACAAGTTCAAATAAAATGCTGTTTTTTTAGTTGACTTTGCTACAAAATAACGGCACATGACGTCCGATAAAATCTTTCAGCCAGGGTTGATCAATCTTTGTTAGAGAAGGGTTGCTTAAAAAATTTTCAATGTTTCATTAATTTTTATTTAGGGTCGGACCTTTTCAGTCGGCTTACCGAAACCACACATTAATTTTTGTTAGGCTTTCGGTAACTTGGGCATTTGTTGGAACATGCCGAAAATGGATGTTCTTTTCCGTTATACACATTACGTCCTTTGACGTCAGTTTAATTTGTTACCTGGACAGGTCGGAAGCGCTTGTGCAAATGCAAAAAGGAGGAGACCAAGGGTATAGCCCTAGGGCCCGTCATTCTCTATGGGAAGCCATGAAGAGCTTTGACCGCATGTGACAACCCTTGCCGGCAATTGTTAAGATAGCTTCCAAACCATTTGTTGATGGATGGGGTAAAGCCAAATTGATGCATCATAAAGATGCTACACACGGTCAAAAGCTATATAAATATAAAGAAAAACAACCACCCATGTCTCTTTGTCTAGTTCCAGACCATTATAGATGTTATGTAAGATAATAATTTGTTGGTTAATTATAGAATCATTGGAAATGAAGGCGGGATTTTGCCTGGTCAAGAGATTATGCAGTTTTTTTGTACACCAATCTTTCAAAACATTTGGAACGCTGCAAATTAAGGATATTGGTTAGATTGATTTAAGATGCCAATCAGATTTCTTGTGAATATGTAAATATTTTACTTTTTCCACTGCAAAGGAAATTCACCAGCTGGCAATGAACTGTTAAACAATTTGGTTAGGGAATTGTAAATGCCAGTAGCAAACTGTTTTAGTAAAAATACTCAGCCCGTCAAGATAAGTTGCAGAAGTATTCTAAAGTGACATAAGGATTTTGTAAACATCGTTTTTATTTAATTCGAAAGGTTCCAACCTGGCATCCGTACGGTATTAAAAAAATGATAAGGGGAGAAGATAATTGTCTTTAGGGATTCTAGACGGACTGACAAAGAATTTAGTGAAGACTTCAGCATTCTCATTGTTAGTAGAAAAAATACTGTTGTGTTAATGAGACCAGAAATGTTTAGATGCAGTGTGCATCCCAAAACGGACCTAACCAGATTCTGCCACTTTTTGACATTGTTTTCTATACTGTCCAGTTCTGTGCAAAGTTTGGAAAAATAAGCCCATATAGCCCTCCTGATTGCCGAAACACAATTATTGCGGTAACTTTCATAAGACTGATAGAGTCTATCTGCGGCGCAAGAAGGATTACCATTGTCTTTCTTTGGTAACTGTTTGTATCTTTTTTAGAACATATTCCGTCTCAGAATTAGGTAATCAAGGTGACCGATGATGGAAAACGAATCCTTAGCATAAAAGGCAACGCCACCACCGGGACCAACAATGTCCCTCCGGAGGGGCGGATGGAAGCCTGGCATAGATAGCAATTGGTTTGGCAACCTTGGGTTGAGCCATTTTTCAGATAAAGTGGTTAAGTCAATGTCTTAAGTTAGTGCGAGAAATCTAAGTCCATCAAGTTTTCCTTCACTTTTGAGACCTGAAATGTTAATGTGACAGAGTTAAACTATTTGTAGTGTTCTATGTTCCAGGCTTTATATGAATGTCAACAGCTGGTTAGATATGATTGTTAAGTACAATTAAGGCATATCTCATGCACGAGACCGAAGCGTGTAGCAGTACCAGACAGACAAGGACAAAATGCGCGACAATGCTGCACCAAGCTGGTCTACAGCATATTGATCAATGACAATAATTGTCGACAGTAATTTGGAATATATGAAAAAGCGCAATAGCCGCCCTGTGTTTTTGAAGACAACAACCCGTGACTGAAGGACATATATTTGTGATCGTTTCTGCCATATCAAGAATATCGCCTAAACATTTGAATTGAAGAATTGAGGCTTGCATGCAGATACACTCTTGTACAAAACACAATAGACATGTAACGTAGTAAACAGATTAATAGATTATTAAAAATGCAAGACACGTATTTGGCACAATCAAAAATAGGTAAAGTAAGTACGAAGGTGCGGATCATGTATAAAAATAACTGTTCAGCTGGATGTAAGCAAATATCAGAACAACGATGACCTGCAGTTACACCAAATATCGAGGTGTCATATCTGCGTGTAGACATATTACATCACGTAACCGTGATCAGATTCCAACCTTCGACAATAGCTCATGTAATACTCTTTAATGTTCGATTCGTGACCACACATGGTCCGAGTTACCCTCAACTAGGCGCCCTACAGAAACAGTACACAGAACATCAGTATTGGTGTGCCTCTTTTGAGATAATACACTGGCACGTAGTACAACAGCATGTCAGCATTAGCATTACGACAGCTTATGATCATTGGAAGTAAATGAAAGGTATTATAATAAATAAGATATACGCAAATCTCAGATGGCTGGCTTGTAGGTCAAGTTTGTATTAAAAACAAAAAAAAAACCAAGAAACTCGACTAGTGGTAGTGAATATGCATAAATTAGATCGTGCTCAATGTATTTGGCCACATCTGCGAAACTAAGAAACAACATGTCTACTTCATTAAATCAGCATTATACATATGCTCGGAACTCCATGTTCTATTGCTGCAGCAATTGGTATTCAGTGCTATTGTTTGATGCCCGATGTTAACATGGACCTTGACCGGGGACCGCATGCTCATCTACGTTAAGAACACGTAACAGCAGTAGCTCAAAACTCTGACCAGGGCACATATACACAAACAGTTACATGTAAATGGGGTGTAGTATAGTTGAAGTACCTATTATGGATATGTTCCTATTGTCGATAGGGTGGGCAAAAATATTGTTATTATTACTTGCTAATCTATCTTTGTATGTGATTAGTTGCCGGACTCTGAACTCTGAAATTTTGTGCAACGATATCTGGGTCCGTTCCCTGACGTCTCAGTTACGAGGGTAATTGGCGCTAAATGCATGTTTGGATTCCTCACGCTAAGCAAATAGCACACTTTTCAGAGAATGCACAGATTTTATATTTTAATAATCGCAGAGACCCTAGCTTTTCAGCTTTTTCATAAACTGATTTCATGTTTACTTAAACAGAAAATGTTTGACCAACTGACCCACCCCGAACTTCATCTCTGTGGAGTTTTCAGTTGCTATATCGAGAATAGGAGCATGGTTTTTACAAGCTCATCACCGGAATTGGAGTGTCATGTCTTGTTTAGACCACCTGAGTTCGTCAAGAAAAGACAAGCCTGTTTAGATTTTATCATGAAATTACAGCTTAGAACTTGTAGTCTGTGATTTATAACAATAATTTTTCTATGTATGATCATTGACGTATTGTGCTGCATTTTTACAAACCGCACGGCTTAGCCTATCGATAACTGGTACATCGTGCATATAAGCACCATTCATCAAAGGAGCATCACAATATGCTTGTGTATGATCATAGCAGGCAAACAATAGGCAATAACTGTCATAACAGACAATGACAAGATTGATTTGCATTAGCGTTTGGTTTGTATTAATGAGTTGAAACACATATCCAGTAAATTTAGGTTGAAAAACAGAAGAATATGGCATTCGCTGATACACGGCTAAATACCATAGATGCAGATTGCCAGGCATATCGTTACCTCCCTATGAAGGAAACTATAAAAATTGTCTACATCATATAGATTAGTTCACAAGAATCAATATGTGTACATATTAAAATACGTAAATGGATGTGCATAGAATGACATGTAGCGTTGATGTAACGCTGAAAGTACAAAAGCTTCTGTTTGAGGCCAAATATGAGCATGGATCATGACCAGGCACTATTTTATAAATGGCTTATGTATAAACCGGGTTACTCTGAAAAAAGCTGACCAGTGAACATACGCACAAACAATTACATGTTAAGAGCAAGCTCTACACAAAGCGTAAATCAACAATTAGAATATCACAATAAGTTTGTTTGTATCATAGCAGACAAACAGGAAATGACGTGCAATGTCAGGAACGACTTCTTTAAATGTTAGGTGTGTATCTTAAGATGCGCAAATTTAAGTTGTGCAACAGAAATAAAGAACGTCTGCTGGTACACATTTGATTACAAAATGAAATGATGTAAAGCGCCCATTGTTTGGTAAAACTAATGTAAATAAAACTTCGGTACGCAAATATCATGTGAAATATCTAAATAAATATGCTTGGAATGCCTTTGTATTAAGGAGGACAAAAACAAACAAAAAAACAAGAATACAAGAAAAAAACAAAACAGAAAAGAGGAACAACCAAAAAACCCTGAACTACAAAGATTATTGGAGCCAGAGGTAAACACAGGCTGATAAAAGTTGAACTTAGTTCTGTCAAATACTGCACATAAAAAAATGTGGGTGGGCTGCTCCAACTGAACAGTGAACTCCGAAATAAGGTTATTCAGTCTCTATCTTGTTTATGTGGAGCGAACTTAGAAAATAGTTCTTGATTTTTTTTTCAGTTTGATAAATATGTTCTGTGCAGGGATGAGTCACAATCTAAAGTAAATTATGGAAATTGCAACCACAATACTTTTGCTCTGTGGAATCAGACCTAAAGAAATTACAACAGGTCAAAATGAGTGCGTTTTTAAAGCAGTACAGCAATTTATTAAGAACTCCAGCATGTTCAGAATATGAACACTGTCAATTTTTAGTAACCTTTTATTGTTCAGATGCTTGTGTTTAAGCTGATACATCATTCGATTCACCGTTTTTTTGTTTATTAATCGTGATCGTGTACATGTGTAATAGTGTTTTGACATTTGATTGTTGTCGTGTGGACATACAAGAGGCCCTAATATTTTCTAAATAATATATATTTTATCCAAACCAACTTCATATATAATAGACAAATGGGCCTGGATTTGTGTCCTCTGTGAGTGTTTTGACTGTGATAAAATATTTGTAAAATTATATTGTATTTCGATCAATTCGTCTCTACCTGAGGCCTCGGGTTCGCTATCGGCCATTAATCCGACCCTCCATAAATAAAAAAATGCAATCCCCATTGCCTAATACAGTTATCAATAGGAATTCATGCATTAGCCAATACCGTCCGAATTGAAAAACAAGAACAAAATCGTTAAAACCCAGGAATCCACAATATCTCCACCTTGTGAAAAACTTTGTTTACCCCTTCCATAAGCTACATTTCCAATAGGTTTCAGCGCAATCTCAGAGACAGGTTTGAAGAAGTAAAAAATAGCTTTAATAGAAAAAAATTCATTACAAAACAAAACAATTGTTGCGCCACCTAATGAGCAATTAAGGCCTGGGGGTCCCCAGAAGTGTCCCTTTCATGCAATTATGAAGCAATTTGCTTGGCGGTTTCGGAGACGATTTGTTAAAAGATTTGGTCAAAAAATAAAAAAAGAAATCATCAAAATATTCCAAAATCACTGGAGCCTGACTATTTGAACAAATAAGGTACACTCGCAGTTTAAAGTGAATCTGGTTAGTGGTTTTGGGGAAGTTGAAAATGTGAATTGTGGACGATGGCCGGACGGACCGTCAGACGGAGGACGGATACTTGACATAATATAAGTTCAGCTGACTGACATGTCAGCCCAGCTGAAAATATGTTACTTGTAGTAGGAAAAAGAAATCAGTCTGAGTATAGGAATGCAAATTTGTATCAGCATGGCACTTAGAGATAGGCTAAAATCTACACACATAAGCATATGCCGAAACTTTATGAGATAAAGGCGAACTATAATTCTAAAACATCCCATCTGCCTAGTTGATAATCCATTATTATCGCTATCGTCTTCCCTTAGAAATTGTTGAAACTTCAATGTAGTGGCATACATTTTCCTCTTGCATTATAGAACAATTGGTAGTACATGTTGCAGATGGAGTACCATACAGTAGTAAGTTAATTTTCTCAGACTGATGCAAGTTATTAAGGCAAACGTCTGTATCATTTAACTTTTTTCACTAACCCTTGCCTCGAGAATTTGCCTATCTTCATTGGCACTGCAGCATAAAATGAGTCACTGTTTGAGACCGAAAACCACAATCACAGGCTGGGGAATGGTCACGGTAATACAGATGAGCATTGAGAGCACTGAAGTCAATTCTCAACTGGTTTAACGAAATGTTCAATTTGTGGCGCCCATATTTTACATGGGGTAACTTTGAGGGAAAGTAAATTGATTTGATTAAAGCTTAAAATATTTAATAAAGGAGCATTTCTAATAGTTTTCTAAGGAAATGCAGCAGGTAGACAGAATAAATGAAGTTTCAAAGGCTATTTTGCGTGAGACTAGAATTAAAACTCGAAGATACCCAGAACACAAGCCGTTTACAATTTTATAGTACAGTGTGACTTTCAAATATTTACTTCCGGTTTCTTTGCTGGCCCAGCTTATATCATTTAGTACTCTGGGTGCATCATATGTTTTCATTACTACAGAAACATATAAAGCAGCTTTGCACTGCAGTGCCTCCAGCATTTGTGAAAAAAAAAACTAAGCAAAAAGAAAAAAAAACTCGAGCCACACACTTGGGTATTTTCCTAACAAGTGAATTATAAATGCTTTCTAAAGGATTACAAGCGAGAATAACAGAAAGTTGTCTGATGTACCTCAAACAACAGGAAACTGTGTTACAAATGCATTTTAAATGACTGTTCGTAAATAAATTTTCGGATAAAATGATGCAGAGATGTTTGTGCCCATGAAACTCATTTACAAGTTTCTCCCCATAAATTACAGCTAACTTTTCCGTTTTCATAGAAAAAGACAATGCCGTCCATTTTACTAGGCTTAAAGTGGTCTCTCTGCTTTACCCCTCAATCTTTAATGACAGGCTAATTCTCATTTGAGCGAATGTTAGTTTCCTTGGGTATGTCAACAATGATGCATTATCGGTGAACAAGTATGCTTTGCTTTGCAAGCTTAGTCTTCTACAAATTCATTTATAAAGGCAAGAATTAATAAAGGCCCTAAAACACTACCTCGCGGAACACCATACCCTATCGCTACCCAGTAGGATGCACAACCTTTCAATACTGCTCACTGTTTTCTGTTACATAAGTGTGAATGAATTCATGACAGCGTAGGATCGCAAATTCCTCACTCCAGTAATATGAATAAGACCACGATGTCGTAGGATCGCAAATTCCTTACTGCAGTAATATGAATAAGACCACGATGTCGTACCCTGTCAGATGCTTTATATACATCTAAGAACAACATCCGTATTTCCTTTCCTTGATCAATTGATCAGGAACAATGTTAAGCGGTTGGTTAAAACCTTGTAATCAATTTTTTTTTTCAAACAGAGTTACAATGAGTGAGAAGGTCATTTGAAGTGAAGTAATTAATCAATCTCTTGTATATACAATTTTGTTTTTACAAAATCTGGACAAAAAACATAGTTACTGTGTTTTGTCACACGAAACTGAGGGATTGCTTGAGTGAGTTCCCAGTACTTTAAATCATTGTGACTTGCGCATCACAATGCAATTCAAAAAATAATCTTATCACTTGATTTATATATTAGACCTCTGTTTACAAATTCCCCCGAAACAAAAACGCTCGAGTCATCCCCAACACACAATAGAATACTATAAATATATTACACTTCCAGGTGCCTTCATCATGAATGCAGTTGTCATTGGTGGATTTGTGAAGTCCTTTGGGGTCTTCTTCACTACAATTCTTGAACGTTTTGGGACCACTGCTGGGGCCACATCATGGGTTACTGCACTGTTCTTGGTCTTTGTGAATTGTACAGGTGAGATGAAGTTGAAATTGTCCTTCATGCATTAAAATCTACAGAGTTCCCGCATATCACCAATCAGACAATGTAAAAGAATGGTATTTTATATCCTGTTTTGAAATGAATTTACAAAGTTTTGCTTTGGACACAACTTCCATCTGATCATCCAGATGGGAGAGAGTTTATCAATGACTTTTCTAGAACCGGAAACTGTGAGTAAGTAATGATGTTGCTATTTAACACATACATACTTATCAATTTGTGAATGACAAATAGGAAATCATCAGATTGCAATGCAATTCCTGGTGGACAGCTGTGGTTGAAGTGGTTGAAGCTGTCTATGGAAAAATTTCATCCAGGAAAGGTTTGATATCATTATTGACACATTACCTGGTACCTGTGTATGGGGTGCCAAGTGTAACATTGTTGGTTTCTGCACGATATCATAATGCTTATCGTTTCGTGGACGGAATCACAGCAGGAATCACAAAATTGTAACAGCAAGTACAAAATTGAAGTCCCACCATGAAATTAAATTACTCTTACGATTTTGTGGATTAAACTGGAAGAAAATGTCTTTAAAATGAACGTATTTAAAAAATCCAACAAGCTTATAGAATTTTGTGCACTGAGTTCTAATACTTCATCAATTTTGTGCACAAAATCGTATAATATTATGAATTCTGTGCACAAAAGTATAATCTTTTATCAATTTCGTCTTCGACTCCTATACTCTCTACATATTATTATAGGATATCACGAAAATGACCATGATAACGATTCTGTGGCTTTATACGATTTCGTAATATCCTTTGCGATTCTGTGGACACAATCCATAAAGTATAATTCTGTCTGTCATTTTTCCAATTTTTTACACAAAAGTGGATTCGTTTTATAGAATTTCGTGAACTGAATACCGTTTCCATTGACAAAATCAATGAGATTATTTGAATTTCGTGATATTAATTTCGACAAAGTTGAAAGATTACTCGATTATGTGGACGAAATAACAAACTTACTTATTCCCGTTTGTGGAAGGACTTCAAAATAATTTCGTCCACGGAATCGTATAAGGGTTAAAATTTCGCGAAAAGTTTTTCAATTACCTGAATTGTTTATGATAATTTCGTGGGCAAAACTGATAAATTGATTGACAATTTTGTTGACAGAAATACATGTAAATTTCTACAGAATCCTACGTTTATACATCCTTAGTGAACAAAATAGGCAGAATAACGGGATTTTGTTAAGAGTATTTGTAGGCCTATTTTGTGGACAAGATTGGTAGCTTTACTAGATTTTGTGGGCGTAATTGATAAACTTACCTGGATTTCGTGTAAAAATGGATAAAATTATGGATTCCGTGGACAAAATTGATAAACTTGACAATTCTGTGGATGAAATCGTTAGAGTTGACGAATTTCGTCCACGAAATGAATTAAAATTACCACAAAATTAATGTTACATGTGGCATTCTATACCTGTGGACAAAATATCACTTTTGTATTTGTGTAATTTTGTCCAGAACCACTTCCTAGTAGTCATTACCCTATTCTGCAGTCCGAACAATTTACTCTCCATAAGCTAACCTGTCACTGTCTAACTTGTATACATATGGAAGTTCTATAGTCTGTATTACCCACGATGTTCCGTAGAATTTTGACATAGGCTGCATTAGCCCACATAAATTAAATTAACATGTTTCGGAGCCTATACCCGTACATGTCACTTTGAATAGCGGCTCCTGGTCTAAGCTAAATATTCGGCTAAGAAATCCTACATAATAATGAATAAATAAAAACTTGGCATATGATGAATAAGCCATGAAGTTTTGTTTATAAATGCAGAGCTTCATGACGAAAGAAGAATATCCGTCAAACAAAACATACTTACTAAATGTGTATAGTACAAGTTCAGATAAGAACAATTTCACTCATCCCTGAACCAGTATCTACCCTTTCTAGTAATCCTAGTTAAACCACCTGCCAGTGTATAATTGAAGTAGAAACAAACTGGTGCCTTATATTCTGTCCAGTGATTGTAAAATAATCAATTGGAGCTAGAACATCTGTGAGAATTGAATATTACTAAATAATTAAAAGGAAGGCTTCAAATGTGGATGACATTGAAAAAAAAAAACAATTGTTTATCCCCGTATTTCTGGTTGCACACAGGGCCATTTACATCAGAAAACTAGGAAAGATTATTTGCTGCATAGCAAATCAGTGTGTGTGTCTTCAAAGCATATTGGTATGGCAATGTACAACTATTCCATCACACTGAAGTAGAAGTTGGAATGGCATCTCTATCTATTATAGCTTTGAAGTTATTCAGGATTTAAAATTTCAAATGCTGCTAATGAGCCTAATTTGAATTGCTACAACTCTTGTTTTAAATTCATTAGATGTGCACTGGTCAATAATACCCTAGTAGAAATTGGAATGACATCTCTATCTGTTATACGTTTGAAGAAACTAAATTTAAAATTTCAAATGCCCCTAATTTGCATAATTTTAGACATCTTTATTTCTGTGTATAAAACGGCCGAAGGCCTTGTATGGAGGTACAATCATGCCAAGTTTAGAGTCTCTATGTATAATAGTGTCCGAGAAAAGTGTCCGACAAATTTGCTGGTAAAGAAGAAAGAAAGAAAGAAAGAAAAAAAGAAAGAAAGAAAGAAAAAAAGAAAGAAAGATTGATTGAAAGAAAGAAAGAAAGAAAGAAAGAAAGAAACTCGAAAGAAGATTTGCTTGAACGCAAATCTGTCTGTGTGCCTTTAAAAGTTGTGAATATTAAATGCTACAACTTTTATCCTTTAATACTTCACATTACATTAAGCTTATGGCTGCATGCAAATTTCAAAGTCCAAATGACCTTGACCTTTGACCTTTACAGGTCACGTGTAAATTGCACAGTGTTACAATACCCACAATTTAAGCCAAACATGAACCAAATCAGAGTAAAATTGACCAAGTTATGGCAAGATGAAACTTTCGAAAGGCCAAATGAACTTGACCTTTGCCTTTTTGAGGTTACATGTTCTTATAAAAATGTCCAGTGTAGCAATACCTACAATTTGAGTCCAACATGTGTAGAATTGGATGGAGATTGGCCAAGTCCACATGACCTTGACCTTTGAACTTTAGAGGTCACATGTAAATTTCAAAAATGTGCAGGGTCACAAAAGCTACAATTTGAGCCCAACATATCAAAACTGGATAGAAATTGACCAAGTTATGGCTAGAAGAAAGCCACCATCGAAAGTGGCCTTTGACCTTAAAATGACTCTTGACCTTGAGATGACCTCTACCTGAAGTGAACCTTGACCTCAAAAATGACATTTTGGGTTAAAATTGACCTTTTACCTTGACATGACCTTTGATTTTGACATGACCTTGACATTTGAGATGACCTTTCCCTTGCTATGATCGAACTCCTATACACTCGGAACCACATCTACTATTGTATTTATGATATTGAAGATTTAAAACTTTAATTAGCCCTCATTTGCATAATTTTGAAAAGCATGACCTCTCATTATAAAAAGGCCAGACTTTATCTATAGAAGTATAATTGTGCCAAGTTTGGAGTTTATACATATAATACTTTTCAAATGAAATGTCAGACAAATTTGCCTGTAAAGAAAGAAAGAAAGAAAGTAAGAAAAAAAGAAAGAAAGAAAGAAAGAAAGAAAGAATTCCAAGAAAAACAGAAAAGTGTGCGTTGACACACACTTTAAATAGGTACATGAGTAATTGTTGTCACATGACGTCCAACCATTACTGATCCTTTTACCAGCCATTGTATTGGACACCCCAATCACACGACCTAGATGTTCTAGCCAGACAAGATCGGAAACTATGCATTACCATTTAAAATCATATTTTTTCTATGACATTCAATCAGCACACCTAAATGCACTGTTTTTATATGCATTTATAAACATTCTCATATAGTAACACGTTTTGAGGCACGATGTGCCCTTTGGCAGCCAAGGGTAAAAAATGGTAATCTAAAGACATCTAAATTTAGAGATATACATGTCAAAAGGTCAAATTGATACATTTACATTCGGTCCAAAGTTTAGCATTAAAGAGATAGGATTTTTCCTTCGCATCATTTTCTCATGAATACAAGGTCATGAACTACAACGGCGAGTTGCATTGCACACTGTTATATCCATTGATGTGGCACTGCTTTTGTCGACATGACATGACTCTGTGTGCCCCTAACCCAGTGACGTTGAACTTGTGGCTCCGCCCCCACCCCCCCCCCCCCATTATGTCGGTTGTCTGCATCGTCTACTGAAGTTGTGCCTCATGCTGCCTAAAACCTTTGTCTGTGTCAAATCAAACGATGTCAGCTTGCGCAATTTGTAATTCCATTTTCCACAATTGCACGTTTAACATTGTCACCGGTAACTAGTGATTTTTTAAATGCTGGAGGCAGGAACCTTCGAGCCGCATCACTGCCATCATAAATTCTTGGCATATCCGCCACTTGAGTGACATTACTTTTTCTACTTTGCGTGTAACGCTGATCTTTTATCCTTTAATGTTAATTGTTAAAAATACGTTTCTCATTCTATGCTTATTTGAAGAATCGATTATATAAATATTTTAAGAACTTTATTTTATGTTTAGTGTCTTTGATTACCATTAGACGTTATAATTTGTTATGGTTGTTCTGTCAAACATGTGTACTCCCACCACAATGAAGTTTGGGTGAATTTAGTAAAATTTAAACAGTTTTTTTGGCAGGTTTTAAACTGATATTTATTGAGACATATGAAAATATAAGTGTTGAAAGCCGCCATTTTGATTCACATGGACGAAATGACTGAGGGGGCTGTTGGGGCAATTCTGCGTGAACCACGACAGTCGTTCTTGCAGTAAATGGCCTCAGTGGTCCCTACAATTATAAGTCCCATGTGCCTGGAAATGCGGGAGTTCAATTCCTAAGCCTTTTCTAAGAATCACAAAATCGGTGATATCTACAACTGAACTTTGGATGTTAAAAATCCTGTACGATATATCTATAATTCATTTCAAGATATATATATATATACACACGTTTTTGATCGTTAGTTCGTGAACTTGTAGACACTTAACATCTCGGCTGTGATTGCAACATCACATTAACATGTTACGTGCAAACACCTTGTCTCCAGTCTGCCATGTATTCTATGTCCTCCATGAAACGTTCCAACTATTTTTCCCGCCCCCCCCCAAAAAAATCATAAACTATACCTCCAATAGTGACGTAAACATTAAATGTTAAAGGAATACTTTGGAATAGAGTATTTCTCTGTGGGTCTTTTTTTGTGAATAGGTTTTATATAGCCTTAAAACCATTGATCCTGGTAACTTTCACAAATCTGAGAAAACTTATGTAAAGATTGATGTAGACTGCCTTGTTTTGAGGAATTTGTTTGGTATCCCATCAGCTCTACAGTTTTTTCGATTTTCAGTTTTTGAATGGCACAGTATACATTTTCCTGATTAATTTTTACTTAGGTTCGACCCTTATGTTCACCTGTATAATTCAGAGGATTGCCTATTTTGCATCTTTAGAACCCGTAGCTGAATTTGTGACAATTATCTGTATCTTATTTATTAGTAATCTTGTTGCAGTAAAATTTCGTCTTTATCTTACTGTTTTTAAAGTATATTGTCGTTGCATTATTCCTGTCAAATTCCGGAATCATTCTCATCACTATTCATTGTGCAGTATCTGTGCAAACAGGTAGCCTGCTTTTGCCTCCTAACAGCATGTACATCTGATCATCCAACTTATATTTTACTTTACCGTATGGTTTTTCAACCATTGCACTGCTCCCCCGCCGTCATTAAATGTCTTGTAAGCTAGACGAGGCTTCATTACAGTTGCTTTGCTTACCTTGTCTTTACACAAAGTCCAATTTGTAGATTTTGTTATGTTCGACTTATTTTGTTGAGCACATGGCTGTGCAGTCTGACATGTAGACACAGTCTGCGCAAGTTACTTTGGTACCTGGAATTACATGTCTGCAGACTGAATTTGAGTATTCAGGTACGTTGCAGTAGAAACACGTAACGTTGTTGTATTTTGTTTGTTTGTTTGTTTGTTTGTTTGTTTTGTTTGTTTGTTTGTTTGTTTGTTTGCTTGTTTGGTTGTTTGTTTTTGTTTTTGTTTTTTTGTTTTGTTTTTTTTTTTGTTTTTTTCTCAAGTACGCGAAACCTAGACCCCTTGTACTGATACACTTGTTTGTTTACTTTTACGGTAGAAAATCCGTTTTGGTCTTCTCCTTCACAGCCACTTACATATCGTTTGTTGTTACTTGTTTGTTGCTCCTGTGGCTCACATTACCGTTACCCAGCTGCCTTTTTGTTTGTTGTTGTAGTTGATGTTGTTGTTTGGGATTTTACGATGGGCAATCACATGAAGTACATTCATGCTTTCTGTCAACTTTAATCATCGATATGTTCAGCCTCAGGCGACAATGCAGCCTCATTGGCCGTACAATCTGCCAGATAAAGCTTTGCATCATTGTTATAAACTGGCCACTGCTGTCTTGGCATGAGGATTCCAGTTCAATGTGAACCATCCCAGTGCCTTTTTTGCAACAGTTGAATCTCTAAGCAGAAAAAAACTTAACACACTCACGGATTTAGCCCCCACTTTATGCCCCTTTGACCAGTAGTTTACAATCATTGACAATTTGTGCAACTTCACAACATTTGCAACAGTTGTTTGATGATCCAACATGTAGAGCAACTTGATCATACAGTCCTTTATCTTGACGGTATCATTATAAATGTCTTTTACTTTGTCACTAGTTATAAATTTAACTGTTGTACTATTTTGATCACTAACACAAAGAATGGAGCTAGCTTGCCCCAAAGGTTCCCGGGTGTCTTGTGTCGCTGGTATCATTTAAAGTTTCTTATGACCTCTGCTTATGCCACATGTTCTCCTCTCTGATTTCTTTGCCCTTAATTACTTTTAATGCAATTAATCTGCCTGATCAGGACTATATTATTGTGCTGCAAGAGGACAAACCTTTCACCTAATCACATTTTTTTCACTCTGCCACGGTCTTCCCTGCCACAACTTTACTAACATATACCTTCCACGAGATGAAAGCCTGCACCCTCTCCTGCCTCCTACAAGTAACCAAGTTCCACTTAACCATTGCTTATCTATCCCCGATATACAAACCAGCCAAGTTCTCATAATACTGCTTCTGCTGCTACACACGGTGGGGCACTAAGTATCCAATTGCCCACCTCTCTCTCTCTCTCTCTCTCTCTCTCTCTCTCTCTCTCTCTCTCTCTCTCTCTCTCTCTCTCTCTCTCTCTCTCTCTCTCTCTCTCTCTCTCTCTCTCTCTCTCTCTCTCTCTCTCTCTCTCTCTCTCTCTCTCTCTCTCTCTCTCTATATATATATATATATATATATTCCATCCACTCCATATTTTCTCATGCATTGATATTACACGCATTCCATATGGCATAACTTGAACTGCTACGCTCTCCCAAAGCACTCTCCTGTAAATGTTCTGTTGAAACTGTTTGCTGCTGTCAGTTTAATCATACCCCTTGTTCCATTGACCTTCTGCCTGATTTTAACAACATGGTACAAAAACATCCCCCAGACTTAGATGGTAACACCCAAGTATTTTAAAAATCTTCTTCTCCCATCTAAGTGACCTCTCTGGACCTGAAACATTCCGACCATCTGCTTCTGTCCCGCCCTCTGCCTTTGACCCACAACCATGACCTTACGCTTTTTCTAACTGTACTACAGCCAGCATTTCTCTCCTATAGTCCCCTCTTATCTCGAATACATTTGACAATTCCACCTTTGTGTTACCCAAACAGTCAATTTCATCTGCAAAAAGAAACATGGTATCCTCTGAATTCTCACCATAACACCCTGTCCACTCTCTCTAGCAACTGGCTCCCAACTCACGTAAGTATAAATGGAACTGCATAGGGAACAAAAAACAACCTTGCTTCAACCCAATAAACAGCTTCGCTTCTTCCACGGTACATCTGCATACTTCGATTTCAACACTTCTGACAAGCTGCCCCCAAAGCTTAACCCTTACATTTTTTTCTCACAATGCATCTGTTCACACCCTTTTTTTCGCTGTTTGAATATCCAAACATGCCATATACACATTTCTTCTCCACAGAAACAGTTAATAATCACTGTGAAACTCTACTTTTCTAATATAAAAAATTCACATTTTAGGACAAACACCTGTTCTCTGCACAATCTAAAATTAACTTTGGTTGAACATTATAGCATTGAAAATGGCTTACGTCAGTAAATTTGAAAAATGGAATTGTTGATCAGTTATTTGAAAATAAAACAAGGACAGAAATGATTTACATATTCCAGTTCGGACATACTACAGAACTTACGATGAATTTCTGCCCGTTGTTAAATTGTTAGCGTGGTCTCAATATGCCATGATCACTACGGTAATAATGATATCAAACAACATAAAAAAGGATACATGACGTCACCATGACCACGTCTTGAAATCCCCATATGTTCCTGGGTCCAATTGATATACATTTAATAATGTAAAAGGAAATCCTCCGTACAGTAACAAATCATCATACCATGATTTAATAATAAAGAAGAAGCACTGCAAAGTATGATATTGAAATAAATACATAATAAAAAACCATCATAGCAAGCTTGAATAATAATAAATGCTGCAGGAAAGAAGACAGCATCTTGTGCGGAGATTATAGACATAGATCCGATACCTTAAGTGGTAGCCCACCTTATTGACTTACTTTACAAGCTAACAAGACTTTTTTGATAGGTGATTCATTTTAATGGAAACAAATCAAAGATTTTCTTTTAAACAACTTAAACTGCGATGACCTGATTGATAAAATGAAAGGGACGTTCATGAATTTTTTTGCCAGCATTGAAACATAAAAAATGAGAATCACGTGGTTACTTTCGACTTTTCAGGAACTGTGGTTCAATTTGTCGCTGGGAAAATGGGCCTTAAATTTCTCGCCGTGACTGGAGGGATGCTGTCGGGCTGCGGTGTCTTGCTAAGTATTATGGTCACACGAGTAGAGTACATGTACCTAACGTACGGCGTCATGGCAGGTGAATAATGATAAATGTCAAAAACTTGGAAACTGCATTAGGAATGCAGGACTTGAGATTAGGGGTTTTCGGTATTTTTGTATAATATATTATGAAATTCCGGATAGAGATAGAGGTCTTATATGATTTATTTATTTGTTTACTTATTTATCCACCATTATTTATTTATTAAGTAACATTTTTCTAATTTGCCCAACAAAACCGTATGTGAGCATAAAATACACATGCAAAAACAATGCATTATTTACCTATTTACATACTGAATTTTCTACCTACCTACCTGTCTGTCTTAATGACAAGAAAATAACCAGCCTTCAAAAATAGGTTAACATTCTCATTAATAAACTAGGAGATGGACACCAAAGGTTCAGTAGTCTGGACAACAGGAACAAAAAACAATTCGAAAGTAGTATGACTTTCCAAAGTACAAATAATCAAAGCGTGCTTTTTTAATCGAATGGTCTCTTTTTCTTGATTATTTGAAATAAAAAAGTGCGATAAGTATCTCCCATTATCCGCTTGATTCTTTCATCTGCCAACTCCTGTTGTGGCTATCATTTTAAATTGAGAACATGCGGCCAGTTCAATACAGATGAAATGGAAATTTATCTTGGGGCTAATCATTTCAACGTTGAAAGATTTTTGGAAAAATTCAGGCTCATCGATCAATTTCCTTCTAATTGAAAAATTAGAAAATACTCAGCCAAAAACCCACAAGATATAATTTGTTTAAATTTAACGAAGCACTTGCTTCACATTGTCTTGCCTATGAGAACAAAAAAAAGAAAGTATGTGTCCTCAGCAGCTACACAATCTAAATGTGTTAAAATATTTTATTTCAAACAAACAATCGGGGAGATGATCAACGTCCTATATATACACATCTTACAGATTAACCTCTCGTACACAACCTATTTTTGGCCCTCAGTTGACTGCCAAGGCCAATGCAGCTGCCCTAGTATGTATTAATGTACATGCAATGTTTAGGAAAAAATGATGTCGTTCACAAGGTTTTAGTACTCTTACTAATATCCCTATATATCTGTACATGTAAGGTTGGTTATCACTTCATAATGTGGGTTCTTTATCCATTTGTCGTAATTTCATTTTATTATCCTTTGAGCCCTTTAGGCCATGAAGGACACTAAATTAGACTGATTTGTATTTTGCGAGGACCAAAGTTGGCCCATATCTAATGAGAGTCTTTCACAAACCTAAACTTGGTGTAGTAGGCACAATATTTTCGAATATTATTATAAGATAATGGTTGTTTCTATACGACTTTCTATAGGACTAGGAAGCGGTATTTGTTTCAACCTGTGCATGACAACTGTGTCACAATACTTCAAGAAACGACGAGGTCTGGCAAATGGCCTTGCTGTGTCAGGATCCAGTGTGGGTTCCTTTGTCATTCCACCATTGTTTAGCATAATATTAAATCACTATGGCTTTTTTGGAGCATTTTTATTATTTGCGTCATTGGGTTTCCATCTTTGTATCAGTGGTGCCCTCTTACGACCACCTGAACATTATATCAGAAGGCACAGAAAAAATCAGGGACAACAGCCAAAATTGTCTGCTCACAGTGAAGTGCATAAGAGGTCCTTCAATGTAACAAGCCTTTTCTTTGGTGTTACTGTGCCGGACGTGCTCCAGAAGGCAGAGAGGTCCGAGGTTCCAGCGTTTCCAACTGTACACACTGGCCTTAAAGGAGTACTAGTTGGAACGGTAGGGCAAAATGGAACTCTTTCAACAACTAGGGATAACGATCAGAACAAGTGGCGCTGTTGTTCCAGGGGGTGTAGAGAGCATGCCACATCCGAGGAGGCAAGCAAGAGAAATATACGGGTTAATGTGGATTTTAACTTGTTCAAAGAACGTGTGTTCCTGATATACATTGTGGTAATTGCACTCACTTTCACAGCATATCCCAGTATCTTCTACATGATTACTGCACACTCTGAAGAACTTGGCTACTCCAAAACACAGGCATCTCTCCTAATTTCAGTCCATGGAGGGGCCGACTTTGTGGGACGACTATTGCTTGGTTTTGTGGCTGATTTGAAATTTATCAGAAAAAGCATGTTGTATGCAATGAGCCTGGCGTTCAATGGCATTACATGCTTCCTGTTTCCTGCCAGCAGAGCTTACGTGTTTCTCATCATAGCTTCTGCATCACATGGACTGTGGGTTGGAAGCTGCATTCCACTAATGCCAACCATGCTTGCTGATACCTTTGGAATTGAGCGACTCCCAGCGTCCTTCAGTTTGGCACTTTTTTTCTTAGGTGTCTCCATGATAGCTGGAGCACCTTTGGCTGGTACGTATTTTCATTAATAGTATTGTGATGTTACCACGTTATGCTTTATGATTAATTATAGTGTGTATAAATTGATGAATGTCTCACAGAATGGTTTGGTCCACTCGACTAGATAGGTGTAGAACAGGTCCACTTGAACATAGAGGTGAAGGATAACAGCATACAATTCTAAAGTCATTACGACAGCTACGTGTGTGTCACATGATATGCTGCTTGCTTCATTCTGAGTTTTCTGTGAAGGTTCTTTTGTCTTTTTTTATTTAAACAATGACTACATTTATCTGGTTTGTTGTCATAAGATCATTGTAGTTTATCAGCTAACCATTATGTCATTTCACATGGACAGGTTCTTGACTGGTCAACATGAGCTTATGTGTGGCAAGCCAAGACTGCAAAAATACGTTTCTCATTTGAAACAGAACAATTGCAAATAAAACAGACAAAAAAAACAGATAGTTTTCATTTAAAATAGAATAATTATGATTAAAACAGTCTAAAAAATGGAACAAAAAAACGGCCCATTTGTGATTCAAAGAAGAATTATAAATAAAACAGACAAGACGAAACAGAATAGACATTTATCATGTAAAATAGAATAATTATAAATAAAATAGTTTTTGCCTCCGCTAATTCATAAACGTTAAAGTGGTTGAATGCTTGCCCTTGAATTTCTGGCTTTTTCATATTTTGGAACCCATATATACGCAAATTACAGCAATAGTCTGTTACATTAGGCGTTTTACATACATGTATGCTTAAATACACGCTTCAAAGTAGACCTGCATGTTTCTAGTCCACCTGTTCACCTGTTTTCTAGAATGTTCTGTCTATCCTGCGCATCCAGTGTGTTCTGCTACACGATCACTCTATATTTTCACACTTAAAATGAAGTAACGGATGTCGTCACAAATGATTTGGAACTGGGTGCAAAATAAATACTGTTCCAATCCTGTCAATTCCATGTTACTGATTCCATTTGCATAATACCACATATTAGGTGTTTTCGGTCCTTTGACTATCTGGTACCAACCTACCATTGGCGACGTTAATGATTCTGGCTAGGTAACCAGTTGGTTCAGAGAATCAATTCATGCATAATGTTTTTTCATGATCTTGTCTCCATGGTGGCATTTTGACTTGATCGGGGAGTGCCAGTCCACTTTGTGGGTCTCTGTCTATCTGCCTGTGTCTAGCTGTTACGTCATCTACCTGGAAACCTGCTTGCTGGCAAGAAGATGTAATTAACAATGTCTGGATGATTTACAAAATAACCTTATATCTTAGTCATTAAAAATTACATAAAAATGAAACTTGTCCATTGCTAATAATTTACTCTTATTGTAAAGAAGCTAATATTCTTCATCTTTCAGACTTAATATACTTTGCATCTAGCACCAGTGGTAACCGCACTTCGTGACATTTCTGAGCAAGGTCGTAGCATTCGGCACAGACTGGTTCTTGTTGGTGCATCCACCAACCACCACCAAAACCCATCACCCACCGCTTCATGCAACCAAGACCTTGTTCTTTTTGCCTAGGTGTCACATGGTCATTTCAACAAAAGATGCTCCTGATATTTCAGTTGACTATGCACAGCTTTCTCAAAAGTTTATTTAACCCTTGGTCAAACTGTGAGAAACATTTCTTAGTAATATTTCCAGAAAATATTGGAGAAACTTAAATAAGAGTTACGTTTTCTAAATAACGTACTCTTCATTGAAGAACCACCAAACTTAACACAGAGGCTGATGTGCATACATGGATCAATTTCTTAGTAAAATATCTCAAAATATTTGAAAAATTTAATACGAGTTATTTTTCTAAATTATGTACTCGTCAATGAAAAACCACCAAACCTAACGCAAATGCTGATGTCAATACATGGATCAATTATATTTTGTTCATTTTGAAACACTCCCAGACATTTAAATTTTGTGATTTTATTTATGATCATAATTTTCTAGAGTTTGTAACAGTTTGTATTAAGAAACATTTTCAATACATCAACGGAAATTCATATCAGCCTTTGCAAAAGTTGAGTAAGGTGAAATGAAATTTCAAGAGCATCTCATATTGAAATTTAACCAAGTAATATATATCCTGTCAGTCCAGTATTGGGGTGTCTGGTCCAAACTGATTTCAACTATAGGGAATGAATCATTTGTGGTTATGTTTGCCTGTTCTACCCAGTTTCCTGTTAATATTGAAGAGCTGAACAATGATCTAGGTTCCTTATATAATATACTTTAAAACCAAACCAAAAAAAAAAACACATCAAAATGAAAATAAAAGGGCACACATGTAATCTATCTCCACCACACAAAAATGAGCTGTGTCTCCAAAGTTTTTTGATGATAAACGATAAACCAACTGACATATTTACCACTCATGTGCAAGATCATGAATTTTTATATGCTAGTTTTTTCTGTTTTTTTTTTTAATACGAGTCAGCTAAGACTCATGATTTTATAATATATACATATAAATATATATATACAGCACCACTGTTGTTGCCCAGGTTCATGCAAACAATTCCCTTATCACCCTCACTGGTCAGCAGTTTGCATTCATGTGTATGTGTATGATTGGCATATCCAAGTGCTTTGGCACCTGATTTACTGCATCATACACAGACCGATCTGGAACCTTGCCAATGTTTGGGCCTCATAGAGAATATATTCGAGTCCAGTCTCTGGCCAGAGCAGACTTTTGTTCTCCCTGGCATCCGGTTTGTCCTGGTTGCCTACATGTTACCCTTTGGATGACAGGTGGGAGAGACTTATGTGACTGCTCAGAGCTTCTCATACTGGCAAAGTCCACTTGGCAGAACAATGGCGCAGCCTGCTTGGGTCCCTGTTCTTGATGGACTCCCAGGTCCTACTGGGTCATCTTCACCATCGCCTGTTGCAGCATCCTTTGCAAGGCAGATGGTCGAGAGACCAGGGCCCTGCATTTGTGGTAGACAATAAGGGAGAATGTCATGAAGGGACAAATGCTGATGCCTTTCAGGCTCAGCTCACCATTTCCACAGAATCTTCCTAGTCCAACCCAATTATAGAGCCAGACTGCATCAGGCCTTTGGCCCCATCCTTTGTGTCTTACCACATAAACTGGTCAGAACTAAAGGTGATATGCTTAGCACTCCTCTATTTCCAGGACCTGGTGAAGTACATACCGAGACATCAAGATATACTGGCTGACCAACTCTCATGAAGGGGTCACCTGGTAGGGGAAGAGTGGTCCCTCCTATCCAAGATCATTCAGGCCATGTGGACCAACTCCACACGTGGTTTAGTTGCAACTCGCAAGAATACAAAACTGCCAGTTTGCATCTCGCTTGTTCTGGACACCTGGGCCCTAGCAGTGGACACTCTAGCCCTTGACTGGTGCAACCTTTGAGTGTACACCTTTCCAGTCTGCCAGGCCCTTCTGAGGATACTGCAAGAGGTTTGGTCCCACAATTGCAATCTGATCCTGGTTGCCCCTTGGCAGCCCCAGAGCAATTGCTAGGTACACCCACTGGAATTAAGCATAGAGCCTCGGCTACGAATACTGGGCATGGCTGAAAGTTCTGGTGCAGCCACAGACAACTGTGTTCCACAGGAACCCTCAAAAGCTCAACCTCCATGCTTGGCAGTTATCTCACAGCATATCCATGACAGAGGCTTCATGGAATCGATCTTAAATAGAATTGCCAAAGGAGGGCTTTGGTCTTCTTCTTTGACTGTCTGCTCAGTTTGTGGGATCATGTTTTCCGACTGGTGCACCAGTATGGAATTTACCTTGATCTCAAACTTTGTGGACATGGGCAACGTCTGGTTGTATCATTGGGAAATCTAAGGCAAAGCTCTAGAACAGGGAAGGGTTTCGGATCAGCCATCTCCTCAGCCCTTGCGAAGGTCTTGGATGTTTGCATTGGGAGTGTTTCTTACCGGTCAATGCTCATCACATCCTTCTACACCAACAGATAGGTGACGCAACATGCCCTGCCTCATTGGGAATTCCGCTGGTTTAAGTCATGTTCAAAAAGTGGCACTTTCAGTGCCTTGAGGACCCCAATTGGGTTCCCTCAAATACTGGGCATGGAAATTTGTTCTCTATTAACACTCCCTTTGGGGGCTAGGAGAATTGAGATCCACAATCTGGCTTATGACTGACTCCAATGCTAGCCTGACCACACCCAGGTGACTTTGAGGCCTCACTTGGACTTCCTTGCCAAGAACCAAATGGCTTGAGATCTGGCTATGGCCTTCAAGGGTTTTATCCTCCATGCCTTGGATGCCACTCTTCCACTCGAGGCAAGAGCCCTGTGCCCAGGGAGAGCTCTTCCCTGGTACTTTCCCACATGGATGGACTCAGAGGATGGATATCCTCCCTCCACCACTGAGTAACAGGCGTAGGCAGCAAGTTTTCAGAAACACGATTTCATCTTGGTTAATGCAGAAGATCCTTAAGGCCTATGAGATGTTGCTGGAAAGGCCTGGTGCATTGCAGCTTGTCTCAGCCAGAGCTCAAGGGGTATGAGCTTTCACTGCCTCCTGGTCCCATAGTGCTACAGGATAGCATTACGTCTTTGGGGGCCTCAGAGACTCCCTTGCTTAGGTTCCATTTTTTTAGGTCTTTGGGATTCCATCAGAGCAGTCACTGTGTTCTAGTTTAAGGCACTCTTGTCATTTAGATTCAATGCAAGCCTATAGGTTAGAGAATTTCTGAGTGGGCCTTCTGGGGCTGTGTACCTAGTTGATCCTATCTCTAAAAGTATTATGCAGTTTGTCCTTATGTTCTGCCCTGTTACTGGTTTGACATGGGAGTTCACTGCCCAGGGAACCACATACCCCCCCCCCCCCAGTGCACACCAGTTTTGCAAATAGGTCCTGTTTAAGGTCTCTAGGTCCAATGGTGCTGAAGCCTATAGCATCTACCCACAAGGTGGACAGCTGTCATGTTGGCGTGTGAGTACCGGGGGTGGGGGTGGGGTGGGGTGGGGTTCAGTGTGGTCCTTTGCAGGTCATTAAGGAGGGTTTTCTGTTTTTTTGCTGTTGGCAGCCTCAACTCCATGTAGCTCTCAGGTTTTCCGCTCAGGGGTCACCTCTTTACTCAGACCGATGGCTACCACTAAGCTGCCGGTCCCAGTGGTCATATGGTTCATTACACCAAAAACATAACACTGTCCACCTATATGCCTGGATATCGACAAATGGTGGTCAAGAGGTAGCGTTACATAACTAATACGAGATATTTGGAATAATATTAGCATTAGTAAGCATACTTACCTCTCAACCAACAGAGAAGCTCACCCCACCAACTCCACTTCCTCTTATAGCTGATACTGGGAGCATGCGCACTGACTCACCAACAGTTTTATCGGAACCTAGAGATGGCGCCACGGGTCCATCAGGTTTTCGAGTATCAAGTGTGCAAACTCAACTCAATTTCATGGGCGTTTGACCCAGCCAGAGAGTTCTAGGCAAATGGTGGTCGAGAGGTAAGTATCCTTACGAATGCTGATATGTTCCAAGTATCTCTTATTTCAGAATTGAACATCTCGAATTGGGAGCTTAGTTTGCATACGTTTGTGGGTACACATAAAAGTATATAGTTGCTTTATGTAGGACATATAGGCCTAATGGGTATAGACAGATTTTGTTAAGTTAACAAGAAAGTGAAAATTTAATGTAAAAAAAAAGCCTACATGCTTCTGGTATTTTATATTGTAAGTTTGATATGGGCATCGCCCCACTTGGCTGACCCAAATGGATTAAGTGTAACGTTGTTCAGGTGTATATAACCAGATGCTGCAGAGTCGACTTGAACTTACCAATAGCGACAATTGGCGGAATCCGCATCTATATCAAGGTTTGCAATAAAGAGAAAATGATTTGTGATGGATTGCGACATTTCTGCGTCTTATAGTGGATCTGACTGACGGTTGTTTGCGGCACCAGTAATCACAGCGTGCAGCAACTCGCTGCCGAAACCCACAGACAATGGCAATGTAAAACCTTGTCTGCTGCAGCGGACACCACAATGAGCCATTGTAACTAATCGCTGCATTCTCTTTTAGGATTTCTAAGGGACAAAACTGGAAATTGGCATGCGACATTCTATATGGTGGGAGGTCTAGCGGTCCTTGGTACATTGATAATGCTACTTGAATTAATCATCATACCCCCCAAGTTCATCAGCGACAGGAAGAACAAACCACAGTGTAACGAAACGTCACGTGCACAGCAAAATGAACAGACCTTATATGAGAATGACAATGAGAAAAATGAAGTATTTCCGATGAAAACATTGAACAGATTCCCATTGTCAGATGAAGAACTGGACGCAAGTTCCAGTGGCAACGCAAAAACCGGTAGAGAGTCTGGAATTCCTGTTGACTGGAAGCCAAGCAACAGCAATGGATCATTTATCAACAAGGTTTATGACGAAAATGAATAGGTACGATTAAAGTAGGATCAGTTTTCAGGTTCTCTCTATGACCTTACCTGCAAAGACTACTTGGTATCTCAATCATTGAGGTTAATTCAGAAAGTTGCTTCACAAAGCAGGCAATGCCAACATACGTTAAGGATTGTGCTCTTATGACTTAAAGTTAAAGACTATAATGCCTAGACTTTATTAACTCTAATAATTACCCTCTGTGCAGCACTTTTCGCACAGTACACAGGTCAACCAGACACCTTCTAATCTCAAAGTAAAGTGGTACTTCAGTGCTATCTTTACGCGTAGTGTCGTATTACCGCTCTGAATTCAAGCTATTGAAAGTTAACGCAAGCAAAGAGTTTCATTGATTTCTGGAAATATATGGAACATATATGCAACAACACTGTTTGATTATGCGTAAACACTCTGTTCAACTTTGACATCACATTTGGGATCGATTAGGAACGCCAAGTAGTGGAAGCGGTGGGTCAACTATTTGAAATTGAAGTTTGCAGTTGTGTCAATAGATTGCACTGCATGGATGTAAGCATTGCGTTCCAGCCTACCTCGAAAATGTTAACACACTAAACTGTTTGTGCGTCGCGAAAACACGAAATTATAATTCTTTTGGATAAATAACTATTATTCGCCCTCATAAAACAAAAAAAAATTCCTCATAATTGCTTGATGGAGCCGTGGTTAGTGCTGTTACTAATTCTGGTAAAAGATCAAAATGCAGCCATCTGATTGGCTGTTTCCCGCTGCTCATAAAAGAAGTTTAATAACGCATAATTAATTTGCATTTAATTGCAATGTGAAAGGTAGCTGTGTATAAGTCTACTGAATGTAAGCCTGGACTTAAATCGGTTCTGGCTTTCAAGGCGATTCAGTTGCTAATGATACTTGAGATGCTATGCAATAACCGTTACCTGCTTATGGTTCAGAGACAGGTAAACAGAGTAACTAGGCTACGCACACAGACGCAAATAGTTGAATGAAATGCGACATTAAATAGCTTTTTTTAAAAAGGGGGAAAAGGTGTTTTATTTGAAGTTTAACGTTTAAAAATAGTACATCGAAAATTATGTGAAGTATTCATAATTAAATGGATAAGGCCTTATCGCGTTACAGCAAATGGCAATGAGTAATGTATTCTGACACAAACAAAAAGGAGATGGAGGAACAGTTGTGCAGTCTTGTAAAGTCAAAAGTTATCTTTCAGAATTAATCAGCAAAATGTTTAAACATAATGGTAAACCATACTTAAATATTAATTCATATTCAAAGAAAGACTATTGGTTGCACAATAAATATTCAAAAAAGTAACATTAGATCTTACAATGTTGAAACTTTGACGGATGCTATCAAATTTCTTTTGGATAATACTTTTGTTCAATTTGAACCATTGTTTTTCAACAGATAAAAGGCATTCCAATGGGTAGCAACTGCTCTCCGTTACTCGTTGATTTATAGTTAAGCTGGCTTGAATTCAAGTGCATGGAGAAAGCTTTTTATTCGGCTACAAAATCATCAAACAATGCAAGGTATAATGACATTGCTTGTGTAAATGTGCAAAATTTTAATGAAACTGCCGAAGAAATTTGCCTAAAAGATGTACCTCTGGAAGGTAAAAATTCAGATGATTTCAGAGATGTGTTCATAGATTTGGATATTTGGGTCTCAAATGACAGGTTTGGCATTAAAGTCTATCACAAAATTGATGAGTTTAACTTTGAAGTAGTCAATTATCTTTCCCCTGACAGTAATATCTCAGACATCTATTGCCACGTTCATGTTTATTCATGATTATGTGGCTTGTCTTTGCTGAATATTTAGTTTAAACAGGGAGCCGCTCCTCAGAGAGACAGATACGGGTACAGGCTCCAAAAAATAATGTTCTGAGTAGTTACCCGCTGAAGACCCTTAAATTTAGTGTACATATATATATTTAGTTAAGCTTTAGCACACCGGGCAGTGTACCACCTGTCTACCTAGAGATTTGTATTCTGACATTGTAATGGTGCATTGCGGGGTCTATGTACACTCCTGCGCTATTGTAAATATGTACATATCTTGACCAAACTGTAGAATGACATATAGGTCAGTACTGACCTTCTGTTCTTATGTCAATAAAAATGCTACTACTACTACTACTACTTTATTTGAGCTAATACAGCCTATGTCAAAATTCTGCAAAAGAATGCGACAAAAGTACTTCCATGTGTATACAGGTTAGACAGTGACAGGTTAGCTTATGGAGTGTAGAGAGTTCGGACAACAGAATACGGTAACGACTACCAAGAAGTTCTTGTGGACGAAAAGACACAAATACGATATATATATATATATATATATATATATATATATATATATATATATATATATATATATATATATATATATATATATATATATATATATATATATATATATATATATATATCTGTGTGTGTCTGTGTGTGTGTGTCTGTCTGTCTGTCAGCAATGATGGATCCTTGGCCCGCACATGCTCTAAAACGCAAGCAGGAACGTAACTGTGTGGTTTCTTTTGGTACTAATATTTTGGCCTTGAAAGGTCTAACTAATTTATTGCCTTATATCTGAGTAATAGTGGTTGTAACTTCGAATCGTAAAGATATTGTCTGTAGTCGATGGTGGGGAGTGCCTGTTTTGGCTCAAGAAAATGGGATCATACACATGAAAATGAAAAAGTTGTCCATTTCAAACTAAAAAAAAACTGCAGGGCTTTGTCAGTCCTTCACTCAGATGATTTTAGATGAAATACTGAATTTGTCTCGTGACCTTCAACTTAACATCAAGCACATCTTCCTTCAAGGCCATAATCACTGTTTTGATATTAATTATCACTCACACAGTTCTGGAGTGATCATTTTTAAACTAAAAGTGACAGCAACCATTATTACCAAGATATAAGCCAATGTATGAGTTTGACCTTTCAAGGTCACTCAATGTCAGACATCACAACCACAAAAGAAACCTCAAAGGTACTTTTCTATTAGTGCTTAATAGTAACCATGGATGATTCTGAAAAATAACAGCATTGGTTACGTCTGGCTAAATCAGGCATTACCCAGTTATACAGATGATGGTGATTTTTTGGCAAAGGTTGCATGCGGTATCTCCTGTGTTAAAGCGAACAATTATTTATCTTTTAAGTTTGGAAAGATGATAGCGGAAGAGGAACTAATTAGATTTTCATCAGAGCTTATGAAAATACATTTATATTTGAAATATTTAAACTAGATTTTTAAACATCAATAGACTCATAGTTTTACCCGTATAGAATTGAGTAATCATATGAGAATTGAAGCGGAAGACATTTATGTGATTAAATGACAATCATTATGGGGAAGTTTTCGCCACTTGGCAGTTTTGCATTCTGAGGGTATGAGAAGGGTTGAGGGTTGTAGCCTCACGTGTCAGCTGCGAAAAATACATTTTTTGCAAGAAATAGATACCAGTAATGTAAATATCGTGAAATAACGGGAGAGAATCATGTAAATCGAGGAATCCTCTTTATTAGTGTTCAGGTAGAGCCAACTTGAAACACACGCAGAATGACATTAAAAACCAGAAAAATATGTTATTAGTGCTGTATTCGGGCAATTATTAGTTAGAACTCTTTTCTCCTGCACATTTTACATTATTTTGTCATTATCACATTTGCATATTCTCAGGCTTAAATTTGTACAAATGAAGGTACAACACCAACGTAGACCAATAGGATGCATTTTATAGTAGTTCTTTATTTCACAGCCTATAAAGTAGGCAGTCCTTTTTGCTGTATGATTTACTCCAACACATCTGCAGAGCGTATCAGTCTTCTAGCGTTGTTTCTTTCTATAAGCATAAGCACCTTCATGGAACTGGATGGCAAGGCAAACGTCACATGCCCACGTGCCATAGCGTCACACCGATCAATGTGACTCGGAACACGTATTTTTCAGATTGATACATTGATATTAGCGTAACTTTCGAAATAAATGGATTTATGATTATGTGTCATGGAAAACGGTGGCCCTTAAATATTGCAATCGGATTTTATAAATTTCCACTTTAAGCATGACAGATAAATTTGTGTATTCACTAGCCTAGTGGTTTCATCTCGCGACACCCCATTCGTTATGGTAACCGCCACTGCAGAGAGGTTGATTAAATCTACAGTGAAGTTACACGCTGTTTTGCTTTTTCTTGTGGATAATGCTCACGCCAAAAATATGTGACCTTTCGCGCATGTGCACCAGCTGTGAAACGTGGGGTGTAACACCAACATAGGCTAATAGGAGCATTGCGTTTTTACAATTTTGTCAAAACATAACTAAATGATTACTTGTCAGAGCTTTACGCATACCGGTAGTATCTTTTGTATTTGAAAGGAATACAATTGTAAGGGACTTCCAAGGATATACCATACTGAATGGACATAATAGTAACAAAGGGACTCTGAGCCCTTTTACCCCTTCTTTTCGTACGTATTGCTGACAGTATAAACCTTTTGTCGAATAAAAGTGTGGATATAAATCAACTTTGCACATAGTGGTTTGCCAATCGTTACTTCCATGATGTAGTTTCTCTATTTAGAAGATATTTTCTCGATGTGCATTATGAATAGGAAGGTATGAAGCTCTGGAAAAATTTGTTAAAATTGTCGAGTCAATGAAGTGTCCGAGTTAAGGTGGCGTCAGCATAGCCATGTTTTCATAAAAATCATCATCTGCACCAAAATAAAATTTTGTATGTTTTGGTAAGCTATAGTGGTCTTTACATGCTGAATGAGAAGAAACTGAAAAAGTATTATTTAAAGGTGACATTTGAGCACAAAAAATTATACCTTAGTCGTCAAGGATGCACACGAACCTGTGTTTATAACAGCATGTAAATGAGCACAGTGTGCTGTTAGTCACACACAGGTCTGGGCCCAATAAAATTCGGTCTAGTTGCTCATTGGCTGAGGAGAGCGATCAGCTAGAGGCCTGGGAGACAGAACAGACCCACTGTGACCCAAACACAGGCCGTGGAGACAGAACAATGGACACAATTATCCAATCTGTCATGCTGTTGTGTTAGTTACATTCACCCTCTGGATTGTTTTCTTCTCAATACTCTAAATTTGTCACCCCGCCTCTTTCTTTCGGACCACTGCGAAACCACACAAAGAAACCACAGAGCGGCTTACATTAGAGAAGATCCACTTCAAAGAAAATCAATTTTGATAAAATTGTAAACTATTGAATCTGATGAAAAGACATCAAAGGGATAGCTCTGTGTGTATTTTTCTATCACAATCAAGCCTAAAGCCCTGTAGTCAGAACAGCTTGATTGACAATGGTTATATTTCACGAGATTTGACTTAGGGAACGTCTTCTGAATTTTTTTTTTATATATTTTATTTCTTTATGTGTTAATTTGGGCCCTAAACGTAAGGAATTGTGAATCATTGTGATTACCACTTGTAATATTCAGTTCAAATTTTAATAATAAATTTATGGGGGAAATGAGTAAGCCTTCCGTGGGTATGTCTGCGAAATTTTGAAAACTTTGAGGCATTTAAGTTTGATATTTTTCGCCTGAGATGCGATATATTGCCAAATTAGACCCTTCTGCAAAACTATATTTGTGCCATAAAAACAAATTCTAACATTATTTCTATGTAAATAGAATCCATAAGTCTCGACCAAAATGAATATATATAGTTTTACCCACCCAAACGTAAAATCCAAGGCACAAGATTGGGTTGAATACCACATTCCTATTAGCGCATAGCTTTGGTGACGCCAGCTGAAAATAACAGAGTTGACACCATGTATACAAACGATGTGCCTTTTACAGTCTGGAACAATAGAGTACATTTAATTCTTCTCAAAATCCCCTTATATAGATTTTGTGATGGACGTACATCTGCATAAAGTTGGACTTAACTATTTGTTTCAGTAAGTTGATCTGGTGCAAAACTTCATTGTAGAAACAGGTGCAACAACACACCATCCTCCACAACAACAACACACACACACACACACACACACACACACACACACACACATTCCACCTTTCAACGCGTTATCCAATTGTGTCGCTGTATTGTCTGAACCCATGCTGTATTTAGTAAAGTTATCATGTTCGATTCACAAATTTTAAAAAAATGATAAATATCAAAGCATCAACCAAAAAAAGAATTTATAAACGGGCCACCAGCAGGAAACCATCCAGCATGTTTCGCAGCCTTACATTCCAGCATTATAGCGTAACACATTCATCACCATTCTTTTAGCCCTAAATTTTTTGCGTGTTACATACTTTAATTGTGACTCGGATACCACAATATAGCTTCCAACATGTTTCCACCCAAGGCCATGAGAGGTACAGTCCAACCTTCAATTAATACCATCTGTGCAAAGGGAAATTTGCATATTAAAACCACCAATTTACACTAATTTTTGTTAATCCTTATTTAAATTGTAAACCTACGAAAACCATCCCCCCATAAAGATCACATATTTTTCAGTTCCTTAGGTTGTCCTGATAGGGAGATTCTACTGCATGTATTTTCTGAATGAGAACGTCTGACCTAGTTAACATTTTGGCGCCGCTTTTTGTCAGCCAGAAAATCATACCTATCACTTTATGAGTTCCTATGCAGACCAGTTTGAGACACCGTTTTGCATCTCTGAATACCTGTTTTACAAATGTATTTGACAAAATTGTTGTCTTTTTGCTTTTTGACAGAAAAAAATCTCAGATCTCGTGCCTGTGTGACGATCGACAGAAGGGAAACGCTTGGTCTTTTCGGACATCTACGACTCAGCCCACGGTTTTGTCACGTATATGCTCAAAAACATCCGGCACGTGCCATATGTGGAGCTCTTCAGAGATTCTCTTTAAAACGCACTGGAGGGACTAAAGTAATCATGCTACCTTGGGAATTGGATCAAAATCAGTCTTGTGTGTCTCCTTGTACATGACCGTCGCTATATCCAACTGTTTTGAAAAAGTCCAGACTGTGATTTACCGTTGCACCACCACCCCCATCCCATTAGCCTATAAGCTATGATAAGAAATTTTCATATTAACCGATAGGTACCCAAAAAGAAATAAAAAAAGAAATCGTTAAAAATAGAGATCTACAGCAACACAAAGTTGTAAACAGCTAAGTTTGACCCTTCCACCAGGCATGTCACTACCAAATTGCAATACAACCTGAGCGACGGTTTCAGAAGAGTTTTAAGAAGCGAAGCGCACAGATCAAGAGGTGCCGGGACTAATGCTCTGATGACCATCATCAAAAAATCATTCCTGAATAGCATTCCTTCCATACCCTTGAAAAATTATTCAAGGTCACCCATATGTTGCAATATCAAACTTCCAAATAATACATGGTAAAAACCATAGTGGTCCAACAACAAGCTAATCAAGGGAAGTAGGACAAAGGAGCCGTTGCTGCTCCTTTCCATAGATAAGCCATTTACCACTCCTTTGTGGTAAATGTCCGATTTCTCAATATATCAAGCTGCCCGCCCACCAGAAGAGTGTACTTACCTTAAAGTGATGAAAGATATATTGAATTTTTGCATTACTTAACTCTGGACTTTGGACGGGGGGGGGGGGGGGGTTCTACACATTGAAGCTTCTGTGTAAGCTTGGGCACGTCTGTAGAAACATATGTAACGTGCGTAAGCTCTAGAGTGACTTACTCTCTTTATTTTAATCTCCCATCTCGGTTGTGTCTGAAGCAATAACGATTGTTACTTACAAATTCAATCGCGACACGATACCCTGGCAAATCATTTGGTGCATGATAAAAAATAAAGATGTAGTAAGAGGCCCAATAAATAATATACACCATAGAACAGCATGTATTATATCATTATTGATGCTCTGAAATATTTGCAAAATATATACTTTTGGTTATATAAAGTACAAACTAAGATCGTCCCATAACTATTCTCATTTATAAACCATTGGGTGTAGACTCGACAGTTTTCAAAATGGCAGCCAAGTCCGCGTGAGTTAATCCTGACTGGAAATTTGGAAGAGGTAGTATCCAAAATATATGTGTGAATAGTGTTACAGGAAGGTTAATTTGTCCAATGAATGTAAAGTACAACATATAATGGGACTTTTCCAGTCTGAGCATTACCTAAAAATATGAATACAATGCCCTAGGAGTTTCCAGGTGTTGGCGGCGTTGGGATAGGAATATTGTAGCGGACACTGAAGTCGCCCAGAGGCTACGAATTAAGTAGCAACACTAGGCAGAGGAGCCCCCCCCCCCCCCCCGAGTCAAAGATAGAACTTTCTGGTAAAGGTTGTCCAGATAATATATACCGGTCCGAAACTACGTGCGGAATTTATATTAGTAGTAATAAAATTCATTACTTGTGGTCAAACATTATATCCACAAAGCATTATATAAAAGACAGAGTGTTGACCCAACACAAGTTCGGAAACGTCCAATTTTTGTAGATGAGAACCTATTGTATATAGGATAAACCAAAAATTTTCGATAAACGATGACCAACAATAATATGTGCTTCAGGTAATTTTGTGTGTGTGTACATTTTAAGCGGTCCACAAATTTGTAAATATGAAAAAGGTAACAACAGAAAACCAGCAAACTTCTGCTATTGTTGTTGCCATGAATTGAAAAGGTGACCAAAGCTGACATTCGACAGGTACTCTGAGTTTGGTATCAAACTGAAATCATCCTCAGCTTTAAATTATATCCAAGAAGAGTGTTCTGACTGAAAACAACGTTCAGTTCACAAGACACAATCAGTGAGGGATGACTTAATGCTAAACTGGTCAAGACAACGTTCCCGGCACAGCACAGCCAAATGAAATCGCAATTCTCCACGAGCCATGAGTTCAAAATGAGGTGCACAGAATCGAAATCATGTTTGAAGACACCAAGGATATGGCAAGTGATATTCCTCACCACAATAAAGTATCTGCTTCCTCCATTATTCAGCAAATGTTATTTTACCAATAGCCATAAAATGGAGAGCACAAAATTCAGGCATTGTAGAAAAACATAAAGACGTAAATGGTAGCATAAATTTTAACTGGAAAATGTATTTTTCTGTGAAAGGGGCTGACACACACACACACACACACGCACGCACGCACGCACGCACACACACACACACACACAGTGAAACCTCATTATAACGACACTCAGATATCTGACATATTCAATATAATTACACTAATTGTCATGGGAAAAGGTTTGTTTTCTTTGTTATTTGACTGATTTATCTGACATATTCTGTTATCTGACACATTTCTTAAGGAATAGATGCTGTCATTATAACGAGTTTTCACTGTATATATATATATATATATATATATATATATATATATATATATATATATATATATATATATATATATATATATATATATATATATATATATATATATATATATATATATATATATATATATATATATATGGAAGACTTACTTGGGAGAATTTGAACACTTCAGAGTCAAAGCTCCGTATCTTCAGAAGTATTTAATTACTGGGTTATTCTAAGGTAACATTTAAAGGACGAAAGGGTCCTTCAAGAATGGGCATTGTCTTGTTCAGATATTATGGAACATTATCAGGAAATTTTATTGACTTCCATGGTGTGATTCTTTGACAGAGTTCCAAAAAGCAGTTCTTTAAAGAACGAAACAGGTGACCGTGTTGGTGACGAGGCTTAGGTTGACTAACTTTATTTTATTTTATTTTTATTTTTTCTGTTCTTGGAGTGTTGTGTAATGTTGATGTTGGTTGTTCCCTCCTCAGCTGCAGAACCCTTATGTCACACGCCCTCTCAACAAGTTTATTCGGAACTTGTCATCGCAACTAGACCCGCAAGATATATCGTAGACAAGGTTTGTATTTTTGTATTTTATTTTTTTATTTTCTGTTGACTTTGATATTTATATTAAAGGCAGCTTGACACAGATCACTTATTCGTTTTCATTTAAAACAGCGTTTGTAAAGTATACATCATTAACATGGTTGCTGTTGGTGAGGACAAGACTCCGCGTTGGTACATCTGCAGTGACAACACTATCTAAACGTGTACAACAGGCTGGTGAATCACTTTCACGTGCTTTTCTTATGGAAATAAAACATATGCGACCGCTGGTTCCGTCTTCAAATGTTTTCCCTTTTAAGGAATGGTTTTCGTTCAAGTTGTCCTTTTTCATTAGGACCTGCGAACGTATGAGTAAGACCTCCAACATTAGTACCAAAAAACCCAAGATTGACTCGCTGCCTATAAAGTAAAAGGTGGCATTCCAGTTCCCAGTCAGGTCCCTCAGCAATCCTACAAATACAAATGATCATTCTCATAACGACACACAGCTCAACAGCAAATGAAAACAAAAGTGAGGAAGAATTTACTATACCATTTTACATCTCTCCAAAGGATAATCATTTTCTCCATGGAAGCTTTCTGGTGTTCTTCAAAACTACGGCACCTTTTAATGTACCTTCAATTCTACATGATAGTTTTTAGGAGTACATTAAGGTTCTTCATAGAACCCTGAAGGTTCTTCACAAATTTGATAATGATTTTTTCAGGAAACCTTCAGCCTTTTGCCTCCAAATATTTCCACGGAACATAATCTATCTGCACCCCATTGACCCGTTACAAATTGTATGTCTTTGACGTTCTTTTTTCAAAATGATCACCCGAGTACGTCTTTATTAGGCATGCGATAATTGTGTTGTGAATTTTACGAGATCTGTCAGGTCTGCTGTTACAATACACATTGAGTTCAATAGTTTCCAAACAAATCAGTTATAATGTCATTGTGTAATTCATGCTTGCAGCATTTTCGAAAAAGTGTACATGTAATCCACTGTAACTTACTCGCCCCAGGTGTAAATCCGACTCTAATAGTTCAGTGCTCTAGTGACATTTTACTAAATATTCTCTTGAAAGGTAGTGAGGATTTGCCATACACTGATAATGTATTCATCTTTGAGGTTGTTCAGACATTCTTATCAGAATCTAGACGTTTTATTTACTAATTTAGTATGAAATCTAATTTTGAGTCTCCATTATTTGGCATCAATTGTATTATTCGTGTACAAGCCGTGTATTTAGTCTTTTGTTCTCGCCCAGTGTGTATTGTATATATTCCTGTGCGTCCTCTTATGTACTGGAAAGCCTCCATATTAGTCTTTGTGTACTATTAGGCAATCCAGAGGAAATAAATATGTTTATAATAATAATAAAGACAAGGTCAACATCTTGTAGAATATGTATTTGACTGTGTTGGCTATTTACTGGCAATTGCCTGCATTTATGTTGTACTAGGTTGAGGGAAAATATGTGGTTCCATGCAGAACGCAGAATTGAAAAGTGTTCTTAGTTTTGATTGGGAACTCCACACCGCAAGTTTTGAATGTATTACCGCAACCTACTAAATGAATAATGTTTCCTTCAGCGTCCGAAGAAACACTACTTTATCAGACACAATTTGGTTTTCCCAGTTTGTAAACAGACAGCTGCTTACCAGTATTTTAGGCACCACTGTACACCAGTTATTTTGACCAAAGTTATGCATTTCTAGCAGCGTTATATATGCACATTTCACAGCATTATTTTCAATAAGTAACCAATACTTAATTATTCTGAATTCATGCAGCAAGTTTAGGGGGAAACGCCCAGTGTCTGCGTAAATGCACACAGTCGGCGTTTGGTCCCGAAGACCCAACTTGTATATAGGCTGTTTAAATTGGACTTATACGAGAGCACCCTGCTCCATACTTCTAGTCCAAGCTTCAAACCCATATTCAAATAGGAAGTGTCTGACAGTCAAACATTTGTAGCGCAACTGTCAGCTCTTGCACATGGCTTGCTGAGCCTGTGCAGTCAGGTGGGTAGGCGTGCTACTTAACGGGTGCCGCTTTGCGGAGTCAAGTATACAATAACAAGGCACTTATAAATTTTAACAACTTCCAAAAGCTCACCATTAAAGCTAAATGGATCTAGACAATTGTGTGTTTAAAACAAAAACAAAAAAAAAAAAATGGTATATTATTTTTTGGCAAACTAACAATTAGGCGCCGTTTTCTACAGTAAGTGACAATCTGGTTGCCTTTGCATGTGTTTCTGACAGAGAACACGATCGTCTGCATACAATAAATAATAAAACAACATATCATCAAGAACAATTCCACTATCTCCATCTAGGTATTGTCTCATATCACTAAGGTAATCTGTAAATAATTTGGAACTGATCACTTCCCTTGAAGAACACCATGTTCACTTGCGAATGGCTCGTTTGTAAGCCCCTGTCATCTAACTATTGTCTTTGCCTTTTTAAACATGTTTTGTATAACATCGAAGTATTTACCACACACATAGTCAACCATACGGACGCCGTCGTCCGTCCATATGGTTGAAAGGTATCATTAACCCTATACCGAAGGATTGTACAAAAGACAGAAGAGTACCATTGAACTATCGTGGTATCACTCTTGCGTCTGCGGTATATAAGCTTTATTTTAGCGTCCTGAATACCAAGCTAGTTAAGTGGGCAGAGGATAACGATTTAATTGCCCATGAACAAAACGGTTTTCGTGGAGGGCGTAGTTGTCTAGATCATCTTGGTTCTCTCACTACTATTATTGAGAGTAGAAAAGTAAAGAAACTATGTACATTTGCTGCTTTTGTAGATTTTTCTGAAGCGTATGATAAAATCAATAGGGACAGACTGTGGTTAAAACTGGAAAGGTTTCAGATGCCTTGTAAGATGCTGAAAACTTTACGTTCCCCATATAATGATGTGAAGTGTGCTGTACGCATTAATAATGTTAACACAGAATGGTTTGATGTTAACAGTGGCCTGAAACAAGGTTGTTTGATCTCACCTCTGCTATTTAACCTGTACATCAATGATCTTATAACTGAAATCAAACGTGCTGGGAAAGGTATCAACATAGGTGATGAACATGTTAGTATATTATTGTATGCGGACGACATCTTCCTACTGGCGGACACGGAAAGTGATCTGCAAGTGATGTTAAATACCCTAGGTGCTTGGTGCCAAAAGTGTTTAATGTCTGTCAATACGGATAAGACCCAAATAGTTCATTTTAGGCACTAGTCTATGATTAGATCGCCCTTTCATTTGAACTTTCAAGAGAAAACTTTAAAGGTAGTTTCGTTTTATAAGTATTTGGGTTTATACCTCAATGAATTTCTTGACTATGGCGATACAGCCAAAATGGTAGCTCAATCTGCTAATAAAGCCCTTGGTGTTCTCATTGCGAAGTCGAAGGCCCATGGTGGTACGCCGTATGATAGTTTTACTTACCTTTATGACTCCGTGGTTCAACCGATTATTGATTATGGGGCTGCCATTTGGGGAAGACAGGAATTTGCTTGTATTAACGCTGTTCAATATCGTGCTTCAAGATTTTTTCTCGGAGTTGGTAAATATACACCCAGTGTTGCTGTGGCCGGGGACATGGGGTGGAAATTCAGTGTACAGAAACAATGGCTTTCTGTTACGCGCCATTGGGTCCATATGGTTAACTTGCCGAGTACCAGAGGGAATAAACGTGCGTTTCTTTGGGGCTTATCCCAATTAAATAACTGGTGTTCTCGTGTAAGAAAAAAGTCTAACAACTTATTAATGCAACATTTAGGCAACGTGAATTACCAGTTTGATTCAGCAGAGGTTTTAAATGATATGGATATGTTTTAGAGGAAACAATGGAACAGCTTTGGTTCGCAAAACTACAAAGACAGGAAGCGGTCAGAGGTCAAGGGAGGAATAAATTGCGAACATATAGATTGCTTAAAAAGGATTTGGGTACGGAACATTATGTTAAAAAAGTTTTTGCCCCGGGAAAGAGAAGTGCTTTAGCAAAGTTCCGTTGTGGCGTAGCCCCTATAAGATTAGAAACAGGTAGATACGAAGGCATGCCTGAGGACGACAGACTTTGTCCTTTCTGTAATGAGGTGGAAAGTGAAACGCATGTAATTTTAAATTGTGAACTTTATTCCGATTTAAGAGTTGATTTGTTGAACTTCAACCTTGAGGATTTTTTCAAATTTAACCGAAAATGATAAATTAGCATTTTTACTTTCCGAACCGAATATATGTGTTTTAACTGCCGAGACCTGTTAAGACATTTTAGACATAAGGTTATGCTTTTTACGTGTATTATGGGTTCTGTAATGTAACACGTCATCCTTTTTATTTTTATTTTACGACTGATCTGTGTTTTATTATCTGTTTGTTTGTACTGTAACTTCAGTGCCATCCTCCTTTTTCTATTGTATACGTCTGATGATATGATTTCCTGTAAGTGTAAATGTTTTCCCGTCGTCGTATCAATATGCTGTACTATAATATATATGTAACTTGTTTTATGTCTCTTGTCTCTCATATCTTCGTATGGAGAGGCCTGTGTGCTTTGTTGTTTCATGTTTGTGTATTTGTATTTTTAGCTTGTATGTACATAGGGTGAGACACTAATAAAATATCTATCTATCTATCTATCTATCTATCTATCTATCTATCTATCTATCTATCTATCTATCTATCTATGACACACACCTAGTTGTCTTGTTTAATGAAAAAAGCCTCACGGTTGACAAAATCCAAGGCTTAAGTGAAATTAACAAAACAAACATAAAGAGCTTTATGTAAGAATTTCTGCTTTTGAATGAGGCTGTACAGCACATCAACATTTCCAAAATATCGCAGAAACCTGCTTCAAAATTATAGTCCAGTGACAAGACAGAATGTTTAGAACAAGTCTACCATTTAAAATGGATTCGAAGATTTACCAAGAGTATTAAGCAGGGTTATTTTTCCATAATTATCTGGGTTTTTGTCCACCCTTTTGTGCAAGGGATTAATATTGCCTGTAGACCACCGACTAGGAAATGTTCCAGATTTCAAAATAAAGTTATACAGGGTTAGCTAGGGTAGTACCGGAATTTCTGCTGCACAAATTTAGGAATTCACCACTGATTCCGCCATGACCAGGAGCTTTCGAATTTTTCAATTTACGTAAATATCGCGCGTTTCAGTTCTGTCTCACTGATAGGTTTATTCAGAATATCCCAGATTCTTTTTAACTTGCTTGGATCTTCAATAACAGTATCATCTAAATCTGAGTTCAGAATATCAGAAAGAATCTGTTGGTCAAAATAATCCGTAAACAGGTATGCTTATCCTCAACCTTCTTCAGAAAACGCCAGTACCCAGTCGGATTCTCTGACACCATGTTTCCCAACCCGACGCCTGACATTGTGCAAATATTGTCTACGAGAACTCTGTATCACACGTTTTGCAAAGCTGAAAATTCCGCCCACACTGATTGGTCGGCTAAGTCTTCTAACCTAGACATATCATTAACATGCTTATAAGCCTCTTGCATCCATCGTAAAACGAAGGATTACATGAAAATTGTTTAGAGCAAGCAGTTATTCATTACTCTAAAACAGTTTTGAGCCCATATTCTAAATATTTATGATATTTATCACACGCTTCTTCAACCGAAGATTCTAAGTCCAATGCACACAGAAAGTCATAAAATGTCACATGCTGTACCTGACGTAGTTTTGCGTGGTATTTTTCGAAGACACCGAAGCCACCCTTTTCAGAGTTGTTTTACAAAAAAAAACAATTCTTTTTGTAACACTACCAATTTTAACACTGACGAGAGTGACCGTCATTACTTAGTATCGTTCTGAATGCGCGGCATCACTCCTAACATAAATAAAAATAACTTCTGCTTCCGCAGCTTTCTTTATTAAAGTGAAACCTACCCTTTGCAAACATGGAGAGAAAACTGCATGAATTAACGCTCAAAATTCTGCTGTCTCTTAATCTGAGGTGAGCGAAGATTTTACGTCAATGTTACAAGCCATTAATCATTACTTTAACTGTTCCTAACATCATCTTGATATTGCGAAAATGTCATTAAAGGTAACTGTTGGTCATCAATTTGAACTTAAACAATAACAAAAAGGCTTATCAAAGTACACATCTAAAATTGTAGCGGCTCACATACCTGCAACTGGCGCCCCAGCCAGCATAGCCACGCCCACATGAAACGTGGCCAGTCCGAAGGCTCCTGGGAGTCGCTCTATCCCAAAGGCATCCACCATCATAGGGGGTATCAGTGGTATAAAACTTCCAACGGCAAAGCCCAGAACTCCCGAGAGGACAACGAGGAAAATGTATTTGTTAGTCACAGGGAACAGAAAGCTGCATACCCCAGTGCCTGCTAACGCTGCAGCATATAAAAAATTTTTCCTGAAAAAATTCAGATCGGCAATAAATCCAATTATTACTCGTCCCAAAAGGTCCATGCCTCCATTGACAGAAACAAGGAAAGCCGCCTGTGTTTTTGAAAACCCGAGTTCTTCAGCGTGTGCGGGTATCACTGAAAAAACACTGGGATAAGCAGCGAATGTGAGTATGATGGCCACCAGATATATTACGTATTGCGGTTCTTTTAAAAGCTTGAAATCTATATTAACCTGAACAGTTTTCTTACTTTCTTTGTTCATGGTGTATTTCCTCTGTCTGTTACGTAATCTGGGACAAAATGTGCAACAGCACTTATGGCAGCACACATTTCGAGACGTACGTGTATCATCGAATCTCGTTGCAGCCACTTGGTGAGTACTGTTTTGCGTATCGTTCACCTCTGCTGACATTGGAACTTTAGACATTATGGCAGCTTGGGTAGGCTGAATATATGAAATAGGTTGTTCGTCATTGGTTTTCTTTTTCCGCTTTGTATAGAACTCCACTGGGCGCAGAAGAGGGCCGCAGAGAAAAAGGTGAAAGCAAATGGCAGAATAGACGATGAAAGCACCTGTGAAAGCATAGTTATTCAGCAGAATACTGCACAATGGCGGCAGGACAAAAGATCCGACGCTGCTCCCTGCCACAGACAGACCGCTGGCGAGGCTTTGTCGCTTCTTAAAGTATCTGGCCACCGTCAGCATGCTTAGATTGAAACATATCCCTCCTCCAATACCTAGCATACAGATAAGAAAACAGGATTATGTCACGTACACTGTAATCAAATGTAACTTTGCCTGCTGAATAAAATAGATTCCTATTCTCCCTTTGAATCAGTGACATCCCCTTTTTTTGTTAAACGGAGCTGGAACGTGAATGAAACATTTGACTAATTCTTGGGGACTTGGATGACAAAAATTATCCACCAAGACCCATAGACAGCCCCACCCACCCCCACCCCCGTGCCCTCCAAAGTATGTAACACAATACTAATCCACTGTGCCGTAAGACAAGCGTTCCGGTCAACTGTTTGAGGTCACAACACATCATCAGTTCAAAATGTAATAGACAATATATTGTAATTTTGTATTTGCAGTTTGGGAATAAAGGTGTATGTGAGAGCTTGGACAGTGTATGGATGCTCAAGACAACATCCCACAGCTAGTTATCTCAAGTGGAGAGGGCGAGAGCCAAAGACAAAGTGAAGCTGTTATAAGAGGTGGCGCGATCAATGGGAAACAACCGCAAGGTCATCGATAAATTGTTCCAAACAGTATGCCAAGCCAATCATGTTCTGGAGCTGCTAAGACGTGGCGGCCAAAGGTGACCGACAGGCAACAAGAACACTTTGTCATTAGCGCGGCACTCGGCTGCAGAAAAAGCACTGGGCAGAACACTTTAACAAGAGCTGCAAACGGGAACTGGTCAAATCGTCCCAAACCGAAGTTGCCCCAAGTCAACTCGTCCCCAAACAACCTACCCCCATATAAAATCACCCCCAAACTATCTCTTCCCAATGCTAAGTAGTCACATTACCAACTCGTCGCATTGCAATAACTTCCACATGTCAAGTCATCCCAATTCCAATTCGTCTCAACGCCAGGAGATCATGCTTTCCTCCACACTAAGGATATGCCAAATTTGTAAGTCGCCCCAAGTCAACTCGTCCCCAAACAACCCACCCCCGTATAAAATCACCCCCAAACTATCTCCTCCCAATTCTAAGCAGTCACATTACCAATTCGTCGCATTGCAATATCTTCCACATGTCAAGTCATCCCAATTCCAATTCGTCTCAACGCCAGGAGATCATGGTTTCCTCCACACTAAGGACATACCAAATTTGTTCAGACATATATAAAGATATTTTAGTGACGCCCTTGACCCTGAGCACCCGCTACCGACCAGAAATACCACCTTGCGCTCCTTCGCAGTTACGAGTTGGTAATAGCATATAATATACCCCTTTACATCGGGGGCAACAGACGCTCGGGGTAGATCCTGGGTGTGTCCTACTAAAAATTGAAGGGCATATACATTGCTTCATGCCATCAATAGATTAAACCTTGTCCTAATCGTCTGCAATCGCACAAAGTTAATGTTACATTGTATATCCTTTTTAATGGTCATGATCCATACGGATGTAGACCCCCAAATTGGTATACGCGATTCATTGGTGTCGTATACAAGAAGGCTAAGGTTACAGTAAGTCTTCTTCTATGATGAATATTACATCTAAGGGACTGAGTACCCGGCATCTGCATGTTAATCTCTAAAATAAAACTTTCATTTTGAAATGGTAAGTGGTTAATTATAGATTTTCTTCTGTAACTTAGATACAATGCTCCTTACTTAAAAAAATATGAAGCTTAATTTCATTGAAAAGAAAATTTGGTAATCCACTATCGGTTGGCAGATGAAGATAACTTTTGTGGTTTCGCTTTTTTCTCCAGACCCGCAGAGTAATATCAAAGAACAACAAGACAAAAAAAAAGAGAAAAAAAGAAAATCCCTAGAAGTGTCACGTTATCTGCAACTGCCATCCAGCGCAAGGTTTTGTTTCTCGCATACCCACATTTGACAGGAATTTCAAAGGAATCGCTAAATTGGACGAATTTTGTTGGCAAGGCAGGTGACAAACCGATAAAAATGATAATCTGGAAAGGTCTCCACATCTGGAAGAAAACCGGGAAATTATTTTTGTAATTTTGGGCCCATGGCTGCATGGATTCTACTAAAAGTGTTCTACTCTTTGTGTCATACTCCGGGGGACTGGTATAGTTTCAAATGTATGCATGCATGTATGTATGAATGTATGTATGTATTATGTCTGTGTGTGTGTATGTATGTATGTATGTATGTATGTATTATGTCTGTGTGTGTGTATGTATGTATGTATGTATGTATATATGTATGTATGTATGTGTGTGTGTGTATACATGTATGTATGCATGTATGTATGTGTGAAAGTGTGTATGTATGTGTGCATATATGCAGTGGAATCACCGCATTAAGGCTGGGACTGAAAAACATGGTGTTTCAGATATTTGCGATCTCCAGGATTGGTAGAATGATTTCAATTGGTTGAAACTGAGGTTTCATAATCATAGGAGAGATTTAGTTGCTACCTTTCTTCTTGCAAAGCAGTTTTACCAGCGCATTCATTTATGAACATTTTAAGGAAAAAATGGCATTACACTATGCATATTTCATTGATCTGATCTGGTTTGTGTCCCTATCATTGTCACAAAGTCAATGGGGATTAGGAAAAGTAAATGGTCATAGATCCACATGACTGGTTTGAGTCCAAACGTCATTTGAAATATAACACACAGCTTTTAGACTGACCATCCCAGAGGGTCTCAGAAGTCCATTTTAAGATACTTTATGAAGGGCAAGCATAACTCAAATTTGGCACAACAGATTCACATGAAGCAAACGGTGACCAAAAGATAACTTAGGGATTTGGGGTTTTGGCGAGTAACAGGTGTCTTTCATAGTGTTTGGTACCTAGAAATGGGGTCGCATTACCGGGTCTGTGTTCAACACTGAAAATGAAAACGAAAACAATTTGAGTTGCAGCTGAATGCAAAATGCCGGCTTCGAGTTAAACTGTTGTGCACAATGTTACACATTTCCAAGCTTTTATGATCGATAGATTTCCTGGAAATCATGCACACAATTCAAAGTAGACCTCTCAGCACACCCTCCCGCATCTTAAGTGACAAGTTTTATTCTAACATGTTACAAAACTGCACATCTGACGAACCTCAGTATTCCTTATCTCAGGAATGAACACAACGAAATACAATTTAAAGGGAGAAAAATGGTAACAAAAAACGGCCAACTTCAACCGGCCAGTGAATGGCGTGACTACAGGGCCACGTACAGACATGTAATTTAATAAAGAATAAGCCAAAATCTGACTGCAAATTAGCAATCTCCACATAGAAATGGCCTTTAATTGGAGATTTTACTGTTTTTACGTATATACATACGTAAAAACACACATACATACATACACACACATATGCATACATACATACATAAATACATACATACATATATACATACATACATACATACATACACGCATGCATTCGTACATGCGGTCAAAATTAGTGGTTGCCCCGTTGCCTGGGACACGTTTGTTCGGTTGCCCCCGAGCAAGTTCAATGAAGTGCTTACATCGGTTGATTAACTGTTTATTTTAATTTCATTAAGCTTAATTTATTTATTATCATGAACTGCATTGGACATCCCAATTTTATTTTTTATTTTATTTTATTTTATTTTATTTTTTTAATTTATTTTTTTTCGTAAATGATGGGAATGGAAATTGTGAACTTTAAAAAGTATTATAGCGGCAAATCCTTATATGAAGACACTTAAGTCATTCGTTGTGATACTTTTGGTTGAAATAGGAGCAAGATAATCAGTTTGATCCCATGGAGGGGTCACCCGAACGTGTTTGCGTCAGTCAAGATCTATCGTGTGATTAACCTCGTAATTTTTGTGAAAGAAATTGGCCAGCTGAAGTGATACAAGTAGTTTAATATCATGGAGAAATATTCAAATGTGTTTTTTTTTAAGACCAAAGGACTCTTGTAGTTTTCACGAAGCACCGCAACTTGTAGAAGACTGCATGTCGGATGCTCACACCGCATTTTTTCGTTGCATTGTTATGCCGAGGGGATTGCCAGTTATCATGGTCTCATGTGTCAGTAATATCAAAGACCGTTTTTCCTCCTACTGAGTTAGCTCGGATTATATCCATATCTCACTGCCAAAATATGAGTATGATTGTTTAAAGAACAAAAACCTTGAATATACATCAAAGTGAAACACATACCTCTTATCATTTGCCCTTTTTGCATTGGCGTATAGTTAGAAGCAGTCCATCTGATTTTTTTTTTGTAGCAAGATTAATAAAGAATGTTTCATCTTTGCGCTCTGCATCAACACAGAAATAAAGTATGTATAAGACAATAAGCTCAGTAGGGATCGCCTGAAGTTGTTGGAATAACTATAAGGCTATAAAATTAAAGGATTTAATGTTTGCGGGAACACCTGTATCATATTTCGGTTACGACTGACGTTAAGTTTCGAATACTATTAAATTCATTCAACTTTGAAGATGTTCATTTAGCTGCTTTTAACAGGTGGCGGAATTACAAAAAAGCACAAAAATTCATACAAATACAGAAACAATTGCCCCGTGGGGTTCCAAGGTACTTTTTCCGGACTTCGGACGATTATCCATCCCAGAAACTCAGCTGATAAACAAAGCAGCCAAACCAAAAAGCCAGTCACGCTTTACATTGCTGATATAAGCCAGAAAGACGACTCACCCGCCATGACACCGTACGTAAGATACATATACTCCACACGGGTGACAAAGGCAGTAAGTAACACTCCACATCCTGTCAAAGCACTTCCGCTAAGCACCATGAACCGCAGACCGAGCTTGGCCACCATTGGTGGCATTACAGGTCCTGTAAATGAACACTGCCTGTACATCAATATGGAAGTGCAGGTATATTACGAGGAATAATCGCGGATACCAAAGTTTTACTGTACATCACGAAGGATCCCGACCGGATTAGCTATTGAGCATCATTTTTTTTCATGAGAGCCACAATGTATGTATGTATGTATGTATGTATGTATGTATGTATGTATGTATGTATGTATGTATGTATGTGTGTGTGTATGTATGTATGTATGTATGTATGTATGTATGTGTGTATGTATGTATGTATGTGTGTGTATGTATGTATGTATCTACACATGTATTATGTATGTATGTATGTATGTATGTATGCATATAGTATGTATGTATGTATGTACACATGTATTATGTAGGTATGTATGTATGTATGCATGCATATATTATGTATGTATGTATGTATGTATGTATGTATGTATGTATGCATGGATGGATGGATGTATGTATGTTTATTTAATTTTTCAGAAGATACTGGCATACAACCAAACCAGGATTGTGGTAAGACCACTTTGATGAATGGAATTCATATTTTCAGATACTTTACTTAGCCATACTATCAAGCGATCTATGTAATTTTCAGTTTAAATTCCTGCATAGAATTATATACACAGAAGAAAAACTATTTGAAATAAATATTTGGCTTCACAACTATTGGGCTTTTGTAACAGTAACATTGAAATAGCAAAACACTTGTTCTGAGATTTTAACTGTGTAAATGTTCTGGAACCTGGTTTTAAAAAAGTTTCATGCTGCACTTCAAATTTATAATTATACTGTACATGAGGTATTACTGGGGTCTACAGATTGTTCACATATTCAAAATATTTTTTGTATCTGGGGGAAAAATATATACATGCATGTTAACTCAAAGAAAGTCTTCCCACAATTCATGAATTTATGAGAAAAGTCAAAGAAATGGAAAATATAGAAAGGTGTACTGCAACCAAGAAAGGAAAATTGGTAAAAACATTTACAATAGTTGGATTCCATGAATATGAATGAAGTGTGACCGGTATTACGCATATATCATAGTACACCATCTGTAAATGCTGGTCTGATGTATGAGATAAAAGAAGCATCTTGGTAAGGTTTTAGACCACTTACATAAAGAGGCACAAACTTGAAATATTTACATTGTATTACAGTGACTGTAACACAAGATTACATTGTACTGTATGATTTGTGAATTAAAAAAATTTAAAAAAAAAGACAACATTCATGATCTACCCATGTTAATATCCGAGCAACGTTGTTTAGCACAAAACGATTTTGATAAAATGGGACATCCTTTCCAATTGATAGTGGCATTGTAAATGAATGCATGGAATCACAGGGATTTGCAGCAAAATAAAACCAATTTTCAATAATCATGCTGGTGTTCCTTTCTGTGATTGAGAGCGCCGGGACTGAGGGCTCGAAGCACATAGCGACGACAAGTATCAAGACGAAATGTGCGGCCTCCACGTATTTCTTTTCTGACTATAGTGCTTCTGTCCTCTGCACACATATAATCTCCACTGTATTCAGATGACCTTTGACCGGTAAAGTTTTACCTTTGATCTAACCACAACTGCACTTCAAGGATTTAGTGCCCTCTCATTGAGCACTCGCATCAGTCAAGTACAGGCAACAGTATACAATACTATGGCTATTTCTACAGTGTCTGATCAAACATTAAGTTGAAGGGATAAGGACTACAACCTAAAACTTAAATTCAGAGAAAAACGTCAACCTCGCCCAAGCAAAACATTTTGATTCGAGGGGGAAGGATCAAACAGAGGACCCCCCCCCCACACACACACACACTCAATCAACATATGAAATCTGGATAACAACAACACTACTGTAAATAATTGTAAATCATCATATTTTAACGCACAAGGATAATACGGCAAATATGCACAGCAGATAGCATATATGAAGGAAAATAGTCTAGTTTACTGGAAACTGAAACGTGGCTTTCAGAGGATATCAAAAGTGTAGAATTAGCTGCCGATGGCTACATTGCATTCAGGAAAGACTGAAAGGCCAGTTATTACCAAAATGAAACCACTCAAATGTGAATAGAGCAGTGGCGCCAGGTTTGGTCAAGAGTGACTAAAATCCCAATATTGATTACCAGAGTACAGTAGATGCTAAGATCGTGTGGATCGAGATCAACCCAAGACCGAGGCTGACCTGCCTTATGGGTCGCTGTTATGGGCCAGAGGTGGATGAGCAATGTATGATGGATATAATTGTGAAGTCAATTGAGGCTATCAATACTGAAAACTGTATTTTGATGCGTGATTTCAATTTTAGATGAATAAACTGGGACACGCGGATAGGCTCCGGACCCGTAGACGGGCCTCTTGTAACACCATCACAGGCTCCGGACCCCTAGACTGGCCTCTTGTAACACCATCACAGGCTCCGGACCCCCAGACGGGCCTCTTGTAACACCATCACAGGCTCCGGACCCCCAGACGGGCCTCTTGTAACACCATCACAGAGAAATGACTTCCGCAGATGATTGTAGAACCAGCTCGGAGCAACAACATTGTGAATGTGGCGCTAGTTGGTGACCCAACAGCTGTACTTCCATGATAAGCCGATGAGCCCTTTGCTACCACTGACCAAACTCCCATTATATTGGAAATGAACTGCCCTAGTCTTCAATTTAACAGTGCACCAGAAAGGATTATCTGTATAGAAAGGTTGATAATAAGGAATTAAACTTCCTGGAAACAGATTGGCGTTCTACATCATTTAGAAACAATGTTGAGGATAAATGCGGCTAATACTAGAACAAATACTTCACTCTAATGGATGAACAAATCTCTAGCAAACGTGCTGCCATGAGCGGGCGTAAGGCACCACGGACATTATACAGGTCAATCAAGAAGGCAATAAGAAGAAAAGGGATAAACGAGTGGCCTTTAGGAAGTCACACCTAATAGCTGACAAATGTCTGTACAATGAAGAAGCCAAAGATTATCTTCGAACTGTCAAAGAGGCCAAGGTGCACTACGAGGACCATTTGATAAGCAAACCAGAGGAGAATCCAAACCTTCCTGGAATTATACAAAAACTATACCAGAAGCAGCGCAACGGTGGGCACACTTGAACATGACGAACAAGCGTTACAGATGACACTGACAAAGCAGACATACACAATAATTTCTTCACCGACTCCCTAGAAAAAGAACCTCCAATTAATTTTTCCTCTTCCGCAGCACGAAATGTGGGCCACATCTTACTGGATATCACTTTCCACCAGAATCAGTCAGGGAAACCTTTATACACATTAAACCAAGTAAAGCAAACGTACCAGATTGCACCGGTATACAGATGTTGTAGAGGTGTACCAGTTTAGCTCTACTAATCAGCGACCTATTTAACCATATATGCAGACTAGGGGTACCCCAAGAAACTGACGAATGCGAATGTAAGCCCTCCATGCAAACAAGCAGTAAGAACAGTACCTCTCAATTATCGTCCTGTATCTCCAACTAGTCAGATAGTCAAGATGATGGAACTCGTTATTCTCGACAGCATTCTTGGGATCACTGATTTAAATCATACTTTCAACTGTGACCAACATGGTTTACTGTTTTTGTTATCCGTCAATGACAATTCCCACACTACAGTCAATAATGCCAAAATGTTTGTTGATTATACAAACATATATCTGAATGAAATTCAACAGAATACTGTGAATCTGTTCAAAGCTATTTAAATATACACACCAACTGGTCACGTAAATGGTTACTGAACTTCAACCCTACTACATGTTTTGTCAAAACTCCAAAAAAGATTCGACGCGCATGGTAAACATTTCAAATTTTCAACTTTAACTTGTGGTGGTATCATTCTAAATTCAATATATACTTAAGTCTTAATAATCTTCTTACTTTAAAGACGAACCCAAGAGTCAGTGTTTTAATGAGGTTGGTTGGTATGTGTAAACATATTTAACAGTACTTGGGCAGTCATGTCAGTCTTCATATTGTTATGTTGTATTGTAACTTTGTATCAAATAGAGGAGTTGATAGAAGCCGCCGGCTCGCTCTCCAATCCTGTTTTTCACGCTATGGAAAATAAATACGTTTAAACTATGTTTTGTACTTAAGACTATGCAATCTCTTCAATATATGTTCGCTATAAAAAATATAGTCTTGGAACAAAGTAAAAAAAAAAAACAGAAATATCTCGAAATCATAAAAAACTGGCAACTTCTTTCCATATGAAAACATCAGCTCCATTGCCGAGAAAGCTCCTCAACGGATTGGGTAATCAAAAGATGTTTTGCTAATCTAATGCCCTATACAATAACTGCAGAGTCTCCATCCTTTCTTTTTGAACAGGGCAGTCGACAATTGGAATGGACTGTCTGAATATGTCACAAAAGCACAGACTCTAGCCGTATTCAAGAGAAGAATGCGATCGCTGTCCACAGGCCTTAAGGGATAATGCAACCAAATAACCAACACAGGAAGGACATGCATCGCATCTGTTCTTTTCTTGTCACTTCGTGACTCACGCCCTCGATCATAGAAAGCAAGAAAAGAAAATTTATTGACACATTTTAAATTTTTTGATGCAAATCCCTGTGCATGGAGTATGTCCTAAAAAGTCAGATAACAAGTCAACATGCAATTGCACGCCAAAATTTTCATATTTGTCACAAAATCAAATCATATTTTTTTTAAATATTAATAATGCATTGTAACTGACAAGAACTATTTACAATGTGCATTTCATTTGCATACCACATATGTGGACATAGCACACCATTTTCATGTACGTTTAAAAAAGAAGGGTAAGATTCAACTTATGCTCTGACAACCATCAGCATTCGGAGGTAAATTACCAACCATGTAACGATTTATTAAAAAGCGTGTCTCAATAATATTTGCACTTCCTGAGTAATATCTTTATGATATAAAAATCACTTGACAGAAAGTAAAATAATGCATTAGTTTGAGGCGTAACTTATTTTTACGGTGGCAGACGGCAATGGACAGCTTCAAATGACCGTAGGCTGCTGGGTGCAGGCAGCCGTTGATCTCAATTATTCCCTGCGGCTCTTTGCTGGGTCAAGAGTACCACATAATAATGTTGTAATCCATAGCTCAGTGTCATTCCACGATGCATATGATTCTTGTAACTGAATAAAAAATACATTTGCGAGCAATTAGAATTGTCTCACCTAAGCAGAGGGTAAATGCCATGTATATGGAGGTCACCCAGGCTGTTGACCTTGCATCAGTGTGGTAGCGATCCACAATTTCTGTGAAGAAAACCCCAGCTGACTTTAGAAGAGCACCCATAACAACGAAGTTCACTATGAAGCACCCTGAAAATAATCATTAAAATGGCTGTTGCACTAAAATACTGATCACAAGAACATTTGCTGAACTTACCCGTGGCCTTGGCGATGTGTCTTGTCATGTACGTAGTTAACAAACAAGCAGCTATGGAGGAAGACCATCCCCATATATGGGTAATGGGAACTTTGTTAAGCCTCACGAATTGCTTTGGCTGCGGATCATGCATTTAACCCAACTGCTTGATATTCGAAATTTGTCTTGTTATGTAATATTTCTTGGGTTTGCAATAATTATTAGTGGCAATCGGAGAGCAGATCGGAGAACAAAGTTACCACAGTGTGCGCCTCGTATATGTATTTTATCCATGTAAGAAAACTGAATTTGTAAACCCATTCCGACGTTTGGCATATAGATTGCATTGACAAATGCAAGAGTTAATCATCAGATAATAAGCATTTGTTTATGACTGAGTGGAAACTGAATTTTCAAGTTAACAGTTGTATTATACAGATTAACACACTTGCTACAAATTTTTGACAAGGAAAAGCTTCACAAATATTCAAATAAGCATGATGCATAATGTAACTTGCAATATTTCCAAATACCTGCTTGTCGTAGGTATGCCCACCTCCCAATCGAGATCCATAATACCGAACAAGATAATACATCAAGCCATCACCCTATTTGAATATATAAGACGTTTGACGAGCCATAAGGAATATATATATATATGTCATTTACAAACTTGTGCTGTTTAATATACATAGATAAGCCGCGAGATGCAAATTGACTTTTTTTTCCAACAAGCAACAGCAGCAACTGTGACTGGACACGGTTCACCTTACCGAGAACACACATCCATGCCCATCCTTTGTCGTAGGGCACCCCGTTCTCGTCTTTTTCACTGGTCTCTTTCTTGGTTTTGTCCCCACGTTCACAGTTTGTTGTACCACTCGCCTGCATACCATTTGAGTTACGGTCCATACTCTGCTATTGTCTTATTTATTCTGTTTCTGCTGCACGTGTTTTTCCGCAAATGTCCGTGTGATAGGCTTCACGTTTTATGAAACCTGCAAATGGAATGAAATGAATGAGAAGATAATGAGAATAATCATAATGATAATAATAATAATAATAATAGTAATAATGATAATAATAATAATAATAATAATAATGATGATGATGATGATGATGATGATGATGATGATGATGATGATGATGATAATAATAATAATAATAATAAGTCTGAACGGTGCAGTCACACGAGTATCTTGTAATCTCTTTTTCAACATTGCAAAAGCTGATCACAGTATGATTACATACATAATTGTAGCAGTGGAAGTCAAGATTCCAAAGTTAATGCCACTGCATTTACAAACACTTTAAAGTGTCAAACCGAGCTATACTGATTTTATAAAATCAGCCAGATAATTTTTTCTTTATAAAATTAATTACAAACCTCTCATATCTGCATTTGAAATATGTTTGGTTTCAGCCTTTTTAATTAAAACTGGTAGTTGCTTTCATAGCCTTAAACTGTTGAAAGTGATACTTTCACTGCCCAAGCCACCAACCTGGGGAAAAATGTGACTATAGGACGCCCACTTTTTGGCCTTGTTTTATTGGAATGGACTATCTGGTCAACTGAAAGTATGTCAGGGCTTGAGACTTCTTTAACCATGCTTAGAGCAAAAAAATTCACTTTCGTAGAAACAGCAAACCACTTATTCTTGGTAAGATGGTCAGCATCTTAATGAACTCATGTATGCAGTAATAATGTGGAGATGACAGACTTGTTTTGTGATTTCTGTGGTTAGTTTCGTGTACTTTTTATTGATGCTCCAATACGTTGAAATTTCAGCATAGTAAAAACAGGGTTGTGTCAGTCCCACGCCCAGCTGAAACAGTGAAAGGGGAGGGGGGCTTGCAATCCTATCTTATAAAAACTTCACCATTACAGAAACTAAAACTGCAAAATCAACATCTGGGGAACAAGAAACAACCAGTGGGAGATCAGCCACGCCAACAAATATTGCTGATAGGGAAGCTAAGGGGGGGGGGGTCTTTGAACAGCTGCAAAGTGTAGTGCCGAGGTGCTCAACAGGGACATCATTATTGTGCTGGGTGACTTTGATGCCTAGGTGGGAAGTACCAACAGGTTTTCATGCAATCACACGGTCTTGGGACAAAGAATGAGAATGGTGGACTGTTCACTGCCTCATGCAAAGAGAATAACCTGGTTATTGCTGGGGCAGTTTCCCTCACGAAGACTCACAAGGTGACTTGAATATCTCCTTACTTGGCAACAGAGAACCAGTTTGATCACTTGACAATCTCTTGCAGATAGAGTAGTTCCCTGTTGGATGTCAGTGTGTGCAGAGGTGCTGATGTGGGATCCCACTGTGCATAAATTTAGAAGAGCTGAAAATAAATTTACAAACTGCAAGGAGGACAGGTTCAGAATGACACCGAAGTTCGACATCTCCAAGCTCAAGACCCCAACACAGCAGAATTGGTTGGTCATCTCCCCTGAGAAAACATTTCAGGTGGTGGCAGATGTGGAAGATGGCTGGAAATTGGAGCATGTGAGGAGCACCTTCACAGCATTAGTTCAAGAGCTAGCTTTCTGAAGATACAATCAACCTATTAAAGAAAGAAGAGTTATTAAGCAGAAACCATAGCATCCCAGAACCAGAGCACAGTAACAGCAAGCAAAACAAGTATACCGCTTGAAGAACATGGAGATACAGAGGAGTAACAGCAGAGACAAGAAGAAAGTGGTGCACTGGTCTGCTGCAGTTGCTGACGAATGGCAAAGAAAAGAGACATGATTGATGGTGAACCAAAGAAATACCTGAAGAATGGCTGCATTGTGATGCTTCCTAACAAGGGAGAACTCAGTGACTGCCAGAACTGCAGAGGGATACAGCTCATTTCCCTCACAAGCAAAGTCTTTACCAGGATGATTCTGGACAGAATCAGAGCAGCAGTTGACACAACACTTAGAAAAGCAAATGATAATCTGGCCCAGAAGATTCTGTAATGAATAGATTGTGACCTTCCCTGTCAGCATTGACCAGTTATTGGAGTGGCAGAGTCCCATGTATGTCAACTTTGTAGACTTCAAGAAAGCATTTGACATGGTGGACTGGCCAACCATCTGAAAAATTCAAAGACACTAATGCATTTCTCAGAAAATTGTCAATGTTGTATAGGGTCTGTACAGGAAAACCAACTGCAGAGCCACCCCAAACACTAACCGGTCACCTCTATTTGTTCTCAAGAAAGGCCTCCAGCATGGGTGCCTCATGACTCCCTATTCGTCTAACTCTTGATCAACTGGGTGGCAAAGACTGCCATGAACCATCTACAAAGTATACTGTGGACTTTCACCCAGAAGCTGAACAACTTGTATTTTGCAAATGATGTCAGCCTGGTAATGTACTCTCATGGACACACAAATGGAGACAGAAAGGGCGTTGCCAAGACCACAGGGATAGACATCAATAATGGTAATACCATGAGCCTACAAGTAAATGCAACTCAAGGTACCCATCACCATTCATGGACAGACAATAGATGACATTGAATGTTTCACCTACCTGGGCATCATTGTCACCCAAACAGGAAGAACAGATGAAGATGTATAGGCCAGGATCCGCAAAGTATGACATGTCTTTGTCACGCTGAAAGCAGGGTAGAGAATGAGAACCTCATTGAACACACCAAGTTAAGGATGTTTTACTTTAACACCAATGTCAAGCTAGGCTTGCTCAAGTCTCACTGGACTGTCTTCCGTATTTTATTTAAAATCAAATTCATTGCCAAATTAAATTTTAAGTAAACACACGTCGTAGCCTTATTCTGTTACAATACAGGTAGGCCCTTCAAGTTACCTAGCTGATTGGTGTGGAACGTGTATATAACCAGATAACATTGACTCCAGATGATTAGCGCCCGGCGGTCTGCACTGTGTTTCTTATCGCACAGACAAATGAGCGGTCATAACGCACTCCTCTTCAGAAGCTGTTAATTGAGCTACTGTGTAATGAAGGATTAATTGCAGTGCACCGCGTCAGGCGGAGGGCGTCCAGTGAGACTTGTAAAACTTGCTGGCTTGTCGCTGCTATGAATTATTCATGAGCAGTCAAGCACGTGACAGATTGAAGGCCGTCTCAAATTCCTTGTGTTGACTGTTGTTTATTTACATGCAAGCAGGGGCATTTTATTGTTGAGAAACATCAGTTCTTGCCGATGGCTATTTCGATTTTGTGTTAACTTGAATTTTTTCCTTCTAAAATGATTTAAATCAATGATCGGGTCGTTGCTTGTGACAATTTGAATCATGTAACTTTGCAAAACTGCGCAAAAATAGGGTGATTTCATCGTCTCTATCTCGATTTTTTTGGTCTCCGCACCATGTTGTTTATATGGTTAGAATGCTCAGAACCTTGTCTATTTTAACAACAAGCTCTCCCATTGGCTGAAACAAAAAGTATTTCAGCGGGAACCCCTTCAAAACTGCTTCTATTTCAAACAGATGCGTCGTTATTTTAGTCGGAAACTACAAGGGCCCAGAATCGATCACATGGTGTTCGTTGTCTAATCAAAAAGTTTTTCTACCGCAGTTTCGTTCGGTAGAACTCGCTGCCTCGTGTTGTGAAGTCTGGCTTGAAAGATGGTTGACATTTGTGTGAACACAAGTGACGATTACAGACAATTTAATAAAGCAAGAAACAAAATTTAACCCTGTAAATTGGCCAGAATGATAACATATACTACCACTGTACCAGTCTTTGCGTATGAAAGAGCAGAGGGTCCAATTTTTCACGGAAAGAGAGTAAAATACGCCAGCCGCAGGTAAACATGGCTCGGGTGAAAATACCGCTGCCGCGTGTTTATCATACTGACAGTTTGTCAGTAACTGCGATAAAGTGTGTTTATGGACTATTCACTGCAGCAACAAGCTCTACCACTTTAATTGAATGGCAATTATAACACACAACTGATCTTTAGAAAAAAATAAGAGGAACCATCGTTCATGACGCTAACCAAGAAAAATGCGCGGACCGGTATCCATGCAATTGTTTTCACACAGGTTTGACCGCTTTGATCAAATCGTGATTGAGATCGATATATTTCCTTTGTTAAGGTGTAGGGCAAGAGTTTTTGTTTAAATTGACAAAAGATCCACATAGAAATGTAGAGGTCTTACTCAACAAAACTTAAATCATGACGTGGATCATTTTGCATTAATGCAAAAATAAGAAAGTTGTGGCACTGATTTGACTTCTAAGATCCCGTGAAACCCCGGATGTTGTGACGTCACTCCCACCGAATTGATGGTAGTCCAGAGTGGGCTTGTGCAAGTTTGACAAGTCCCTGGTGTCGGCAGCCGGAGGGAGACGGTCAGCTTTGTCTCGCTTGAGTGGCCAGTGACTAGCCATGCATTCATCGAAGACCACTTTCCACTCGTAGTGATAATTGGATTAGAACTGACCAGGACTCAATAGCTGCTACTGTTGAAACCGACACGGCGGCAGTGTCGACCAGTTAAAAAAAATAATAACAGTAGGACCTACTTAATAACACCATGTAGTTGGCATAATATTATTCAGTTAACTTTGTGGAGGGGAAAATGTATCGCACTTCTGGGTGGGACCGCAGGATGGGAAAATAGGGACATGCACCAGGGACTTGTGCAAGTCTAATGTCAAGCCTGTGTAGGTATATGAATCAGTAACCTGGAGATACAAAAACCCTACCTACACGACAAGCTGCAAGTCTCCATCAACACCTGTCTCCATGAAATCCTCTGATTCTAATAGCCAGAGAGAATCTCAAAACCAGGAACTCTGGTGCCAGACAAGACAAGAGCCCATCACCAACATCACCCAGAACAGAAAGTGAAGACAGAGTGGGCACATCCGTGCAGTGACGTGGCCAGCATTTCTCACTATTTCTTGGAGTAGAATCCATGGGGAAAGGAAAGATAGGAAGGCCAGCACTGACCTGGAGCAGTGCAGTCAGAGCTAAAGACCATTGGCGTGTCCTGGGCACAGGCAAAGTAGGCCACCTAAGACAGGCAGAAATGGGGGCTTCCAGTGACAGTCCTATACTCCAGTTGGAGCAAAGGGGACTACGAAAGTAAGTACATAAATTATGGAGTCGAGCAGATTATAGTGGCTTTGTCTGCACAAATAACCCTTTCCTTTTTAAAATTTCAGACAATTGTAAACGTTCTTCATTATGTTATCAGTTGTGTTGCTGGACAAGTCTTGGTAAGGAACAACACTTATCTGTCTTGGCCCTAATAGTAGTGGCGCCACATCTACTGGTTATTTGATAGTCACTTTTGAGCTTCCTTGTTGGCACAAACAAAATGCTCTCACTCTTACCAAGATGAAGTGGGGACTTTTTCATTTCAACCCTTTATTTACGAGATGTCACGTTTTGACTCAACGCTATCTCAATGTTGGCCATACTGTTGCTTGAGAATAAAAATGCTGAAATGGCCACACCAAGATATAGACCACAGAGTACACGGCTCTCCGTGTCATGAACACAAATTGTCAAGAGAAGTGGACTCAAAATGGATCCTTGAAGTATGCCAATTAACTTAAACGTTTGAAGATGATCTGATTTTTACAAACTGTTTCCTATGTGTCAAATGGATCAGAACCACTTAGTTATGGGATAATCAGTACCAATATTCCAGTTGAACAGGACAAATAGTGTGAAATGCTAGGCCAATAAGAACCATAGTGGTAAGCATAAATCTGTGCACATTCAATTTGATTTGGTCAGTTACAAATGTAATAAATAAATTATCATTTGGAAAAGTAGAGCTCAAACCTGACTTATTTTACAAGCCTGACTGATACTTATAAACTTGACTGATATAAATAAAACTGACGGATTGTTATAAACATATGCATGAACGCATCGCAACATAAATGACTATGAGCAATAATAAACACAAAGATGGAATATGTGCTGACCAATGGTGCTTACTTGTTTTATTGAACAAGACAAGGCAATTGACAATTTTGATACGATTATGATGATGACTCCCTTTGACAAATAAATCTGTGATTATTATTATCCTCTACAAATCATGCTTTTATGTCCAGAAATTTAGGGGCATGCAAGACTGAATGTCATTCAGAAAAGTGCCATCAACCTTGAAGAATATTTTGCAAAATAAATGGCAAAAAAGTGATGAGCCACACTTTGACATAAATTTCTCACAAGTGGCGCTGAATTCTTGGGCTTTGCATTACACACAAGGTTCAATGTTGTCAATAATAGATCCATCTTGGTAGGAAGCCACGTGGGAAAGCTCATTGCAAAGGGCATTCAGTCTCAACTTCTGGACTACTTGGTCTCAAAAGACTTCAATAGTGATGACCAATTGCATGTAGTACCAGTTGATGTCCAAAGCATTCCGTGAATAGTTATTTTATGATTATTACAGAAACTGAGGTCCTCGATGCACTTCTTAGCTTTGATACATCTAAGGCTTGTGGTCCTGATGGCGTGAGTGCTAAGCGCCTCAAGCTGCAACTGCCATTTTCCTTTCTCTTACCAAATCGTCAATTTATCATTTGTTAATAAAGAAATTTCCATCAGCTTCGAAAAAAACCCACATATTTCACCACTCTACAAAAACTGTTCTAAAGAATTATGTAACAATTATTGGCCTGTATCATTGCTCAGTTGTTTCAGTAAGGTGTTTTGACAAAATACTTTCCAGCTTGTTTTTAATTTTTTTTCCTGACAATCTTCTCATATCTGCTCACCGGTCTTGTTTTGTACCAGGAGAATCAACCATAAGCCAGTTACTTTTATTATATCAGGAATTATGCTTGGCTGTTGACCAGCAAAAGAGGTAAGCGTCTTTTTCCTCGATATAAGCAAGGCTTGTGATAAAGTTTGGCACTCGGATCTACTGTTTAAATTAAAGAGAGCAGATAATTATAGGTCATTTAAATTAAAGGTTCTCCAATTATCTTCATGATCGTTATGAACGTGTTCCTATCGAGGGCTCACCTTACCTGCAGTTGGGGCAAAATATGCGCTGGTGTAGCTCAAGGCTCTCTTTTCTGTCTTTTAATGTTTTTAACTATTATATTGATATATTTGACATTGCTAAATCCAACATGAAATTATTTGCTGATGATATTTCTCTTTATTCAAATATTAAAAATCCAGTCCCAGCAGCTGAAGTAAATAGCCTCTTATCTTTCTAATGTTGATGACTCCAGTTGATCACCCCCTATACTCTCCCAAGGTCATGGTTTACAAGATGTTGGTGCACAGAAACACCTTGGACTTACTTTTCTCTGATTTAAAGTGGTCTGATAACATTTTCAACAAATCAAGTATATTACTTAATATTATGAAAAAAAAATTAGAATTGAATAGACGAACTTTAGATATCATTTATCTTTCATTTATAAGTCAAATATTGGAATATGGTAGGCTGGTTTGGAGTGGCTATACAGTATTGGAGAAGCATAAGCTTGAATGTATTCAGCTAGAGGCTGCTTGCATTGTTACCGGTGTTATTGCTGGGTACCAGTAATGCCAACTTATTTGAAGAAACTGGATGGTTGGCCTTGGCCAAACACAGAGAAATATCTGCGGGGATTCGTATAGGGCTAAGCTCTCTTTCCCAATTATTTATATTGTAACTGGTTTCATGTATTTCTTGTAATTTTGTTAAATTCAATATTTTAAACAATACTAGGGTCAGACTTGAAAACCTCAAACCCCGTTCTGGAGCTGGTGGTTGGGGCTGCCTGGTTCTGTGGTATGCAAAAAGTGAAATAACATGCATAATTGACCCCACTAATTAGTCTATTTTATTATAATAGTTCCGAGTAAAATAGTCGTAATGAACATCCCCATCACTGCTGCTAACTGCTCTATTCAGCAAGCAATGAAGCGCTTGGTTCAGGGTCACCAGTTCTGGATACCTACAGAGCCCAGGCTGTGATGGCGGTTCCGTCGGTGCAGTGTCCCAGCTCAGCCCCAGAGTTGAAGCTGTTAGCAATCAAGTGCTTGTTTCACATCCCCAATTTTAGAGCTACCCCCAATCAAGTTGGCCCTAAGACAAATGAATTGAGGGGAATTTTGTAAAGTAGTACAAACGATATGAACATACAATAGTAACAACGCGTCACTCTATATCCTGCAAAGTCCGTATCTGATGCTGTTGAACAATATAATCGTGTGCTTCCAGAATAAGTAAAAAAGCATGCTTCAGTCAAAGAGAAACGCATCAAAATCAAACCAAATACACCCTAGTATAATGGACAACCTGCTGATGCTAAGCATCAACGGAGACACCTGGAACAAACATGGACAGACAGCAGGGCTCGCAACGATACTGATAAGGAACAGTGCAACAAAGTCAAAGACATGATCACCACTGCCCGAAGCTCTTATTACAGAGATGAAATCACAAATACCAACAGTCCAGAAGACATTTTCCAAATCACCAAATGTTTGATGCATTGCAAAAATGTGACTGCCTTGCCATCTAGTGACTCTGCTTCTCCTTTGTAGATAGGTTTGCAGACTATGTCTCTGAAAAGATCACATGAATGTGTTCAGAGTTCTCAAACTTGGCTGCCATGCAGACAGGTGACCGAAGACCCTTATTGTAACTGCTCAATGCATTTTTGTCTGAGCTGAAACCTGCTACTGAAACTGAAATTTACAAACTAATTACAACATCCCCCACAAAGTCATACCCAATGGATCCACTTACCATCACTTCTGCCAGTCATCACCCGCATTGTAAATCTTCCACTGGCTGTATGCACCATACCTGAAAATCTAAAGGATGCGGTGACAACAACCCTGTTGAAGGAGGTTCCCTTAAATCCAGAGGTTTTGAAAAACTTTTGACCACTTTCTAATCTTATATTTTTGTCAAAAGTCATTCAGAGATTAGTTGCCAGGCAATTGACAGGGCACTTAGTTGGAGAAGGGCTGTATCAAATTATGCAGTCGGCATATAGACCATACCACAAAACTGAGACAGCACTCCTTCGAGTCAAAAATTATCTTATTATGTCTGTTAATAGTCGTGGAAGAGCTATTCTAGTACTACCCTATCTTTCAGCAGAATTTGATACCATTGATCATGAACAGCTTGTGAAGACATTGTGCGCATGTAATAATGTCAATGTCAAAAATGTCATTGGTCATTCTAACTTCCAATGAAGGTACGGCACGTGAAAAAAGCAGAGAGGCACATTTCTGAATCCATAGCTGGGAAAAGCTAAACTCTGTTCACAGTGGTGACCGTGATAAAAGGAACATTCAGTGAAAGAAACATCAAACAAAAACCACAGAACTCATTCAATGTGCCCCATCGGAGGGCAGTATGACACAATTTATCACGTCCAAATTAAAACAAAACTAGGGGTGAAAACTCCAAACAGGAAGAGCAAAGTAAGATAAATCTTGTCCGTGACGATATAACGACCACAAAACACGTAAGAGCGAGAAACGATTCACTCATTTTTATGTGGAAGACACTCTTGGGTTCACACTGAATATAGTCCATAGCAATTGTTTTCTTCGTAGCCTTTGGGTAAAAGGGGTCCTGTCCTAGTATAGACATCTTTACATATGGCCACTTTTCCAGGCATTGAAGTCAGGATTGTTGGCGTACTTCGGCAGGCAAGTTTCGTCTGTGGTCGAGTAACTCCTTTTCAGGCATCTTGTGACAGGAGGTAGATCAAGGGATATTGTGATTTTCCTGGGTAGCTTTTCAGATTTTTTGCCCCTGAAGGCCATTCATTTGAAAGATCTCACAAAAAGAGAGAAAACAGTTTTTATTTCTGTGATTGATTCTTTTTTTATTTTATGCAAGAACCTTTTTTACAAGAACCTCCCGGTCACGCATCATTGATGGTTGACACCTATGCATGCAAAATATGTATCAGAATGGTATAACATAGCTTTCGCACCCCCTAGATGCACCATGACAAAATTATGTTAAAGTTCACACGATAACTAAGTTATCATGAGAGCAAATGTATTAATTACTGAGTGAATAAACACGACTTGTGTTCACCCCCATTAGTCCTACATTCTCCTACATATATTATATGGTAGTCATATAAATCAGGATAAGAAACTCTGGTTTGATCATAATAGTTTGAACTATATGGTGGTCGATCATTCATGTAGTCCTTATGATTTATAACCATATCAGAACAAGTACATTGTTCTAGTTTGTAACAAGAACAATGTGCTTCAGTTGAATAAAATATGTTTAAACCAAAAGTCCATATTCCGCAAAAAATCGTAAAAAAGTCGTATAGGTATTCGGGTTTGGTACACGCTGCTTGAAATCACGTGATCAATTTTCCATTCGAAACTCTTGATTGAAATTTTTTAGGTACAATGTTTGCCATCCTCATATTGGGACTGGATTTTATTCATGCAGCTTTCCTTAAAGTGATTCATTAATTTTTCTTGGATTTCTTGTATGATCGAGTTACAGCGACCTTTGATTGTCACGTACACTTGAAAATCATAATCTATTTAATGCAGTATGTATTTTTCTACAACACTTTTGTTGTCCTATGGATCGCAACGTGTTATATGCTTGCTTTATAGTGGCTGTTTCTGGCAAATTTATCAGCCTCACCCACTGCTAACGCTTTTAAATGTTGTCTTATATGGGATGGAAATATAACACTTTCAGCATATACTGCTTCTGTATTTGTTTGGATCCGTACATTTAATATGGACTTTAGGAAGTTCAGATTGAATGTTTCCACATCTACATTTTGCCTTGTTGCCAAATTCCTTAAAGGTCCTCTTGATTGATTGGGTACCACAAATTAAAAAGTTGATGTTTAGGGTGGTTAAAAAAACAAACGCAACCCATTGGCCAGGCTGAATGTGTTATAAGCCAGAGTGCCTTCAGTTTACCAAGAGTTATGGCAGATAAAACAGAACAAAGTGATTCCAGAGAGAATGAATTGAGTTTTTTATGTACGTGGTCTGTTGACGATGAAGAAGAATTATCAGGGAAAGCAAAAACAGGAAACGATCATTCAGCCTTACACTCATGAGGGGACGCTCAGAACCCTACGGTCACCAGCAATGCAGCGAGTGCAGCCGTGGTACAGCCAGACGATCCCAACTTGTCCTCTTTTGCAATGATAATTCGTTGCAAATGGGATATTGCCTATCCAAAAATTACTAGATTTCATTTAACAAGAGCAAACATGAATGCAATAAAATGGAATTTGCGTCAGGATAGGCCAGGTCTTGTAGTGTTTCAAATTCTAGCATTCACTGAAACAGCTACAGCCTACGCCCACGGTATATAACAGTCTAAACAAGCAATTAATATTCCCTTCCCATATGTGTGGTTTATGGATGATTAAATATAAGTTTGCTTATTGCTCTCAATATCCGAAATCCTACCCGGCAGTAACCTGGCGACCCTTGGAGGGGAGTAATTTACGTTTCCTTATACATTGTCATCAGTACACGTGTTTATGATATCCTTTATTTCAGATCGTATCCATTATGTGACAATGGTGAAATTTTTCCTGTGACTGACTTATTTTCTGGTTCCATTAAAGACAAAGGTACACTGAGATGGAATTTTGTACACCCGATTATTGGGAGCTGGCCGTGGACTGTCACAAACAGTGTGGCACATGACTGAAAAAAGATGAAAGACCAGCCGCTCACTGGTCTTGGCAGCTGCGTAGACGAGGCATGAATGTGGTAGCTATCTATACAAGTGTTATGGGATTAAACACCTCGCAATGCACAGTAATAATTGGACATACACATTATAGTGGCCAGCTAACTCAACCAGTTATAGACTGTTCAACCTTAGACCTGGGTATGGGACAAGTTCGGTCCTTGTTTGTCCATGTTTTTCACCCATTTTTTCCAGCAATTGAATCAAAATGGTTAACCAAACTATAGTTTTGTTACAATCTTACTTTGCAACAATAGGGGACATTCATTTTTAACTGCGATCCTGTTCACTTCCTGCGTTGCCACAGCAACAGACTGATGCTTCCACTATGATCAGCGCAGATTTGTATTTTATACTACATACTACATAAACATCCACAAATAGCACCTTTTCAACCGAAAGAGAGCCAATTTCTAATCAATTTAAACATCCTTTATGCTTCAAATATATGTCAAGACATTTTCTTAAGATTATTCTCTCTTCGTTTTTTTTTTAATCAGAAAGTACTTTTAATCATGCTAAATACATGGATCTGCCGTGATGCAGGTGGCTCCCTCTTTTGCTCATTAGGTGTTAGAGTAGGACCGCATTTAAATATGAATAAGTCCTATTAACATCCCAGACCGGCGTTGTCACTTTGACATTCGATTGATAATTATGTGATACATTGTAACAGTCGTAGAATTACCTGACCTATATTTTGCTGTTACGTAAGTTTTGAAATCACAATCATACCGAAGATTAATTTATAAATACTGTAAAAAAAAAAATAGTAAATCACTGTTCCTGATTTTATGAGTTATGCCTAATTGGCCAGTTCAGTTCCATGAATCCTTCCATTGTCCAGCGATGGGACCCCATTTGGCAACAACAGAAGCTTTTTCTTGCAAAACCTATCCAAAATATCGTCATATTTGACAAGTCAAAGCTACTTGTCACAAAGTGTTCGCTACATATGTTAGATCGGTTACCAGGGCCTTGCCAATTGTCCCTGTAAATCTTGACTGCACGGGTCCACGCTCCCCGCAATTTTAAGTCCTTGGGGGAATGTAAACAAGCTGCAGAACTTGTATTGCTACAAATAACAGCAACACACTGACCCATCCTGGGCGGGAACAGGGACGAAAAAATATATTTCTAAATGCATTTTTTATCCTGTTGATAAAGGGTGGATAAAATACGTTTAAACCAAGTGACACTTGACAGCCATGACTTGCCAGCACGGTCGGTCTTCCCTGTCAGCCAGCGGGGTTGTGTTTGTGACGTCACAAGCCTTTTGCACCTTGTGGGTGTCGGAAATGAACGGAAAGCGACGATTGAAGGCGCGCTGAGTTTTTAAAATAAACATGTGAACAAAAGTATTATTTTCACAACCACTTTTTTCAAGCGCACCGTATGGTGGGAACAACCCACGAGTCAACCATGTATCAAATTTGAACATGGTCAATCAAGAGGACCTTAAAGGAAAGACAGGCAGGGTGAAAATGCATGTGGATGTATATATAATACTTTCATTGTCATATCATTATACGGTGCCTAAAACATTACACTGTCATGAAAACGTTGCTTGTTTACTGAAAATAGAAGCAATTCAACTTTTCTATCCCGAGTCACGTTTTTTCTGTAACTAAATATAATTATGGCTAAAACAAAATCAAGTATCACAAATCATAATAAATACCAAAAGATACAGCCGTACTTAGCTCGTTGTCAATGTTTGTAGAAACCACGGCGGGGAATGTTTCAGTTGCTACCAAGCTATGTGTATTCTGTTGCAACCACGGTAATGTATGCGCACTTGTTTCGCAACCTGTACGACAATTGTCTGGCAGGATAGAGGGCACAAGGCATTTCTCTCCACCCCACTGATTCGTTTATCTTGCAGGTGAAGAAGTAGGACATGTCAGGGATGGATTATATAACTCCTGCAGTACTCTGCGTCTGAATGTCAGAAGGAGTGAAAAGCTATCCCCACATTTTGGTTTCCAACGAAAGAGTCAAATTAGAATTTCTTTATAATGCAGTACTTTATCCAGCATCTGTAGGGTTTAAAATGAAGACACATAAAATTATGTTGTAATAAATTAATTAAATACTGTACAGGATTGCTTGTTTCTTGGCGAATTTTGTTTCCATTTTCTCACATACATGACCAAACCTCAAATCTATGTTATGTCTTCATAAAATAGTACGAGACAAACAGAGTTTTCCTTTCTTAAAAGCGAGATCATTAAACGTACATCTGTGTCTGAGCGTGTTTATTGTTGAAATTATCCGGACTTTTTAAAAGAGTGAACGCAACATCAGTTTTCAAAAGGACTGGACTTTTTACATGGTGGCTATGCGCCGATATCATTCATCCTGTCAATCACAGCTCATCCCCATGTGTATAAACTGTATGCAAGTCCTGCAAATTCAAGCTCATTCTCAAGTGCAGAAAGCGTGTTCAATTGTTGAAATATCATGACATGTCTATATAAGATCCTGGTAATAAACTTTACTGATAAAATACATCCATTGGTTCAACTATTGAACATGGCTGCCCTTTCGCGATCGCCCACACGGTACATTTGATACAAACTTTGATCACCTTGACCTTTCTCGTATTCTTTTTATATTTTTCTTCCTTGTTGAAACTTTGTATTCTTCAGTACTCTGTTTAGTTCCCCTACGTACCTGTTTTGTTAACATGAGTTTACAGCATGAATATACACGCCTGGTGATCTCAGCTGTGTTCCAGTATTTTGCCTATACCGAATAAGATATACTTGCTTCAACTAAGTTCTCTTTCTCTATTTCTCTCTTTTTCTTTCTTTCTTTTTCTCTCTCTTTTCTTTCTTTCTTTTTATCTCTCTTTTCTTTCTTTCTTTCCCTCTTTCTTTCTTTCTTTCGTTCTCTTTCTCTCTCTCTCTCTCTCTCTCTCTCTCTCTCTCTCTGCAAACCTTTCACGTAGACAGGTTTGTTTTCAAACAACTCTATAATTAATGTATGTGTGTGTGCCAACACACTTTTCTGTTTTTCCTAACGTTATTTGCAAATCATGACCATTTGAAATTTCAAATTTTGAATATCTTGAAAAGTATGCACACAGACAGATTTGACTATGTCTTCAAAAATGATAAAAATAATAGTTGGATCTACCATGAACTTCCATTTATATCTTCTATGATCTTGTAGATGATTGATCGAGTTCAATGAAGTGAAATGAAACAAATTCAGTTTCTGGGTCTATGTATTACATGCATTGGATCTGAATCGGGACTGAAACTAGGAATTCCTAGGTTCAGATTGGGGCAAGGCCAGTTGCCTAGCAAAAGACAGGGCATGTTGGTGAAAGTGTAACCATAAGGTAGAGGTATGGTGGAAGATGCAGTGTGGCTTTGAGTGGTATGTTGTCTTTAACTGGAAGGAATGGTAACAAGGGAAATCCAAGAAGGAGCTTCATTTACATGTGCACAACCACTGGCAAAAAGCCAGGTGAGGCCACCCCTTCATCTCCCTCCTCGCTAGGTACCTCAGCTGTGACAGAGCTCTATTTTAAGATGTTACCATTTAGTGTGCTTAAAAGTTGCATAACTACTGTATGCACACTGGCAAGTTGTGCCTGCATCAAATACACCAGAAAGGCATGATTCGAGCTTTGCTGGGCTGTGTAAGGCATACAACTGGGATTACACAGAGGTTTATGTAGTAAAATTGAACTTACATTGAGTTGGAGTACTTTGAACCAATTTTAAAAAGTATTTTCCATCATCCAAGAGATACGTTGGGCGCATTAAAGTAAGACTTGGAGATTGTTACACTGAGGCTGCTTTGTGTCATGTGTCGCTTTCCAACATTGTTCCTGAAAGCCAGTTGATTACGCTAACTGGTTTTATCTGTTATACACTGTAGTACTGAAGTACCCATTGTACACTGTCGTAACATTGTCGTACCAATCATACACTGTAATACTGAAGTACCAATTGTACACTGTCGTAACACTGTTGTACCATTCATACACTTAGCACTGAAATGCCCATTGTACACTGTCATTACATTGTCGTACAGATCATACACTGTTGTACTTGAAGTACCCATTGTACATTGTCGTACCGATAATACACTGCAGTACTGAAACATCAATTGTAAATTGTCATACCAATAAGTTTTGAAATCACACACACACACACTGATTTGCTGTGCCGCAAATCATCTTTTCTAGTTTGGCTGTATCTTATGTTTAGCCCATGTGCAATGAAACATTTATTTCCACCTTGCCGGTCTTCATACATGCAGCATGTGAGGAACTATTCGACACATACATGCAGATATCTTCAACATAACTAACAAAATGTGTAGCGTACATTACATAAAACCAGACACTTTTTTGCCTAGTTAATGACCTCTCTCTCTCTTGTGTCATGGCTGAGGGCGTTCAGTCATCCTTGTCCTATGGGCAGCCTGGCAATATATGATTCTGGTGACTTTCGAACGCTTTTGTGTCACGTCCAGTCATGTCCGTGTGTCTTCTTGCCAGATGGTTTAATCATAGATTAATATAAGTTTGGGGCCCCAATCTTACTTTATGGTTAGACATAGCGCAGCGCCGTTTCTCCTGAACTTCTTACCTATCGAAACAATTTTATTCGACATTTTTGTATTAAGCATAAAAATGTGTTTGCACAATAGTATGCGCGCTTTACCCTAAGACTAACTGCCCTGTACCCCCCTTTTTCAGCAGAGACACATAAGGCGACCCTGGAACGCGTTGCACTTCTTCACTTTGGCACAACGCAGCGTGACAACAGGTATGCTAACCTTTACGGCCTGTAGTCCTAACACCATTATATACAAATGCCATTATTTGTTATTAGCTAACATTTGTATTTTGTAGAAGCAAGGTAACTCATATCAGCAGAAGATGAAGGTAGACATCAGTGAGCACGTATTAACGCCGCTGTTGATTTGATTTAATCAATTTTATTTATTTCAAAAGAAATACAATTGGGAAGAAGGGCAGAGCCCTATGTTAATCCCTCTTGCGAGAAAAAGCCAGAGACAGTCGAGTCCCGAGAGTGAGGGACTCGACGAGCGACGACGTGGATAAAACATGGAAAAGAAAGACACCGCTTGTACAAGGACAGATAGAGGGGCGCATAGCCGACAAAATACCTATGACATTAATGAAATACATGTGAGAGCTACCATGTTACTGCTCCAGTTTGAAACCGTTTGCTTTTATCAATAAATTCTTGTACTGCCTAAAAAAAAAGTAATATTGTCTTCAAGACTATAAAGATCGCTACCAAACAAAATTGTGTTTATACTGAAAGGTGCCAAGGAGCTAATGGATGTAGGGAGGATATCTCTAGCAGTAGCATATCGAGGACAAGTCAGAAAATAATGCCAAATACCTTCAGAGGCTACTTCACGTGAGCAAGCAGGAGACTCCTTTACACCTATTTTAAAAAGTTGCCCATTCAATTGGCTGCGACCCATACGCAAACGCGAATGCAAAATGGATAAATATCTCTTACCTACGTAAAATAATTTTGGGTATTTAACGGGACATGATGTATGAGCAGATATTTTCTCTTAAACAACGAAAGCGTAGGTAAATTTTGTGAAATACAGAATCTGCAGTTTTGATTTAATCATTAACACACCAAGTTTTCTGTGATCAAAGTGTGATGTAAAAGTCTATTATGTGTGAAAAAAAAATATTTCAGCGCAGTAATACAGAAATGCATTATTACAAACTTGTAGTCTTCTCCATGTTTGTCCTTATTTGCTTCGTCATTTGCCATTTTTTCCGTTGGCTGCTATCGTTCCCATATTCATTTGACTGTCCTTTGTTATTTGTTTCCGATTGGCATTAAGTCTTTGAGCGTAATGTGGTTTGAAAGGTGAGTACCGCCCGGCAGGCGTCCCTTTTGCCGCGGAGAATATATATCGACAGAGAGCTACTGAGAGCAAGCGTCTACCCGTTCGGGGGATTTGAAGGGGCATGGTCCCTATTCTACTGACCATGGGCTAACAGCGTAAAGGCCTAATTACACAGAAGAGCGGTAACGGAAGGCGGATAGTGGATACCGGTATTTCCGCGCGGATTTTAAATTACACTGACAGCAGTACATCGCGCGGAATTACAACGTTGTAACTTCAAAGTTGCATAGCCCATTGGGCCAGTAATATATTTGTGTGTGAGTAGCCTTCTGAAAGACTGACTATTAATTTAAGCAATGCAATACATACTAAATGTTTAAAATAATAGGTCATTCTTCTATATGTGCCGACTGAAATTAAATCGGACTCAGATTATTTCACGACCCAAATTCCGATCTATATGGACCACATGTTTACTATACTACACATGTATTTGGGACTTTTATGCACACCACAATAATTACCTGACATGTCCACCTTTGAACCATTGAGTTTCCACACATCCTGCTTCTTTTGGGCATCTTTATACCTTTCAGCCGTTGGGTCGTATAATTGACGATATCTTTGCACTTTCAAAATCATGTTTTCCATGATGACCATGTTGGTAGCACAGATTTCTCTGTCGACATGTGGAGATGATACCTACCAAAAAGAAACGGTTCTGATTGGCTGAAATCTTCATGTTCCCGCGCGATACGCAGTAAAAATCGATTGGATTTCTATTTGGAGCGGTTTAGCGCTGTATCGCTTTATCGTTCCGCTGTCAGTGTAATTATATCTAAGGAAAACCACGTATCTTAATTATTTTAACGCGCGTTACCGCTCCGTTACCGCTCTCCTGTGTAATTGGGCCTTAACACAGCGCTGCACATGTAAAGTAGGTTGCGGTGAGATTTATAGTCTAATTTTCCAATTTGTCTTGCTGTTATTTTTTTCATTTTATCGCTTCTTAGAGCATGAGCGTCAACTTTATAAATATGGTGTTGCAGTAATGCACAATACTTCAGGATTTCATGTCGTGGTTCTCTCATAATAGACTGGCCATGTCAGAGCCTGCATGAAATACCAGTAAGTATAGAAACAGAATAGTTAAAGTTTGCAAAGGATATGTGGTTTTTAAAGGCGCGTTATGTATTCGCGTTCATATGCATTATGAAAGTTCATTAAGGTTTATTCGCTTGGCTTCCTGTACAAATGGTATAAGTGATTCAGTATCATGAAGTTATGGAGTTGTTGATGCAAGTTATCATAAAATGAGTTGTATGTGGTTACGTGTATCCATGAAGGGCTCATATAGCTGTAATACAGTGTTATTTACACCCGTGTAAACGAGATAATTCAACGCTGAGTGATACATGATTTATTAAGAATATTTGTTCAAGCTTAAAGCGAAAATTATATTAATGTCACATTGTTGAGAATGATCGTTTCATATTAACTTATGCAGTATATGCTAACTGTAGTGTATAACGTTCAACGTACAACGTAACATTCATTAAAAGGTTGCAACCAAGACCAATTCGTCGTGGGTTTTTACCTCAGCTGACTTGTCAGTCAGCTGAGGATTTGTGAGGGTCCGTCTTCCGTCCGTCTTCCGTCTGTCCACAATTCACATTTTCGACTTCTCCTCAAAAACCGTTGGCCAGATCCACTTTAAACTTAGTGGAAATGTGCCTTGGGTGGGTCTCTACCAAGTTTGTTCAAATGGTCACGGTCCATTGATTTTTGGATTTTTAACGAATTTTTTTGTTCTTTTGTGAGCAAATCTTAAAATATCTTCTTCTCCGAAACTGCTCACCCAATTGCTTTGATATCACACAGGAACACTCCCTGGGACTCCTAGTTCTCAATTTGTTCACCAGGTAGCGCTCCAATTTTTTCCTATTTTTTTTTATGAATTTTTGTTTGTGATAGCTATTTTCGACTTCCTCTCCAGAACCGTCACTCAGATTAAGCTGAAACATGGTGGATATGTTCCTTGTAGAAGGGTCAAACAAAGTTCTTCGCTATGTGGGAATGCTGCAGATTCCTGATTTTTAACGATTTTTTCAATTCGGGTACTAATCGGTCAATGCAGCTTTCCTATTGATCACTATCATGGAAGTCAATGGGCATTCTAATGCTAATTCACATTTTCGACTTCTTCTCCAAAACCGTCATCCAGATTAACTTCAAACTTGGTGGCAATGTACCTTGGGTGGGATTCTACCAGTTTGTTCAAATGTTCATGCTCCAATGATTTTTTTTTTTTTTTTTGACAAATCTTAAAAAATCTTCTTCTCCGAAACTGCTTACCCAATTACTTTGATATCACACAGGAAGACACCTAGGGACTCCTTGTTGTTATTAATTCACCAGGTGGCGCTGCATTTTTTTTCTAATTTTTTTATGAATTTTTGTGTGGTATAGCTATTTTCGACTTCTTCTCCAGAACCGTCACTTAGATTAAGCTTACACGTGTGGATATGTTCCTTATGGAAGGGCCAAACAAAGTTGTTCGCTATGTGGGAATGCTGCGGACTCCTGATTTTCTTTGCGTTAAATGCATCTTTCCTATTGATTACCATGTAAGTCAATGGGCATTCTAATGCTAATTTACATTTTCGACTTCTTCTCGAAAACCGTCATCCAGATTTACTTCAAACTTGGTGGGAATGTACCTTGGGTGGGTGTCTACCAGGTTTGTTCCAATGGTCATGTTCCAATGAATTTTGGATTTTTTTATGATTTTTTTTCAAAAATCTCTACAAAGGTTTTAATAGGAAAGTTTAACATGGCAATTTCTTGTAATGGTCATAACTTAAATAATATTGGCCAGATTTACTTCAAACTTGGTGGGGATGTACCTTGGGTGGGTGTCTACCAGGTTTGTTCCAATGGTCACGTTCCAATGAATTTTGTTTTTTTTTTATGATTTTTTTTCAAAAATCTCTACAAAAGTCTTAATAGGAAAGTTTAACATGGGAATTTCTTGTAATGGTCATAACTTAAATAATATTGGCCAGATTTACTTCAAACTTGGTGGAGATGTGCCTTGGGTGGATATCTTCCAAGTTTGTTCAAATGGTCACGCTCTATTGATTTTTGAATTTTTTATGAATATTTTGTTCTTTTTGGGGGCAAACCTTAAAAATTCTTCTCCTCTGAAACCGCTCACCCAATTGCTTTGATATCGTACATAGACACTCCCGGGGACACCTAGTTCCCAATTTGTTCACCAGGTGGTGCTGCAATTTTTTCATGAATTTTTTTGTATGGTTTTGCTATTTTTCACTTGTTCTCAGAACTGTCGCTCAAATTAAGCTGAAATGTGATGGATATGTTGTTGTGGAAGGGTCAAATAGTTGTTTACTAGGTGGCACTGCTTTGGATTCCTGATTTTTAAGGATTTTCAATTCGGGTACTTATCGGTCAATGCAGCTTTCCTATTGATTGCTATGTAAGTCAAGGGGCATTCTAATGCTAATTCACAGGACAACTGACACGAAATTTACTGTTTACTTGATAACTTGAGATCTGTTTTGAGTTAGCTGCACATGTTATTTATTCTGTATGAAGGTCATGCTGAGACAGTACATGAATGACCTTGACCTCGTTTGTGGGGTCACAGTGCAACATACATGAATTTTACTCTTCATTATAACTTGAGAACTACTTGAACTTTGATGTTGCACATGTAAGTGTTCTTCTATAAAGGTCAGACTTACTCAGAACATGGTGGCCTAGATCCTTTCCCAAGTTCATAGAGCTGCAAGTGTGATGAATGTCAAGATCAGCTGAGGCTTGGGCTGTTCACACAGCCCTCTTGTTTTATTGGTGTGGGAATACGACAACTTTCGAGTTTCTAGAGGCAGAAGATTCCATAGAGCGAAAGCAGAAGGAAAAAAGGATCTACTGAAAAAGGCTGTTCTGGTCTGAAAGGAAGGTAAATCAGCACGAGAGCGTTGATTAGAACTTTGCCATTGTTCAACATAATCAAATTTTTTTTTATGTATTAGCCTAAAATTTATAAATTAAAATGCTCAGCTTTGGTCCTTGGTTCAAGGGATGTGGCCATGTCCCAAACTTATAAAGTGATGTTTGAATGAAACTACTATCTACAATAGTTTTGAAGCTATTCAATGTTTTAATTTTGTGTATTTGCCTAATTTGCATGAATTATAAGCCTAGAGGAACTTTTATTGTTCATTGGACGGGGCTATGCCACAAACCCATAAACTGAAGTAGGAATGGCACCTCTATAATAGTTTTGAAGCTATTAAAGATTTACATTTTGCATATTCACCTAATTTGCATAAATTAAAATCGTACAACTTTGGTTCATGGTTCAGTGGATACAGCTTTGCCACAAACCTACAAATTGAAGTTGGAATGGCATCTCTATGTACAATAGTTTTGGAGATATTAAACTTTTAGATTTTTCAATGCCCGTCATTAGCATAATTTGGAATTCTAAAACTATACTGTCCATTATAGTGGCAAGTGTCACAAAGGTATATATGCACATTGAAATTTTGAGTCCAGCTGCAATAGTTTGGAAGATATGGCGCTTTTCAAATTTTTGTTGCCTCTAAAAATTTGCATGATTTTAAATATCATGACTTTTCCAAATGAGATGCACAATTTCACTGGTTATGTCAGTCACCATGGCCAGTTTGGTGATTCTGGGAAAAATAGTGTCTGAAAAAAACTCTGAACCAACTTGGTCATAAAGAAAGAAAAAAAGAAAGAAAGAAAAAAAGAAAGAAAGAAGCAAGGAAGGAAAGAAATAAAGAAAGAGAGAAAGAAATTGGCCTTTTATTTCTTTGTTAATTTATCTGAGATGAAAGACCACCTGTCCCATGTGACCACTTTTGTGTGGCGTTCATTGATTAGGGGTGATCTTAAATTGCAAGTACCACTGTACAGCAAAACCTCTCTACAGTTAGCACCCTCGCGACCAGAGAAAAGTACCTACTCCTGAGAGGGTCAGTCCTTCTGGGCAGTATTGATGAGCATATGTGCATATACAGTGTACAATTATTATAATTTAGAGGGATGTGTATACATGCAATACAAAACTGTCTTTTTTCCTTTATTACATAAACAAAATTTAACAGAAGCTGTCAAGAAACTACATAAACATGTGCCTGTGAACCAGCACAAAACTATACTGTCTCAGCATTGGCTATGAAGAACAGGCTTCATCTCACTGGTCACAAGAAAACAAAGGCAGGAAAGTGTCCACTGAGATGACACAAATATTTCCACTTCCCTAGTCTGGCTGACTCAGCTGTGTATGTTGTCTATTTTTAACTGAGGGTACGCTCAGGCTTGTTCTGCCTAGAAGTCCAGAGCTGTGAGTACCCTTGGGACTGATAAGGTCAGTAGACTGGCATTGCCTCAGGCAAAAACAGGCCAGCTGGGAAACCAGTGGAAGCAAAAGTCTGCCTGGAACATATGGCAGCATGGAGTCAATTTGTTCCTGCATGAACAGAATGAGATACTCTGTATTTTATTGAGAGCCTCATTACACAGTTGTTGGGAGTACTCCCACCCCCACACCACAATTTGCTACAAGACTGAAACCTTCTAAAGCGTACACTCAGCATACATGGACAGAAAGCTGTGAGACAGGTTCAAGCTAATTAATTATGAATGCAAAATGGTTGCCTGGCACCATGGAGGTCAAGCAATAGGTCATACAGCTGGCAGTTGAAAGCCTGCATGTGGATTGGGGAGAAATTTTGTGAATTTAGCATGCATTAAAATTCCTTAGGTTTTGTTTGTGTGCTATTGGATTTGCCAGTTGTCTCAAACCTATATGTGTAAGTTAGAACTTCTTGTCTATCTGCAATAGTTTGGAAGATATAGAGCTTTTAAAATTTTAAGTGCCCCTAATTTGGATAATTTTAAACATCATGACTATTCCAGGTCAGGCGCCTAATTTCACTGGTAGGTCAGTCACAATGGCAAGTTTGGTGGTTTCCGGAATAGTAAGGTCCGAGAAAAACTCCATACAAATCTGGTCGTAAAGAAGAAAGAAAGAATTCTTGGAAAAACAAAATGTCTGGGTTGGCACCCACACATAAATAGCTGGGGGTTAATTTGTGAAAATTTTGTACATCATAATTCGTTTAGACCTTTCTTTCCGTGTAGACAATGTCTCCCACCCAGTTTCTTTGTACAATTTTTCACAAGGTTTAGTTGTCATTGCATCCGTTACAATACAGGCCGCAGCCAATTGTACATCTTCTAAAAGTTTCTGATCAGCCTGTGCACAGCCATCCCAGACTACACTGCCATATTCTAAAACTGGTCTAATAAATGACATGTAAATGACTTCTAAAGTCTCCCGGTCAAGACAATACTGCAAAATTTTTATAATGTTGAGCTGTTTGGAAGCTTTAGTCATGATTTCCTTAATGTGAGATTTCCATTTTAAATCCGATCTTAACGTAAATCCTAAGGCTTTATGTTCAGGAACATCCTTGAGCTGATGTCCTTGAAAAATTAACGGTGGCTGACCCAAGGTGTTTCATTTCAGAGATA